>JACEIK010000738.1:183672-221544 GCA_018107945.1 Datura stramonium
AGATGAGTATATAAGGGTTCTATTATTACTATATCCAATCGACACACCTAAAATTTCTTGGTAGAACTATAAATGGTAGATTTTAATGTCATCCTAAAAATGGATTGGTTGTCATCTTGCTAGGCTACATTCATTTATCGGGATAAGATAGTCAGATTTCACATTCCCAATGAACCAGTCCTAGAGTAAGAAGGTTATGTAATGGCACCTATAGGTAGGTTTATTTCTTACCATAAGGCAAGAAATTTAATGTCAAAAGGGTTCTTACAGTACCTTGTCAAGGTGAGAGATGTGAACCCTGCGCCAACTACACTCTAGTCAGTGCTAGTTGTTAGTGAATATCTTAAAGTGTTCCTGATGAACTTTTTGGAATCCTCCTGATAGAGAAATAGACTTTTGCATCGATATTCTTCAAGATACCTGACCTATATCTATTCTACCATATGGAATGACCCCAGCTAAATTTAGATAATTGAAAATACAGTTGAAGGACCTTTGTAATACTCTTTACCCTTGAAGGAATTTAAGTAAGGTGAACATAGTGAATGAAGTCCTCTTCCTAGGTATGAAAGTGGCTGGGATTTGGAAATGTTAAGCCAAGCATTTTAATGAAGGAACTGCACAAAAAGCTTCGAAGAGAAAAGACGGGCCGTCATCCAAATCACCTATTAAAGTAGAAGATATTAGAGTTTCTGGAAATAAGGTATAGAAGGCAGAATGTAGATTGCCTTTTGAAAAGTTAAAACAACTCTTAAATCTCCATTGGGGAGTGGAATAATTTGCATTTCTGTTAAGAAAGACAGTTGGAAAGACAGACCATTAATTGAGAAATCGGTCCGTCAATTGGTCCATCATTTGGAGCTAAGCTTTTCCAGAAGTGGTTGACAGTTCAAAAGAGGGACCGTTAATTGGGAAAAAGGTCAATCCTTTTATACTCGGTGTTACATTTTTTGTTTTATCCTTTTCCTATAAATAGATCCACCGACCCCAATACTCATTTTCTTTAATTTCACTTCTAAAAATAGCCTTCCTAAGCTCTCCCAAGCCCTCCAAAGCTCAAAGTGAGTTCCCTAATCTTCTCCATTGGTTTTCTTCTTACATGAAAGATTGATTGAGTAAATCCCTAGCTTTTCTCTTTTAGGTTTTCAAGGAGGAACCTTTCTCTAGCTCAAGCAATTGGCAGCCCTATCTCTCTCTAACTCATCTAAGTGGGTTTCTCTTGCTTAAATAAATAAGGTATGTAAGGAAACTTAAAATGTTGGGCATCATGTTCTTCCCAGTAGCTTACTCTACTTCTACCTCCATGCAAGACTTTCAAGTTATTTTTAAGTATTGGGTTATGAACTATGATTACATGACTGAAGGTTTGAGAAATTACATATTTTGACTTGAATTTGCACAATTTCAGCTTGTGACTAGTTTTCATAATGTTTTATGAATGTTCATGCACCATGATTAAAAAAACTATTTTTCCCTTATGCCATAAATGCTAGATTTCAAATATTATTTAAAGATATTATTGTTATGGTTTGGACAAGGCCATATGTCTTGTATGATGAACATTGTATCACTAATTTTGACCAAGGTCATGTACATGACTTGTTAGAATTGAGAAAAATATGGGTTTTAAGCATGATCCTTCCTAAAGTACTTAGAGCCATGTTCATGAAATTCTAAAATTAAGCCAAAATGCGGTTTTTAGCATGCATATGAGTTTTGTGAATTTAAAATGCATGATATCATAAATTGTTAAAGTCTTGTTTCAAAGTATATGAATATATGAACATCAGTTGAGCCCAAGGGCTACATTGAGAGCCTTGAAATAAGGCCAATGTTTTAATCAGATCAGTAAGATTTAATCCCCAAGGGACTATGTTGATTGCCACATTTCCTAAGTGTTGTAAGAACCATCTTGGAGAGTGTCTCCTTGGCAAGGAGGGTTGTTTTGATTATGGCTAGCTGGGTTACAGATTGAGGGATTTCCAGTTAGCAGGATGGGGGAAAGCCCAATCCACTATATCAACACCTCCCATAGGTCACTCAACATAGCAAGGCACTACCTCAAGAATAGGTGGAGGTAGTTAGCGCCACAACCTATTTTATTCTCTATCTTTACATCAGGACTAGGAGAACTCACTTGACGTAGTCATTGGTATGTTACATCTCTTTCAGGGATGTTTATGCTTTACAAGATCTAGGAGCCACACTTTCTTTCATGACTTCTTATATTGAAATTCGGTTTGACATTAGTCCAAAAGTCCTTTCAAAACCCTTTTCAAAATCTACTCCTGTTGGGGAGTCAGTTACAGCCGATGGGGTATACGAAAATTGTCCGGTCACAATGTTATGGAAAGTCACCAGAGTTGATGTAGTAGAGTTAGATATTGTTGATTTTGACCTCATTCTTAGCGTGGACTAGTTACACTCTTGCTATGATAATTGACTATAGAACCGGAGTCGTTAGATTCTAGTTTCCCAATAAACCGGTCCTAGAGTTGAAGAGTAGTACTTCCGCGCCTAAGGGTCGATTTATCTCTAACCTTAAGGATAAAAAATGATTTCTAAGAGATATATCTATCATATACTTTGGGTCAGGTGTACTAGTTTTGAAACCCTAACTTTTCAGTCAGTTCTAGTTGTAAATGTGTTCTCATTTGTATTTTCCGTAGATCTTTTGGAGTCCCTCCCCAGCGGGAAATAATCTTCGGCATAGATCTTATTCCAGATACCCAGCCTATCTCAATTCCTCCTTACAAAATGGCTCTAGCTGAGCTTAAAGAGTTAAAGGAAGAATAGTAGGACCTTTTAGACAAGAGTTTCATCATACCCACCATCTCTCCATAGGGTTCCCTAGTTCTATTCATACGAAAGATGGATGGTACATTAAGAATGTGCGTCAAAAACCATCAACTGAGTAAGGTCATAGTCAAGAACAAGTATCCTCTCCCCAAGATTTATGACTTGTTTGACCATCTTCAAGGTACCAGCTACTTTCGAATGATAGACCTCAAATCAGGCTATCATTAGCTCAGAGTCAGAGAATGTGGCATTCTGAAGACAGCCTTCAAAACTTGATATGGTTACTATGAATTTGATGTTATGTCTTTTGGACTAATGAATGCTCCTGCAGCTTTATGGACCTGATGAATAGGGTGTTCAAATAATACTTGGACATATTCGTCATCATATTCATAGATGACATCCTTGTCTACTCCTGATGTGAGGATGAGCATGCAGACCATTTGAGGATAGTCTTGCAGACTCTCAGGGACCTCCAATTATTCGCTAAGTTCAGCAAGTGTGAGTTCTGGTTGAAATTAGTAGCTTTCCTTGATCATGTAATTTCCAGCAAGGGAATTCAAGTAGTTTTGAAAAATATCAAAGCAGTAAGAACTGGCCAAGACTAACTTCTCTATCAAACATTTGGAGTTTCATGGGCCTATCCGGTTATTATCGATGGTTCAAGAAGGATTTTCCTCTATTACAACCCCAAAAATGCCAGATTTCAGTTATGGTTTAATTTTGTTGTTGTTATGTTTTGGACAAGGCCACATGTTGTGTCTAATAAACATTGTATCGCTATTTCTTACCAAGGTTATGTGCATGACTTGTTAGAATTGAGAAAATGTGGGTTTTAAACATGATCCTTCCTAAAGTACTTAGAGCCATAAATTCCTAAATTAAGGGAAAGTTTGGTTTTTAGCATGTAGATGAGTTTTGTGAATTGAAAGTACATGATATTATTAATTGTTGAACTTTTGTTTTCAAATTATATGAATATATGAACATCAGTTGAGCCCAAGGGCTATGTAAGAGCCTTTAGATAAGGTATTTCTTTAATCGGTTCAGTAAGATTGAATGCCTAATGCTATCATAATTGCCAAATGTTTTCAGAATGGAGTAAGTGGTTAATTGAGATGACACGTGTATTCCCAAGGGCACATGTCAAAACAACATTTTTTGATGTGGGATAAGAATGAACGATCCCAGGGGCTTTATTTATACCCCCCAAAATTAAGGGAGATAATTCAAATAACTTTCTATCTAGTCAGTTTAGCCCTTCTATCCGGCAAGGTAGTTGGTAGGGTTAGGCAGTCAAGCCTGAGTGATCGGACTCCATGAAAGCATGGCGTACTTTATTTGTTAATCCACGAAACTTCACATAATTTCAATAGTTTTGAAAGGAAATTACTACTTATGAATGCTTTAAATAATAATGTCCACCGCTTTCAACTTGTATAACTAAGCGTCATTTTCAGTAAAGCCTAGGGCTTCAAAAAAGGGAAAACACATGTTTCAAATTTTTGTACTTTGTGATGGTTTTTATGCATGATTTGCTATAATTGCTCTATGCTCAGTTGTTCTCTTAGTCAATTATGTCTAGTCATTTTTTCCATCTTACATATAGTAAGATTCCATGTATTAATGTCCCTCATTGCCGGGAGCATTGCATTGTTTATAATGCAAGCTCAGGTACAGAATCTCGTGGTTGAGCTGCCCAGTAGACCAACCTAGTTCAAATTTTTGTGCGCCCATTTTTATTCTTTGGGTTAGCATGTGTAGATTGTCTAGTTTTGGTAGAGATCAGTTCGAGGACCTTGTCTCAGCCATCTTATATAAGTTAGATAATAGAGGCTTCATACACAATTAGTCAATTGGTATCCCTTTGTATTAGAATTCAAGTTGGAGTGATTAGTCCTTCCTAGTTTAAAAAATAGTTCTCATGAGAGTTAATTTCGTTTAATGCCTTACCTCACCTCCATTTTCAATTGCTTGATTCAATTTGAATGTGTATGATTTAGATATTTGCTCATGTTTAGCAATCAGCTCTCAGTTTAATGCCAGTAGCTGCGATACACTCTGTCCAGTAATAGCACTTGTGTCATCTCACCTAGTCCCTAGGCTGGGGCATGACAACCTTCTTGACAAAGGCTTCATTAGGCCGAGGGACTCTGTAACACACCAAAATTCCCTAGAATCAGACCTATGGGTTGAGTGCAGAAAATAGGAAAATTTTGCACCAGGTCATAGAACGAGTCATCCAGTGACTTGTGTTGTGACTTAACTGGGTCATTAAGTGACCCGTTAAGTGGTGCGCAGTTTAAGGTGATGTCATTTTTCAAACAATGTTAATAGATAAGACGACCAATCATCGTAACTCTCCAGAAGTCATTGCGTGACCCGTCAAGTGTGTAGAGGGTAAAGAAAGGTGACTTCTACAGTGTTGGCAATGAATTGAGGGGTCAAGTCGTCATGCCCCTAACGACTCTTCAAGTTGTCTGCGGGGTGAGGAAGATCATAAAATGGAAATTTCTAACGGTGGCTACGGGGGAGGACCACGAGTCGTGAGAGGATCTAATGACTCGGTAGGTCCCTCGATGGGACTAGTAGAGATTTTTTCCAGACTAATCTTTAAGGGTATTTTCGTAACTCCTAAGCTACTAACTATTTAATGATGTCGTTTCAAGCTTTAAAAGGAGTGTTTTAAGAAGGTTTAGCCTATTTCAAGTCATTAGGCTCCCATGCATGCAAATTATTGAGAACCCTCTTCAAGATCAAGCTACAATTCTCTAAATTTCATCCCCAAATCTCATAGGCTTTCAAAGATAGTTTGAGAATCAGTTTACCCAGGTATGTAGGGATATGAATGAGAGTTTCCTTTCATAGTCATGCCCAAACTTCTTCTGTAATTTCATGAATTCAAGTTTAATCAAGTATATTGATCTCTAGGTCTTTAACACAAGTTTATGTTATTCTTTATGATATGTATATGCGTCTAATCCCCTCATGTTCTAAGGTATATTTTAAAGTCTAATGGGCAAATTTTATCACAAATTGATTAAAAATTCATGATTTCAAGTTATTAGAAATTATTCCCTACTATGCAAGTTTTATGAAAAGTCAAGCTTATGATTCATGGTTTCAAGTATGATGAGATATCTTTCATGAACCAAATTTACAAATTTTTCATGTATGAATCTATGATTGACTTATGAAGTCTATTTCAAGCATGCATGATTTTATGATTTGGGCAAGCCCAAAAAAGTTAAGTATGTTTTTATAATTTAGCCAAGGCTAATAAGATCAGCTTATGATATATTTTGGATTCATGACTCTCACTACATCTTATGATATGTTTTGGGGTCAACACTCCAGATGTTTAGATTTCATATTATTTATGTTATTATAATTTCAGCTTCATTGAAAAAAGATGGGAGCACTATGCATGTTTTTGGGAGTAGCGTCTAGCACCAAATAGGCATGGGGTTCGAAGGTTCCCCGGTCTAATAGCTTCGCGCCGATATAGGTATATTTGTATTTCAAACCTCTCAAGAGAGTTTTCCCTGCCCACAAGGGGCCTCAGCTTGATATCGATATTATGGTATCATCATTTTGCCTTGCAAGGTTTTGGACGGCTCTACCCACTAAAGTGTGATAGCTAGGGCATCACATAAGCTCTATTGTGATGGTGTCAGTTATGATGAGTCTGCCATTGTTTCTTATGATTTTAGTTATTCATGTTCATGGCTTATGATATTATGTTTTACAATAAATTTGACCCAATAATCAGTTTATGAGCTTTTACTTATGATTTCAACTATGACAAGTCATATGATTTCTATTTCTAAATCTAGGTCACTATATATAGTTATGATAATCAGCTTATGACTATATATGTCTCGGATACAGTTTTCAGCATGCAGTCCTTACTCTCATGATTTAATGAGTTATATTTATATGCATAATTTCAGTTAACATTTACTAAGAATGTTTTACTGAACTTACATACTCTGTACATTCAAAGTACTGATTGCATACTCTATGCTATATCATTTCATAATATAGGTTCAGGCGATCAAGATTAGTCTCGTCGATAGCTCGTTTACCCTATTGGCTCACTTCAGCCTTACCTTGGGTGAGTCTTCATTATTCGAGGGTGTATATCATTTTGTTTTGTGTTGTCAATATGTTTCAGACGTGGAGATAACTGGGGGCTTTTCCCAATAAGTTAGAAGAGGATTTTTAGACATAGACTAGTATGTTCAGCTGGAGATATAGAATTGTGATGTTATCATTCGATATACATTATGTTAATCAGAATTCTACATATGCATGTTTAAGTTATTAGTTTCCGCTTCAATGTATGCTTTCTTGTTTCTATGTTCATGTTATGAGCAGATTTGGAGCCATTAGTAGTTCTAGGTCCCGTGTCTTGGTCTGGGGTCCCAACTCGTATCTTGACAATCTTTGTATCAGAGCAAAGGTTTAGAGTTTCCTAAGATGTTTGAATGCTGTTTTGAGTAGAGTCTTTTTCATGGTGTGAAGTGCGCCACACTTATGGGGAAGTGGCTACAATCCATTTTAGGAAATTTCCCTTCTTTCATGATCTATGTCGTGTGATGAAGTACCTCTCTATTCCTCTAACTTGTGTTGTGTGTTTGCAGAAATATGCCTCTATGCCGAGTGAATGGTAGAAGGAATAGAAACTGATATGTTCATGACAATGGCAATGGAGATGGGCATCAGCAAGCCCTGCCAGTACCAGTAGATCCTCTGCCCGAGAAGGTCACTCATGCCAAGTTTAGAGCGACATTTAAGATGTTGGCACAGGCCATGACCGCTCAAGTTAACCAACAAGAAGTGTCCCATGTTCCTCAAAATATGAATGCATTAATAGCGAGAGTTTGAGGCTTTCTCAAGATGAATCACCTGAGTTTCTTGGGTCGAAAGTGGATGAGGACCTGCATGAGTTCCTTGAGGGATGATAGGAGAGGAGAGTGCAGGATTAGCCTCCTATCAGCTAAAGGGGGTTGCTTACATATGGTTTCACTAGTGGAAGGATAGCAGGGGAATGAGAGTAGTCACCATGAGTTGGGATGAGGTCATAACTTCCTTCTTGGATAGGTTCTTCCCTAGAGAGTTGAGGGAGGCGAAGGCGGCAGAGTTCATCAATCTGAAGCAGCACTACAGGAGTGTCCATGAATATGCCTTGGAGTTTACCTGGCTATCTATATATGCGCCAGATATGGTTGCGGATCAGAGGGCTCGTAGGAGAAAGTTTGTGAATGGAGTATACACTTGTCAAGTAGTGTAGGATTGCTATGTTGAACAGTCACCTAGATTTCTTGAAGTTGGTCATATATGCCTAGAAAATAGAGGCAAAGCAGATGAAGGATAAGAATAGAGAGGCCAAGAGGGCCATGATAGGGAGTTATGGACAGTTCCAGTAGAAGTTCGGTGTAGGACATCGCCATCAGTCCTTCGAGAGGTTGTCAGCCCAGTGCTATTATCATCCAATGTTCCGTCCAGACCTAGGTGTGATTAGAGGGGTAGAGCATCAGGCTCTAGAGGTCAAGGGAGCATGTCAGGAGAGCCCAGCATTCCAGTTTGCAGGAGATATGGTAGAAGGCACACCACAGAGTGCTTGGTGGGTTCAGGCGCGTGCTTCGAGTGTGGGAAGCCCGAACATCTGCTCATAGACTACCTTTCAGCTAGATAGGTCCATAGTAGAGGTCATTACCCATCTACTAGTTCAACATCTCCACCAGCACGCTCAGCTCAGTAGGGTCCATCCACTAGTGTAAGTGGTGTCCAGCGTCAGAACATATTTTATGCACTATCTCTTTGTTAGGAGCAGGAGGTCTCTCCTGATATGGTCATTAGTATGTTACGAGTATTCTATCCTGATGTGTATGCATTGTTAGATCCAAGGGCTAACTTTTCTTTTGTGACTCCATATTTAGCTATTAGTTTTGGAGTCAATTCCAAAATCCTATCAAAATCCTTCTAAGATTTTACTCTGGTCAGTGAATCAGTTATAGCTCAACGAGTGTAAAGAAATTGCCTTGTCATGGCCATTCAGAAAGGTACCTTAGATGACCTAGTAGAGTTAGACATGACCAATGTTGATGTTAACTTCGGTATGGATTGGTTATGTCATGACCTGAGCTAGTTCTCCGGATCTAGACACGGAACCTAGAACCATAAATGGCTCCAAGTCGACCCATGGCATGTAAATGAAAACTAAAGCTCAACATAAACATTAGCGGAAAGAAACATTTGAAATAGCAGAAGTCTGAATAACTAATATCATCTTAACATCGGAATACATATCACCGATATGAAGTTGAGTATATACTATATTTGATAAGCCTCTAACATCCTGATGAGCTGATGGAACAAGAGCCCAACTAGCTCACTAATAAACTAAAACTGAAAGGTACTAACAACAAGTTGTTAAAGAGGTGCTCGAAGGATGAGGACTCACCAACAAGAAAAATGTGCTAACTTTGGAGAACTGGCTAGCGGCGGGACAGAACCTGAACGTCCAAGCCTGTATCATGAAACGATACAGTATAGAGTATGTGGTTAGTACTGGAATGTACTAAATATGCAAGGTAAGTAAAAATGAATAGCTAAAAAACACAAGAGTTCATAAGAGTAGGAAAACATGATCATGTAGTAAATATCATAATGTAAACATAAGGGATCAAGGTTTTTAAACTATTCAAAATCCAATCATAATCATAGTCATAAGGGAAAATTATAAAACATAACTTGAGCCAGAGTAACATAAACAGAACGACTCATAAATCATGAGGAATAACAGGAGGTTCTTATAATCGACATACCCTCACACATGGAGCTCGACCTGTAAGCCCCTAGTCAGGAGGGTGTTTGTACCTTGCCAAGGGTAGAACCATGAAAATAGGAGTGATATCACAATGAAAAGCCCATTCAGTCAAAGGGGGACAGTCTCAAGAGAGGTCCCATCATGGCTACGTTGGCACGTAGTTCAGAGACTCGGGGTATGCTTGGACCCCGAGTCTACTCGGTGTTAAATACTATTCCCAAAACATATATAGTGCTCATATCTAATGTGCTATAAGTTTACAACACTTTTGACGCTCAAAACTAAGAACATAGCATCAAATCAGGTGTGTTTATATGGATATAAGGCACTTTTTCTGTGATTACAAAAAAAATAAGTGTTTGAGCAAGAATGTGCAAAAAAAGCCTTAAAGTGCAAAAAATGAGCTAAAGTGACAGTCTCAGTAAGAGTTGTACTGAGAACCGTGAAAAGTTTCAGATGGATGAACTAGGAAGGATGCAACCTACAACTCTCAGTATGAGCTGTACAATAATGGTACGAGCCGTAACTTGAGTCATAGAAATATTAAGAAGAACACAAAGGCAGACTCATGATACAGATGGATCTACAAATTGTGGCAATAATGTACGAATCATACCAAGAGCAATGGTTCTTCAGAGGATTTTCAGTGCTAAGCAGAACTTCAGACAGTACGAGTTGTACCACGACACTCGTGAATAATTTCAGAAAAAGTCAGAGTTCTCAGAGACAGACAATAGAAGCAAAGAATGACTCATAGGAAGCATGTACGAGTCGTTCCAAGGCCCAACACTTAGCAAAAATTTTAGCAAGCCAAGGACTTACGGACAGAAGGTACGACCCGTACAATCCTGCTACGGGGAGTATGAACAGTCGTGGCTCAGGCAGCATCAGTTATGGAAAATCACCATGTTAGCTTAGGAAAAGGATTCTTATGTCTGTATAAATACCTTGTATGTTTTATTTTTAGTATAGAATCATAGGGAACATTAGAGATAAGTGATAGAGGCGTGAAATCAATAGAGATTCGAGAGGACAACATAGAATGAGTTGATTAACTTGTGATCAACCTTTTCTTGGATTCATTCTTGATCTTTATCAATTGTTCTTGAGTTTTTTTATATATAATCAAAGAAGATTTTCTCTCAACTACCATTTTAAGTATTGAATTATTTGTTTAATTATGAATGCATATCACGACCTTGCAACTATGAGAGGCTAAAACCTCCATAGTTAGGGTTGTGGGAACCATGATGGATTAATCAGCTAGGGATACACAAAACTGATTCAAAACCAATCCAACACACTTGTGTTATATTATTTTCATGATTAAACATTTCTTAACAGTGTACAATATTAGGAATTGCCTTAATTCTTTACTTGCTTTAGCCTAGAGGGGTAGAGATTAGGAAAAGAGAATTACAACAAAGCTTTGATCTTGAAAATCATTTTGTTAACTTTAGTTGTGGTCGCAGGATAGTTAAATTTTGGACATATTGATAACAGATAGTTTGAAACCACTCATGAGACTGACCCGGTGATTGAGTATAGTAATCCAATAGGGACGAATCAGTCATTTGGATGAACCCTATTTATCAATTCTACAAGTAAGCATTGGTATTGATCGCGTGTGTGTACTCGAAGTAGTTATGAACCCATGGGGAACACAAACCCTATTTATTCTTAAATCTTGATTTAAATCATAATTTTAATCATTGTTTTCATTATTTTTTTTCTTAAAACACCCAAATTGAGTAACTAACCAACAAGTTCACTTACTGGCATTAGTCTAGATCTTCCATATTCCCTATGGTTCAACCCAAACCTCTTTGTTGTGTTATTTATTGGCAACGTACGCTTCATAGTTTAGCATGAGGTGTGAGTTTGAGCGTTATCAAAAAATGGAACCATTGTCGGGAATACGGCTAAGACTAGATTAATTGCTTGTATTTTTGGTAGTTATTTCCTAAATTATATTTTCTTTTTGTTTGAGATACCCATTGGTTGTTGATCGGTGAATGCCAAACATTTGTAGTAGTGGAAATTCCCTAATTCCATTGAATCCCAAATTTGAAAGAACACTGTGCAGAATGGAAAACCAGGAGCAGAGAGAAGCCCATATGGTTGAAGAAGCCAGGAAAGTTGAGCTAGCTTGGCAAGTTGCACTTCATGATACGGAGGATGCCAAATATGAGGTTTTTAATGCTGGTCAACATGAGCGGGGCAACAGAGGTCATAGATTTGGCCCTCAGTTCTTTAATGATGAGGACCCAAACATTGATGAAGCTGGGTCAACTGGAGCAATTGTACCACCACCACTGCCCGCTGGGGCCAAATTTGACATCATGAGCACCATGATTCAATTGGTAAACATGAAAGGGTGTTCAATGGTCACGCCTTGGATGATGCCAACCTGCACCTGATTAACTTTGTGGGAATATGCAAGGCGTACAGGTTTCTTGGAGTTAGCCAAGATGCCAATAGACTCAGACGTGGGAAGACATTTTATTGTTACCGGAGTTTCCCAACGACTCCATAACCAACTGGAGGGAACTCAAGCAAGCCTTCTTAGAGAGATTCTTTCCCCCCTCCAGAATGTTGCAGATCAAGGTTGAAATATATAATTTCGGACAACTTACAACCGAGTCACTTCATGAAACCTGGCTGAGGTTCAAGAAGAAGTTGACAAAGTGAACATACCATAAAATTTCAGATGACAGTTTGTTGGAAATTTTCTATAGGTCTTTGAACAATGATACAAAAGCTATAGCAGATATAGTGGCGGGAGGAGAATTGATGAGTCACACCTAGGAGCAAGCTGCTACTATTCTTGATAGGGTGACAAAAACAAATAGGGTATGGCATACCGTGGAGGCAAATGTAGTGGCCAGTACATATGTTGTTGGTTTGAATGCAAACCAGCGGAGGAAAGAAGAAGAATGTGACTAGGAATTTGCTCATATGCGCACATCATTGGATTTGCTTACTAAGCACATTATGGGAGCTGGAGCCAAAAAGGTGAACGTAGTGGGGATGCAAGGACAGGAGCTGGGGGCAAACCACTCTGATTTCGATGAAGAGGCAAATTTTCTGGACAACCAGGTAGCAGGCTTCCGAGCCAACACCTAAGCATCTGGAAAAGACAATTGGCGCCAAGGTTCTGGAAATAAAGTTTGGAACCAAATAGAGATAACTACAATCGGAACTAGTACAGAGATAGAAGCCGAGGTCGTGAGCGCGAAGGAGACTGGAGAAGGAATTACGGCTACCGCAATGACCAACCTAGAGTATATGTGCCCCCTAATGCACGAGAAAGGGAGGCTCGACAGTCAAATCTAGAGAGCATGATGATTGAGATGCTGAAAAAGGTGAGGTCAACTGATGATCAGATGAAGGAAATCCGTGTTGATATATCGAGTATGGGCTAGATAGTGTAGTCCCACGCGACAGCTATCAAGCAAATTGAATAGCAGTTAGGGAAACTGTCAGCATCACTAAGCCCTAGATAGAAGGGTACATTACCTAGAAACATAGCCCAGAACCCAAAGAACAATGGCCACTGGATGACTGTGATGACCAGGAGTGGTAAGACCACAGTTGACCCTCCTCTACCGGTTGTAGTTGAACGGAAGATAGAGAGTGTGGCTGAAGATGATGAAAAGAGTGTTGAGATAGAATGTGCTGAGAATGTTGAGTTGCATGATGCCCCAATTGGTGAAAAAGGGTCTGAAGTTGAACAAGGCGCAACAAAAATTTACAAGGCTATCCCGTGACCACCGCCACAATTCCCCCAAAGAATGAAGAAGAAGACGGAGAATGGTAACTTCCAAAAATTCCTGTCAATACTCAAATAATTATCTGTGAACATACTATTGGTTGAGGCATTGGAGGAAATGCGGGGATATGCTAAGTTCATGAAGGACTTGTGACAAAGAAGAGGTTCGTGAGTTATGAGCCTGTAGATAATGTACATCACTATAGTGCCATAGCTACATGGGTCCTGACCAAGAAGAAGGAAGATCCGGTTGCTTTCACTATCCCTTGCATAATTGGCAATGTTGAGTTCATAAAGGCACTCTATGATCTGGGAGCAAGCATCAATCTGATGCCATTGGATAGGCTCAAGAAGTTGTGCTTGGGATCCCCCACACCGACTACCATAGGGCTACTAATGACCGACAGAACTATGAAGAAGCCAGTGGGGATCCTGTTTGATGTGCTTGTTAAAGTAGATAGATTCATATTCTCAGCAGACTTTGTGATCCTGGATTGCGATGTTGATTATGAGGTCCCCATCAGCTTGGAACGTCCATTCTTTTCCACTGGGAGGGCTTTAGTTGATGTGGAGGCTGGCCAATTGAAGTTCAGACTTAATAAAGAAGATGTCACCTTCAACATCTGTCGGTCAATGAAACAATCGGAGGAATATAGTGTAGTCTTAGTAATAGAGGATGAATTTAAGTTCCTTGATGATGCTTGAAGAGTCGCAAGATTTACGTTATGCCACGATGTTAAATATGGCGTTAAATGGGAGGCTACCCATGAATGGTGAAGTTTGAGTAGCCACAGGTATGTTCCCTTCCCTCTGTTCTTATAGTTCATGCTTCGGGGATGAAACACAATTTTCAATAGGGGAGGGGGTGTACTTGTATTTTTGGGTTTTTGAATTTGTCCGAGGATTTTTCTTGTTGTGTTTCTTTTCCCTCGGGCATGCTATCTAGTAGAACCGGCATGTTAAGGATTTTATGTTCTTCTTTTGTGATTTTGCTTAATTAGAAAGCAGCTTAGGAGTAGTCAGCCAATAAGATTGCGCTAGTTTTGGATTCTTGGAAAATTTTTTGACCCTGTTTAAATTTTTTTGATGAATTAGCTATGTACTTGTGATTGTATGTGCATAATTTCAGTGGATCTTTTAATGTCATTTAGTATATTAGCATGAGTAGTCTTGTTAAGCCATACATAAAGTAGACAGGTAGAGTGAACATAAGTCATGTACCACGAGTAAGTGAGGTCTAATACCTAGTTCAATACTGTGTAGAGGATTTAAAACTTGCCCAGTTGGTCCTTACATAGGCTTTAGGATGGTTGGTTAGGAAAATATCATAGACCATTTTAGTTAGCCTATTTTAAACTTAAATGATCCTTACCAAAATGATATGATCCCCTTGATTCAAATTTTTGAGCCTTAAATAAACCATTTTTGTTTTATTAACCTATTAACCGCACCCATTTTTTATAATGAACCTATTTTGGATCTGGTACCTCTTTGGATATTGTGAACCTCAACATAGCAAAATGCCTAAGTTAAGGGTGGCTAGAATAGGGTGCATAAATAGTGGGAAGGTGAAAAGGGAGAGAAAAGAAAAAAAGTGAAAAATAAGGTTTGGCGTGACAAAAGAAAAAGAAAAAGAAAAGTAAATTTGCAAAAGAGAATACAAAAAGAGAAAATGTGCATAAATGGTTGAAAACACACCACACTCATACAAATGCATAAAAGGGGGTGAAAGGGTGGAAAAAGAAGGAAAAGCAAAAAAGGGTGAAATAGGTGAAATATGGAACCAATGTATTTAGTGTCAAGGAATGGTTAGTCACTTAAAAAGTCCCATATTTATCATGTCTATCCCTAAAACCTACATTACAAGCTGCATCAAGTCCTATAGTGATCCTAATATGACCATCTGACAGACTGAAGCAAAGAAACTAACGAAAAACTTATGGTATCTTATACACAGTATTTGGAACTTCTTTATGAGAGTGAGAGGTTCGCTTGTTCAGTCCCATGCCATATTTGTTACTATAACTGTGAGTGGGGACTTCATTTGTTGTGAGGGTACATGGTTTATGTTTAATTTTACCAGCGGTGTGTGTGAAAAGCATCAGTGAATGCTTGATTTCCTGTTAATAACTACATGACTTGTCTTGATCCCTACTTTTCATGTTTTATGGTTGCTTGTAGTAAATATGCTAATATTGGTTCACGGAAGAAGGGTAAAAAGTTGTTGGATTTATAGTGAAAATTTTATTTGGTGTTGGGTGTAGTATCCTAGGTTTATTTTCTAGTTGAACGTCATGTTCAGTTTTTTTATTTTCTTTGCCTGAAGACATGCAAAAGTCTTAAGTTGAGGGTGTTGATATGATGTGAGTTTACAACACTTTCAATGCTCAAAACTAAGAAAATAGCATGAATTTAGGTGTGTTTATATTGATATAAGACAATTTTTCTTTGATTACAGCAAAAATAAGTGTTGGAGTAAGAATGTGCAAAAGAAGCCTAAAAGTATAGAAAATGAGCTAAAGTGACAGTCTCAGTACGAGTCATACATTGATGATACGAGCCGTACTGAGAACCGTGAAAAGTTTCATATGGCTGAACTAGGAAGGATGCAATCCTCTTAGTACGAGTCGTGCAACAATGGTACGAGGCATAACTTGAGTCGTGGAAATATTCAAAAGAAATTGCAAAAAGGCAGACTCCTGATATGGATGGATCTATGAATCGTGGAGACTATGTATGAATTATGCTAGGATCAGTGGTGATCTTCAGAGGATTTTTAGTGCTAAGCAGAACTTCAGACAGTACGAGTCGTGGTTGGGAGGTACGAGTTGTACCACAACACTCGTGAATAATTTCAGAAAAAGTTAGAGTTCTTAGAGCCAGACCATGGAAGCAAAGCACAACTCGTCGGAAGCATGTACGAGTCGTACCAAGGTCCAACACTTAGCCAAAATTTCAGCAAGACAAGGACTTACGGACAACAGGTACAACTCGTACAATCCTGCTATGGGTCGTATGATCAGTCGTGGCTCAGGCGGCACCAGTTATGGAAAATCACCCTGTTAGCTTAGGAGAAGGATTCTTATGTTTGTATAAATACCTTATATGTTTTATTTTTTAGTAGAGAATCATAGGGAACATTAGAGAGAAGTGAGAGAGGCGTGAAATTAATAGAGATTCGAGAGGAAAACATAAAATTAAGTTGATTAACTTGTGATCAACCTTTTCTTTGATTCGTTCTTGGTCTTTCTCAATTGTTCTTGAGGTCTTTTATATATAATCAAAGAAGCTTTTCTGTCAACTGCCATTGTAAGTATTGAATTATGTGTTTAATTATGAATGTATATCACAACCTTGCAACTATGAGAGGCTAAAACCTCCTTAGCTGGGGTTGTGGGAACCATGGTGGATTAACGAGCTAGGGATACACAAAAGTGATTCAAAATTAATGCAACACACTTGTATTGTATTCTCTTCATTCTAAAACATTTCTTAACGGTGTGTCACATTAGGACTTTCCCGAATTCTTTACTTACTTGAGCCTAGAGAGGTAGAGATTAGGAAAAGAGAATTACAACAAAGCCTTGATCTTGATGATCATTGTATTAACTTGAGTTGTGGTCGCAAGATAGTTAAATTTGGGACATATTTATAATGGATAGTTTGAAACCGCTCATGAGACCTGACCCGATTATTGAGTATAGTCAACCAATAGAGACGAACCAGTCGTTTGGATCAACCGTAGTTATCAATTCTACAACTAAGCATCAATATTGATCACGTGTGTATACCCGAAGCAGTTATGAACCCATGGGGAACACAAACCCTAGTTATTCTTAAGTCTTGATTTAAATCATAATTTCAATCATTGTTTTTATTAATGTTTTATTAAAAATCCTAAATTGGAGTAACTAACCAACAAGTTCACTTATTGGAATTAATCTAGATCTTTCATATTCCATGTGGGTTCGACCCCAACCTCTTTGCTAGGTTTTTTATTGACAACGTCCGCTTCATACTTTAGCAGGAGGTATGAGTTTGAGCATTATCAATATCGTAGTAGGGAAAACATACATGAGATTCATGGGCTAGTTTAATTCATTATAATCATAAGCATGATTTAAATACGTGAACTAGCCATGAAATAGGGCCCGCGAGTCAGCCAAATCATGAAGAACATGCATATTTGTGAAAATCCATATACTTCATATTGAAAAATCCATGAAGAGTACTTGAAGAGGAATCATAACATGAATCATAAATCATAATTTAGACTTAGTAAGATCAAAATCATAATAGATTCATAACTTGACTTTTCTTGAAGCTTACATAATTGGGAATAATTAAATTAAAATTTGAAACTATGTATTAATAATAAAGATACATATAAACTCTGCCCATAGATATTAAAACATGATTTGGTACGTGAAGGAAATTGACCCATAGATAGATCACAGAAAATTTCACAAAATTAGGAATAAACCCCATAAGATCATGAACTTGAATCTGGAGCTTAAAGTCATGGACTGAGAAGAATTATGAGCATGAGAGTGAAAGGAACTCTCATTCATAGCCCTACATACCTGAGTAAATATGATCTACATGCCTCTTTGGAAACCCAAAGAATTGGAGAAGGAATTGAGGAATTTCTCAAGCTTGATCTCTAAGAAAAGGCTCTAAACTTGCATGCATGGAATGGTAAGGCTTATGATAGGTTAAGCACCCCTAAAACCCTTTTAACTGATCTTAAGACAACGTAGTTTAGGACCTTTGAGCTTAGGATTAAAAGAATACCCTTAGTGAAAAATCTGGAAATATAACAGAGCCAGCGACCACAACTCTTACCACGTGTCGTAACATGAAGTAACGACTTGTGGTCAGCTCTCGTGGTCGCCACTTTTCCTTCCTACGACATCTATAAATTTTTACCATAGTTTTCATATCAAGACTTGTGGTGTCCTACCATGAGTCGTACTGTCAGTCGTGGCATCATCCCCCTTCACTTACCAAATCTTGACTACAAATCCCATCACGGCTTGTTGTTAGCTACCACGAGTCTCCCCCATGACACTAACTATGAGTCATAACCACATACCATGACTTGTGGTATGATTCTTGGTCTGAACCATGGACTCCAAGTCTTCGTCATGACTCCTCCGATGACTCGTTACTCCTTTCCACGACTTGTACCATGAGTCATTCTAAGTCAAAATCCCTAACTATTTTGCTGTTCCCATTTCAATCTTGAGTGTAGTCTTAGGCACTTCCGGGGTATTACAATATCTCCCCCTTGGGAATTCCCCTCCTCGAATATGGGGTAAACATGTTGAATCACTAGGGAAAAATCTTTCATCCCAAATACGAAACATCTAAAGCTGAAAACTGACAGAGTGATTGATCCTGGAATGAAATACATGACCGAACTGAATTCATGAATCACACATACACACATTAACATGAAAGAAATTGGGACATGTGAACTAAACATGATACTAGATAGAGTTCTCAGGATGAAACTGATACCTCAAGATGGAACTGAACCAAAACGAAATAGATACGGTTATTTAGCCATCATATCTGCTTCGTCTTCCCACGAGCTTCCTCAAAATGTTGATTCCTCACAAAACCTTTACTGAAGCTACATCCTTGTTTCTTAGCTTCCGAACATGAAGATCAAGTATTTGAACCGGAACCTCTTCGTAGCTAAGTCTATCCTTCACACCTACGCTCTTCACCGAAACAACTAACACCAGATCACCTGTGAACTTCTTTAAAAGTGACACATGGAAAACTGGATGTGCTGAAGCTAATTCTAAGGGCAACTCCAACTCATAAGACACCTCGCCAACACGTCTCACAATCCTGTATGGGCCAACATAACAGAGACTAATTTTTCCCTTCCTTTCTGACCTCATCACTCCCTTCATGGGAGACACCTTTAGAAACACCCAATCATCAACTTCGAACTCATGTTCCCTCTTACTCACATCCACATAGGACTTTTGGCGACTCTGAGCTATTTTCAACCTTTCCCTTATAAGATATACTTTCTCCATAATCTCATGAACCGAATCTAGTCCTATCAATGCAGCTTCACCCTCCTCAAACCAACTAATAGGTGATCTACATCTCCACCCATACAGAGCCTCAAATGGGGCCATCTGAATGCTTGATTGGTAACTGATGGTATAAGAAAACTCGATGAGAGGTAAATGGTCATCCCAAATACCCTTGAGATGAATCGCATAGGCTCTCAACATATCCTTAAGAGTTTTAATGGTCCGTTCAGCCTGGCCATCTGTTTGCGGGTGAAAAGTTGTGCTATGCTTGACCTAAGTGCTAAGTCCCTTTTGAAGTGATCTCAAAAACTAGGAGGTAAACTGAGTACCTCTATCTGAAATAATGGACAAGAGAACTCCATGCAACTGAACTAACTCCCGAATATACAACTTAGAATAGTCCTCCACTTAATTGGTAGTTTTGATCGGTAGAAAATGAGCTTCTTTTGTCAACCTTTCTACAACCACCCAAATAGAGTCATACTATCAACGAGTATGAGGAAATCCTATATGAAGTCCATGTTGATTTCCGCCCACTTCCAAGTAGGGATTCTAATGTCTTGAAGCACACCTCAAGGTCTTTGATGCTCAACCTTCACCTGTTGACAATTCAAACACCTTGCCACAAACTTTGCTATGTCCTTCTTCATGTCATTCCACTAATAGGCTTCCCATAGGTGATGGTACATCTTGGTGGCACCTGGATGTATAGAGTATCTAGAACCATGAGCCTCATGAAATATCCTCTCCCTCAAGTCATCAACACCCGGTACACACAAACGACCCTGATATCATAGGACACCATCTCCCTCTTGGGAGAAAACCTCCACCTTTTGATTCTGAAAAACTTCCTTCAATTTTACCAAAATAGGATCCTTGTCTTTTCTAGATTTGACTTCGGTCACCAAGGAAAATTCTGATCCATTCTACACAATGACACAACCATATATCGAGTCATCAAGACGAACTCCTAGTCGTGCAAGCCAATGCACATCTTTCAATAACTCCTTCCTCTCCTATTCTACATGGGTCACACTCTCCATAGCAAGCCTGATAAGAGCGTCTGCCACCACATTAGCCTTTCCCGGATGATAAAGGACACTCATATCATAATCCCTAAGAAGCTCCAACCACCTCCTTTGACGTTGACTTAGATCCTTCAGGGTGAACACCTACTGTAGGCTTTTGTGGTCCATAAACACATCCACATGGACCGCGTATAGATTATGTCTCCAAATCATCAAGGAAAATACTACCGCTACCAAGAGGTCGTGAGTTGGATAATTCTTCTCATGGACTTTCAATTGTCTGGAAGCATAGGCTATAACCTTACCGTGCTGCATTAAAACACAACCAAGGATGACCTTTGAGGAGTCACAATATACCACAAACCCATCAGTACCCTCAGGTAGAGTCAGCACTGGTGCTGAGGTGATTTGAGTCTTTAACTCCTTGAATCTCTTCTCACAGGCCTCCGACAATCGAAACTTCACCTTCTTCTGGGTCAACTTAATCAAAGGTGCTGCAATGGATGAAAATCCTTCCACAAACCTCCTGTAGTAACCAGCTAAGACTAAGAAACTCTTGATATACGAAGGACTCACTAGTCTAGGCCAATTCGTTATAAATTCCATCATTTGAGGGTCCACCTGTACACCCTAATTTGACACCACATGACCCAAAATGCCACTGAGTTTAACCAAAACTCACACTTGCGGAATTTAGCATACAACTAGCGATCCTTCAAAATATGTAGCACCACCCTCAAATGAGCGGCATGCTCCTCTTCGCTTCGAGAGTATATGAGAATGTCGTCTATGAATACGATCACAAACATGTTCAAATATGGATTGAACACCATGTTCATCGAATCCATAAAAGCAGTAGGAGCATTTGTTAGTCCAAAAGACATAACTACAAACTCATAGTGACCATACCAAGTCCTAAAGGCTGTCTTCGAGATGTCACTCTCTCTAACCCTGAGTTGATAATATCCGGATCTGAGGTCTATCTTTGAAAAACACTTTGCACCCTAAAGTTGGTCGAACAAGTAATCAATTCTGGGTAGGGGATACCTTTTCTTTACTTTGACCTTGTTCAACTGTTTATAGTCGATGCATATCTGAAGGGAACCATCCTTCTTTCAGACAAAGAGTACTGGTGCACCCCATGGGGATTTGCTCGATCTGATGAAACATCCTTCAACTGGTCCTTCAACACCTTTAACTCAGCTGGAGCCATTCTGTAAGAAGGAATAGATATAGGCTGCATATCAGGAAGAAGGTCAATACCAAAATCAATCTCCCACTTGAGAGGGATTCATAGTAGATCATCGAGAAACATTTCTGGATATTCGCACACTACAGGAACTGACTGGATAGTCGGGGTTTTGGATGTCATCCTTAACCCTAACTAGATGGTACACGCAACCTTTAGAGATCATCTTTCTATCCTTAAGGTAGGAAATGAAGCGACCTACAGGCACAGCTGAACTACCCTTCCACTCTAGGACTGGCTCACCCGAAAACCGAAACTCTACCACATGGGTTCTACAATTCACTGAGGCATAACATACATATAGCCAATCCATGACAAAGATAACATCAAAATCTGTCATGGCTAGCTCTACTAAATCTGCTGAGATTACTTTTTGAAGGACTGTGACAGGGCAATTCCTATATACCCGTCGAGCTATAACTAAATCACCAAACGGAGTAGAGACTGAGAAGGGTTCTTATAGGATTTAGGGACTAACTCCAAAACAACTAGAAACGTATGGCATCACAAAAGGTAATGTATCCCTTGGGTATAAAAATGAATATACACCAAAGTGGAATACTCATAACTTACTAGTCACAATGTGGGGAGAAGTCTCCTGCTCCAGTCGCGGCAAGAGTGCATAGAACCTATTCTGGCACTGATCGCCAGCTAGACCAGTGGAAGCACCCTAATGGAAGGGACGTGCTACTGGAGCTGTTGAACTAGTGCCCAGGGTATAGACCCCACCATCGCCCAATCTAGCTGAAGGGAAATCCCTGAGTCTATGTCCGGGTTTGCCACACCCGAAGCAAGCATCTGAGCAAACTAAACACCTTCCTTGGTGATTCTTGCCACGCTTCGCACAGGATGGAAAGGTGCAATCCCCTGTAGTGCTCCCCTGGCCCTTCGAGCGTGACTCCCTAGCCCTCTAATCATNGCCCTCTAATCATATTTGGGCTTATGATGGCTCTGCAACTAATGACCGCTCATGGGACTGCTGACGATGTTCGCCTCCTAACATCTGCTGGGAGAACCCATAACTATTTGTCTTGGCCCTCTTGTCCTCTCTCTCTCTCTCAAAAATGCATCGCCTCAATCTGCTGGGTGCAAAAAACAATTGAGGAAAATTAATGTCCCGATGAAGCATAGCGGTCCTACAGTCCTTCACCGGGTAGTCCACTACTCCATGCACAAACCTACTCACCCGATTTCTCTATTCATCCACCAGCTCTGGTGCATATTTGGACAACCGAGTGAACTCCAAAGCATACTCCTAGACTGTTATATTATTCTGTCACAGAATTATGAACTCAGCAGCCTTGGTTTCCCTTATCTCGTAGGTAAAGAACTGATCCAAGAATGCAGAAAGAAACTCATCCTAACCAATGGGACCCTCTCCAACTACATTGTTATATTTCAACTGTCTAAACCAGATATGTGCAACCCGTTTCAACGGATAAGAGGCTAGGTCTTTGCACTCCTCCCCTGTCACCCCCATGATCTGGGTGATCTTCTAGATCTCATTAATAAACTCATGTGTATCCTCATCCACCTTTGATCCGTGGAACTCCAGAAGGTTCATGCGGAGGAAGTCCCCGACTCTTGTTGTTGTCGCATTCCCATTCTGGGGAACATGCGCTACTGCTTGCTACTTAACCTGGGAAGTCAATGCTTGTGCCAACATCTAGATGGCAATCTTAAACTCTGCATGGGCAACTTGCTCAGGCACATGATCCTCAAGGGTGCCTGCTGGTGCCCATCCCCATTGACATTCTCATGGCCATTTCCATTTCCATTTCTTCTTCCATTAAATCGGTGAGGAGGCATGATTCTGCAAATGCGTATAGCATGAGCTAGAAGGATAAAGAGAAATTTCATTACACGACATAGATCATGAAAGAGAGGAAGTTTCCAAAATGTTTCATAGCCTGTTCATCATAAGTGTGGCGCACTTCACACCCATGGAAAAGACTTTACTTAACACAACTTTCAAACAACCTAGGATGCTTCTAAACCTAATACTCTGATACCATGTTTTTCACGACCCGAGCTAGGAACCCGAATTTAGAAACTGAATCTAGAACCATAAATGGCTCCAAGTCGACCCATGGCATGAACATGAAAACTAAAGCTCAACATAAACATTTATGGAAATAAATATTGAAATAGCGAAAGTGTGAATAACTAATAACATCTAAACATCAAAATACATAACACTGATCCGAAGTTGAGTACATACTATGTCTGATAAGCCTTTAACATCCTAACAAGCTGATGGGACAAGAACCCAACTAGTGTAATAATAAATTGAAACTGAAAGGTACTAAAAAAAAGTTGATAGAGAGGTCCTCGAAGGATGAGGACTCACCAACAAGCTGAATGTGCTAACTCTGGAGAATTGGCTAGCGGCGAGACTGAACCTGAATGTCCGAGCCTATATCATGAAATGATACAACATAGAGTATGCGGTCAGTACTTGGAATGTACTAGGTATGCAATGTAAGTAAAAATGAACAATTAATGCATAAGAGTTCATAAGAGTAGGAGAGCATGATCATGTAGTAAATATGATAATGTAAATATAAGGGCTCAAGGTTTTCAAACCATTCATAATCGAATCATAATCATAGTCATAATGGAAACTTTATATAATATTACTTGAGTCAAAGTGACATAAACATAACCATATATAAATCATGAGGAATAATGGAAGATTTTTATAACCGACATACACCATATGAGCACACATGGAACCCGGCCTATAAACCCTTAGTCGCCATGAAAAGAGGTGTGATATAACAATGAAAGGCCCATTACGGCAAAGGGGGACAGTCTCAAGGGAGGTTCCATCATGACTACATTGGCACGTAGTTTTGAGACTCGGAGTATGCTTGGACCATGAGTCTACTCGGTGTTAAATACTACTCCCAAAACATATATAGTGCTTATATCTTTGTAGGGAAAACATACATAAGATTCATGGGCTATTTTAACTCATGATAATCATAAACACGCTTGAAATATATGAACTAGCCGTGAGTCAGCCAAATCATAATTAATAAATCACGAAGAACATGCATATTTGTGAAAATCCATATACTTGATATTAATAAATCCATGAAAAGTACTTGAAGAGAAATCATAACATGACTCTTAAATAATAATTTAGACTTAGTAAGATCAAAATTATAATAGATTCATAACTTGACTTTTAATGAAGCTTGCATAATTGGGCATAATTTAATTTAAATTTAAAACTATAAATTAATAATCAAAATAGGTATAAAATCTTCCAACAGATATTAACATATAATTTGATACATGAAGGAAATTGATCCATAGATAGATCATAGAAAATTTCACAAAATTAGGAATAAATCCCATAAGATCATGGACTTGAATCTAGAGCTTAAATTCGTGGAATTGAGAAGAATTATAAGAATAAGAGTGAAAGAAACTCTTATTCATAGACCTACATACCTGGGTAAATCTAATTTAAACTTCTCGTTGAAAGCCAATAGGAATTGGAGAAGGAATTGGCGAATTTCTCAAGCTTGATCTCCAAGGAAAGGCTCTAAACTTTCATGCATGGAATTGTAAGGCTTATGATAGGTTAAGCACCCAAAAACCCTTCTAAATGAGTTCAAAATGACGTAATTTAGGACCTTAGAGCTTAGACATTATGAAAATACCCTTAATAAAAAATCTGGAAATTGAACATTGCTAGTGACCACGACTCTTACCACGAGTCGTACCATGACGTAATCACTCGTGGTTACCTCTCTTGGTCACCACTTTTCCTTCTTAAAATATCTCTCAATTTTTTACCAAGTTTTAGATATAACAACTTGTGGTGTCCTACCATGATTCGTACTACCAGTCGTGGCATCATCCCCCTTCACCTACCAAATCTTGACTATGACTCCCATCACGATGTGTTGTTCCCTACCACGTGTCGTAACATCACCCGTGAATTGATCTCCCACATGACACTGACCATGAGTCATACCCACATACAATGACTTGTGGACTGAATACTGGACTCCAAGTCTTTGTCATGACTCCTCCTACGACTCGTTACTCCTTCCCACGACTCATACCAAGACTTGTTCTGAGTCAAAATCCCTGACTTTTATACTATTCCCATTTCCAATTCCAAGTATAGTCTTAGGAGCTTCCAAGGTATTACAAGTTACATGAATGTTATGCCTTAGTTAATTATAGAACCCGTACGGTAGAGTTTTGATTTTCGGGTGAGCTAGTCCTACAATGGAAAGGTAGTTCAGTTGTAGTTGTAGGTCACTCTGTCTTCTATATCAAGGCCAGGAATATGATTTCTAAAGGTTGTGTGTACCATCTAGTTTTGGTTAAGGATACTACGTCCAAGACCCCAACTCCTTAGTCAATTCCTATAGTATGTAAGTATCCGAAAGTGTTCCTAGATGATATACCAGGAGTACCTCCTTAGCGGCAGATTGATTTTGGTATTGACCTGCTCCCTGATACGCAGCCTATATCCATTCTTCCATATAGAATGGCTCAATTCGAGCTGAAGGAGTTGAAAGAGCAGTTGAAAGATCTCCTAGATAAGGATTTCATTAGGCCTAGTAAATCCCCATGGGGTGCTCCATTTTCTTTATTCGGAAGAAGGATGGTTCGCTGAGAATGTGCATTGATTATCGGCCGTTGAACAAGGTCACAATCAAGAATAAGTTACCCCTCCCTAGGATTGATGACTTGTTTGACCAACTTCAGGGTGCAAAGCGCTTCTCGAAGATAGACCTCAGTTCGGCTATCATTAGCTCAGAGTTAGAGAAAGTGACATTCCAAATAGAGCTTTCAGGACTCGATATGGTCACTATGAGTTCGTAATTATGTATTTTGGACTAATGAATGGTCTTGCAACTTTTATGAACTTGATGAACAAGGTTTTCAAGTATTATTTGCATAGGTTCCTAATTTTCTTCATAGATGATATTCTCATGTACTCTCGGAGCGAAGAGGAGCATGTCGCTCATTTGAGGATCGTGCTGTAGACTCTAAAGGATCGCCATTTTTTTGCTAATTATAGAAAGTGCGAGTTTTGTTTAAACTCAGTTGTATTTTCGAGCCATGTGGTGTCTAGTGAGGGTGTGCAAGTGGACTCTCAAAAGATAGAAGCGGTGAAGAATAGGCCTAGACTAGTTAATCCTTCGGATATTAGAAGCTTTATGGGTTTAGCTAGCTACTACATAAGGTTTGTTGAGGGATTTTCATCCATGGTAGCACCATTGACTAAGTTGACCCAGAAGAGGGTCAAATTTCAATGGCAGAATGCCTGTGAGAAGAGTTTTCAGGAGATAAAGACTTGACTCACTTCGACCACAGTATTTACCCTACTAGAGGGCATGAATGGTTTTGCTGTGTATTGTGATCCCTCTATGCTTGGTCTTGGTTGCATGTTGATACAGCATGGTAAGGTCATTGCATATTCCTCTAGACAACTTAAGACTCATAAGAAGAATTATCCAACGCATGACCTAGAGTTGGCAGCCATGGTGCTTTCATTGAAGATTTGGAGGAACTATTTGTATGGGGTGTATATGGATGTGTTCATGGACCACAAGAGCCTTCAGTATGTGTTCACCCAAAGGAACTGAATTTGCAGCAACGGAGATGGCTAGAGCTTCTCAAGGACCATGACATGAGTGTCCTTTATTATCTAGGCAAGGCCAATATAGTGATGGATGCTCTTAGTAGTTTTTCCATAGAGTGTGTGTCTCATGTTAATGATGGGAAAAAGGAGTTAGCAAAGGATGTTCACAGACTTTCTCGTTTACTTGTTCATCTTATAGATTCGGCGGATGGTGGTGTGATTATTTAGAATGGGTCAAAATCTTTATTTGTGACCGAGGTCAAGGCTACAAAAGATGAGGATCATATCTTGGTGAAGTTGAAGGAAGAATTCCAAACCCATAAGGTGGAGATCTTCTCCCAAGGAGGAGACGGTATACTTCGATATCAGGATCAATTGTATATGCTAGCTGTATATGACTTGAGAGAATAGATGTTGACTGAGGCTCATGGCTCTTGGCATTCTATCTATCCAGGTGCCACCAAAGTGTACCGTGATCTACTAGAAGTCTATTGGTGTAATGGCATGAAGAAGGACATAGCGAAATTTGTGGCTAAGTGTTTGAATTGCCAGCAGGTGAAGGTTGAGCATTAAAGACCCGGGGGTATGATATAGGAAATCCGTATTCCTACTTGGAAGTTAGAGGATATCAATATGGATTTCATTACATGTTTGCCCCGTACACACTGATAGTAAGACTCCATATGGGTGGTTGTAGAAAAGTTGACCAAAGCAGCATATTTCTTACTGGTCAAAACTATTGATTTAGCTGAGGATTACGCTAGATTGAACATTCAAGAGTTAGTTCAGTTGCATAGAGTTCCTTTGACCATCATTTCAAATAGGTGTACTCAGTACACCTCTTAGTTTTGGAGATTGTTTAATAAGGGTCTTGGTACACAGGTGAAGCTTAGCATGACTTTTCACCCACAGAAAGATGGTCAGGACGAGCAGACCATTGAGAATCTGGAGGACATGTTGAGAGAGTGTGTGATTGATTTCAAGTGTATTTAGGATGATCACTTTCCTCTCGTCGAGTTTTCTTACAATAACAATTACTACTCCAGCATTCACATGCCTCTGTTTGAGGCTCTTTATGGGCAGAGATGTAGATCGCCTATTAGATGGTTCAAGGTAGGTGAGGCTACGTCGATCTCGCTATATTTAGTTCATGAGGCTATGGAGAAAGTTCAGCTTATTAGAGAAAGGCTAAAATTATCTTAGTGTCGTTAGAAATCATATGCGGATCTTAGGCGAATAGAGCTTGAGTTTGCGGATGATAATTTGGTATTTATGAAGGTGTTCCCAATGAATTGAGTAATGAGGTTCGGGAAGAAAGGGAAGCTTAGTCCCGGATATGTCGGCCCTTATAGGATCCTGAGGTGAGTTGGCAAGGTGGCATATAGGTTGGAGCTAACAACAGAGTTAGCTATGGTACACCCAGCTTTCCATGTATCGATATTGAAGAAGTGCATTGGGGACCCAACCTTAGTTGTTCTTGTGGAAGCATAGGTGTGAAGGATAGCCTTACCTATGAGGAGGTTTTGGTTGAGATCCTTGATCGTCGTTCGGAAGTTGAGAAGCAAGGAAGTAGCTTTAGTAAAGGTTTTATGGAGAAATCATCTTGTTGAGGGAGCTTCGTGGGAAGCCGAAGCAGATATAATGTCTAGATACCCGCATCTTTTCCCTTCTGGCCCCGTTTCAACATGAGGTATCAGTTTTCCCTTAGTGCTCTATTTAGTTTCATGTCAAGTTCATGTCTCTAAGTTCCCTTCATGTCATTGCATCCATGTATGTTTCATGAATTCAATTTAGTCATGTATATCAGTACAGAGTCAGTAACTTCGCCAATTTTCAATTTCAACTGTTTAATATACTTGGTCTATATTCGAGGATTAATGTTTCCAAGGGGGAGATAATGTAACACCCCAAAAGTCTGTAAGATTAGAACTGAGGGTTGAGTGGAGAAAACAGGAAAAATTTGCACCATGTCACAGAATAAGACATCCAGTGACTCCTGGTGTGACCTAACGGGTCATTAAGTGGCCTATTAATTGGTACCCAATTTGAAGAGATGTCATTTTTCAGATTGCGGTAACAGACGAGATGACTAGTCATTGCGTGACTCGTTAAGCATGTAGGGGGTGAAGAAAAGGTGACTTCTGCAGTGTTGACAATGAATTCAGGGATGAGTCGTCTTGCCCCTATTGACTCGTCAAATTGTTCGTGGGGTGAGAAAGATCAGAAAATGGAAACTTCCACTGGTGGCTATAGGTGAGGACCATAAGTCATCAGAGGAACTAACACTCATTAGGCCCCTCATTAGGACTAGCAGAGATCTTTTTATCGACGAATCTTTAAGGGAATTTTCATAACTTCTAAGCTCCTACCTCTTTAATAACGTCGTTTTAAGCCCTGAAAGGAGCATTTTAAGAGCGTTTAGCCTATCTCAAGTCATTAGGCTCCCATGCATGCAATGTATTGAGAACCCTCTTCAAGATCAAGCTAGAACTCTCTCTATTTTTTCCCTAATTCTCTTGGGCTTTCAAGGATAGTTTGAGAATCAGTTTTCCCAGGTATGTAGAGCTATGAATAAGAGTTTTATTTCACTCTCATGCCCAAGCTTCTTCTCTAAGTTCATGATTTCAAATTTAATCAAGTGTATTGATCTCTAAGGTTTTAACCCAATTTTATGATATTCTCTATGATATGTATATGGGTCAAATCCCCTCATGTTCTAAGGTATATTTTAAAGTTTAATGGGAAAATTTAATCTCAAATTGATTATAAATTCATGATTTCAAGTTATTAGAAATTATTCCCTATTATGCAAGTTTTATGAAAAGTCAAGCTTATGATTCATGGTTTAAAGTATGATGAGAGATCTAGGCATGAATGAATATTTATAAATTTTCCATGTATGAATCTATGATTTTGACTTATGAAGTCTATTTCAAGTATGCATGATTTTATGATTTGGCGAAGCCCACACAAGTTAAGTGTGCTTACATTATTTAGCCAATGCTAATAAGATCACCTTATCATATGTTTTGGAGTCAAGACTACCACTACAACTTATGATATATTTTGGAGTCAAGACTCCCAATGTTCAGAATTTAGATTATGCATGTAATTATGATTTCAACATCGTTGATGGGAGCACTATGCATGTTTTCGGGAGTAGTGTCTAGCATCGAGTATGCTTGGCGTTCCAAGGTTCCCTGATCTCACAACTATGCCCCAACGTAGGTTTATTTGTATTTGGAACCTCTCAAGAGAGTTTTCCCCTACCAACAAGGGGCCTCAACTTGATATTGATATCATGGTATTGTCCTTAGCCTGGAAAGATTTTGGACAACTCTGTCCTCTTGAGTGTGATAGTTGGAGCATCACATAAGCTCTATCATGATTGTGTCGGTTATGACGACTCTCCCATTGTTCCTCATGATTTCAGTTTTTCATGTTCATGACTTATGATATTATGTTTTATAAAAGATTTGCCCCAATGATCAGTTTATGAGATTTTACTTATGATCTCAGCTATGAAAAGTCATATGTTTTCTATTTCTAAATCTTGGGTCACTATGTTCAATTATGATAATTAGCTTATGACTATGTATGTCTCAGATATCGTTTTCAGCATGCAGTCCTCACTCTCATGATTTAATGAGTTATATTTATATGCTTGATTTTCATTAACATTTACTAAGCATGTTTTTCTTACCTTACATACTCAGTACATTCAAAGTACTAACCGCATACTCTAAGCTATATTGTTTCATGACATAGGTTCAAGGGATCCAGTTCAGTCATGTCGATAGCTCGCTTCCCCTATCAGCTCAATTCAGCCTTGCCTTGGGTGAGTCCTTATTTTTCAAGGATGTCTATCATTTAAATTCTGTCTTGTCAGTTTGGTTCAGACTTGGAGATAGCTAGGGTCTTGTCCCTGCATCTCATCACTTAGTAGAGGCTATTCAGACATAGACTAGTATATTCAGCCGGAGATTCAGCATTGTGATGTTATCATTCGATATACGTTATATTATTCAGACTTCTGCTTATTCATGTTGAAGTTATTAGTTTACACTTTAATGTGTGCTCTTTAGTTGCTATTTACATGCCATGGGTCGACTTGGAGCCATTTGTGGTTCTAGGTCCCGTGTCTCGGTCTGGAGTCTATGCTTGGGTCGTGACAGTTTCACCTTGGGGTGCACCGATCTTGCTTGTATACAAGAAGAATGGATCTTTCAAAATGTGAATTAACTATCAACAACTAAATAAGGCTAATGTAAAGAATAAGTATCCTCTTCCCAGAATTGATGACTTGTTTGGCCAACTTCAGGATACAAATGTTTCTCCAAATTAAGTTTAGGGTACCAATAACCAAAGATCAAAGAGGTAGATGTCCTAAAGACAGCATTTCAAACACGTTATGTCCACTTTGAGTTTCTTGTGATGTCATTCGAATTGACTAATGTTCCAAAAGCCTTTATGCATAAGTTTTCAAGCCCTTTATTGACATATTTGTAATCGTGTTTATAGAAGATATCATGGTGTATTCTAGGAAGAAGAGGATCACAATTACCACCTTTGGGTTGTGTAACAATATCACCGATGATCTACCTGACCTAGTAAGTGTGCACGGGGTCTATATAGTATATCCAACTCAGGAGTAGGAATTATATCCTATGTGTGTTAATTCATATTGGTTCCCACAAACCTAGTTTNGTTGGGTTGTACATATTGAGTGAGTTAAATTGTGTTGATATAGTATATCCAACTCAGGAGTAGGAATTATATCCATGGAAATTTTTCTTACGCCAAGACTATCGAACAATTTTCAAATCTAATTTATGAGTTAAGATTTTATACAAGTTAGGGTTTAAGAGATTATCACTATAACTAATCAATGTAAATGCTTAAGGGGTAAATCAATATTGAGAAAAACTGGGGAAGTGTCCCCAAATTTATATTGATCCCCCTAAATCACTCAAAAGGGATGATTGAAAATGGGCTTATGGTGTGTATGCAAGAAATCAACATAGGCAATCAATTGGTGTCTTTCAATAATTTCAATGGTGTCAATCTATATCAATTCTGTCAAATTAAAGAGAATTCCATTCTACCCGATTGCATTTTGCCAATTGGATTCCTCCTATGTCTAGGTGAATCTATTAAATAAGGGTTAGATCCTTGGATTGTTGTTGACTAATATTAACCAACCTAAATTGGATTTTTCAAGAACAATAAATGCATTTGGGCTAGATTGAACGACTTTCATCACTAATTATGTTTTATAAACCCTAAATCAATTAAATATTGTAAAGCTAATAATCAGTTTCACCAATTGAGATTATTAGGGTTCACAACCCTAGATATCTATTTAATTACCCATAGCATAAGAAGAAGAAGAAGAAGAAGAAGAAGAAGAAGAAGAAGAAAGCAAGTAATTAAATATTCTTATTAAAAAAATCAACGATGAGAGAAGAAAACTTGAATTGTGAAACTTGATCTTCAACCTTAATTACGAAGCTATGTAAATTCAATGAAAAACTAACTAAGACTATCTACTTCTGCATCTAAAACTTTATATCAAAAACTATCTGACTATATCTGAAAAAGAATGAAAAAGGCTATTTATACTAGGTCTTTAAAACCCCAATTATATTTAAATATGGAGGTTCCCAGATGTACAAGGATGGACTTTCTTTTTGAAATACGGTCCATCTTATGAACTATCAACTGATTATGGAATTCTCCCTAGCCTTGTCTGTCTTTTGATTAGTGGATAGTCTTTTGAAAAGATGTTTCGTCCTTTTCTTCGTCAACTAGTTCATGGAGTTCCTTGACATTGATCTGTCTTTGGATATGCGAACCATCATATGAGAAGATAGTCCAGCCACCTAGCCATCAGTTTCCAACCACCTAGGTGTGGCTTCTAGATCAATAGGATGTCGTAAGACTTATGAATGTACGGACCATCTATTTAAGGGACGGTTCGTCTTTGCTCTGTTTATGGAAGAGTTCAGTGAATTTAATTCCTCCTTTCTTCATCGCATTTGGGTTCTTGAAACATAGAAAAATAGAGTTAGTTTTGACTTAAATTAGTACTTAAAGGCATGCAAAACTCTATGAAGTGAAGTACATATGTGTCGCAAACTCTCGACACATCAACACCCCAAACGTAAAGCTTTTGTTTGTCATCATACAACTAATATAAGAAAACTAACTTAGACCTAAACTATGTTTTGGCATCACTAATTGCAATGACTAGGGTTGTTCTGATAGGCAGCTACTAGCACCCAATTTTTCAAGCAAGCTACCCCCTCTATCCAACAAAAAGCAGCTTACTCACAACTATCCAGACCAAACATGCAGTCTCCACTTATGATATCATTTCAACATGCACACACCTTGATTTAAGAAGTAACTCATGCTAGTCATTATCATCTACATGCTCTCACAATTAAACTAATGAAAGTGTCCATTTTTAGAAGCAATGATCACACATAATACAAGGACACAAGATCAAGAGAGAGGAGAAAAACACTGAATTCTCACAAAGACGTTCACAAGATAGCTCACAACTACTATATGCTTGCCCATTTACTCAAATGCCTTTTCTATTGGAAATCTGGGTTGAGATCACATAAGGGCTTTTCTAAGCTTGTAATGATGGTCAAAATGCTAGTAGGATACAAATATGATCTTTTAGTGACTCATTTACCATCCTTGAATACTAACATTCCCATTACCTTTTCCACCTTATGATACCTTCTTTTGTCCCTTAGAAACTTCTCATGACACAAAGTACTTTTTGTAAGCTCAATTTATTCATTTTCTCTCTTTTTTTCTTTTTCTTTTCTTCTTCTTTTTAGATCTTTTCTAAATAAACCTTGTGATATGGTCTAATAACTGATTTATGCACTTTTCTCTCTTTTCCACCTTATCACCCGTAACTTGCATTTTTTTCTTATATTCATCAAATTTCATAGTGCCATGGAGGATGGGTTCAAAAGAGGGTCAACTTGAGAAATCATTTTAGCTTTAATTTTGATTGATCAAGAAAAAATGTCATAAGATCAAAAGAGGAGACTAGGGATACATGTATAATTCGGTAGCCTCATTTAAGCAACTATGGCTTATGAAACAAAAAGAAGGCCAAAGTTCATCTCTACAACCCATAGTCATCCTAAGCTCAAGCATGAGTAGCCAGGCAAGTTCTAGATTGTGACCATAACATGTGAAAAAACAAAATTTTCCTCACCACACAATGACACATGTATATCAAATAGACTAAACAACTTTACTTTTGACTAGGGATTCGTTGTCAAAATCAATATAATTAGATGTCAAAATAGAGGTACACATGTCAATACTAAAAGGTTTTGGCAAAAAATTTGAGGGGGGAGCACTTTTCAAAGAATGACACAAGCATGCTACAAACTCTCATGCCAACACCACTTAAGTTAAAAAGTATTTTATTCAATCAAGAACGAGTTAACTTGTAGGTTGGTACCTTTATGAATATCACCTAGCAATCTATCATTGGTCCCATACACTATGCCATTATAGTTATATTTATTTGCCATATTCAACAGAAAATAAGCCTCTTAGAAAAGAATCATGCCTAAGAAAACCCAAGAGGACTCTAAACTAAGAAAGCAATACAAATCTATACTATGAAAGCGGTAAATAGACAACCATCACACATCATCATTAAACTCATAAAAAGAATATTCCAATATAAAACAAGAGTCATTTCAAGCATGAAAACTATAGAACAAAAAACATGCCGCTAGGGCTAAAAATGTCAAACCCCCACCCCCTCTCAAAAATTATGTAATATCCCCACTGCACATACAAATGAAGTATATAGAGTGTCGAAAGCTCCCTGAAGCATTTAGAGTGCACCACTATAGGTCTTGTTGGGTGGAGTTGAAGAGCTCCCTTTGGCATCATGAGGTTGGCTCTAAGTAATGCCTAAAGATGCTAACTTTACAGCGCAAATATTTGCAGCCAACTCATCATCAAACTCATCCTCTGACTCCTATATCTGCATCTTTCCCTTGTCAAGCAATGGAGTAGGAACATCTAGTTGTGATGGAATATGATGAGGAGCCTGATCTGTACATCTCTCACTTCGGAGGCTTTGGGGGATAAGGCTTATGGAGATGAACATCGGGTCTAAGCAACTCGAGATGGTGCAATGTATGGAATCAACTTCATCAGGATGGCAATAGGTCATGTCCAATTGACCACCAACAACCTAAACTCTTTAGCTCAATGCTATCTCATTTGTAAGTTGAGCACTACGAATCTAGTCTTCTCCAAATCAAGTCATAGGCCCTGAATCTATAATGGGCCAGATTTCAGCTCTAAATAGGTGAGTCTAGCTTCAATATCCCTAATACGGGCATGCAATGCCTCATGGAATACCCAAACTGGCTCCTAGAACGTCTGTAATGCACGCTCAATTATCTTGGCCGTAAAGGTCGGCATTTCCTTAATCAGGCGGGCCTGCTGCCTCTCCTATCGATCAAGTCTAGCTTCTATGCTCAGTAAAAAGTATTTGGAGCTCAATATTTCCGTAGGGGAAATAGTATGAGCAGGAGAAGTAGTGGTGGAAGAAGGAGCGAAATTTGCATGTGCTAGGTCAGAAGCTACTGGAGGTTGCGAGGTGGACTCCTCAAACTAGATGCCCTTAATATCATATATATACCTAATATGCAATTTTGAGCTAGGGAATCTGGTAGTATTAATCAGAGTATTATTTCTCATCTTGGTGATGTTAGTCACCAGACGAGCCTCTATGAAAATGTCCTTAGCAGGATCGAGACTCCTGCTCCTTGGCCCAATGTTGTTACCAAGAAAGGAAAGATAGAGAGGTGGATTCTTAAAAATCTCACTCCTTGAGCTTTATCCAAAGAATTTGTCTAATATTCATCTTCTTCGCTACAATTGATGCCACAACCAAGGCATGCCCAAGAGGAAGTCTGTTATCACTCTTGCTTGGGTATATCTTGCTGCACATGATGTTCCACTAAAATTTTGCCTCAAGCCATAATTACTTCTTGTACATCAGAGTTTTCTCAGGAGTGGCCCAAGTAGGTGCTCCCCTTTCTATGACTTCACTTATCTAGGCACTAGCTCTCCCTCTTACAACTACTATAGTATTTCTTGATGTCAACGATCTCATATCCTGTTCCAGGTAATACTGGTTGATTTCATCGAGGCTAATATCAATAGATACTCCTCTAATGATGACTGACATGAGAGGCTCATTCCGAGATACAATCCTAGGTTGGTTCTCTAGAGAAGTGCCTCGTATACTGCGTAAAACTCTCTGACTAGAGTTTGGATGTAAAAGCATGGGGGACCGAAGTGGAAGCCCCAATGCTAGAACTAAAACTACTCCATAATATTTGGGTGTTGATTTGATCTAGTGGTGTTGATAGTCTTCTACTTCATGATGCTCCGACAGTGTTTTCCATTATAATTTACCCATCCTTCCAAATACCTATCTCGGGCACCCTGCATTTCCCATCTCAAATGGAACATGACTTCCCCTTGCTTTCTTCTCTACTCTACTAAGGAAACCAGAGGGAGATGACTGGCTAGTGGAGTCCTCTTCTATTGACTCCCAAGAAGAAACCTTTATCTACTGCCCACCTGACTGAGCATGTGCCTTCTCCTCAAATGGATGGGATGAAGATCCTATAGATGGTTTCTCTATTGATGCCACATGTAACACCTAGAACCTCAAAATAGATTTTTGAAGGAAGAATAACTAAAATTTAAGGTTTGGTGCAAGGAGTAACGGCGTGGCTGACGGACCGTCACATCACTGATGGTGTAAGTGACGGATGTTAAACATGCGACTGACCGTCACTGGTGATGTCCGGGTCTGACAGCATGGCTGACGGTCTGTCCTGGCCCTTACAATGAGGGTGATAGCCGTAAGACCTTTATTTGGACCGTCATTGGATGTTTCCAGGTTCAGAGCTTGACGGTGGACCTGACTGACAATTGGAGGAGTGACAGCCCATCACTTCTACCATCAGGAGGAGGTTTTGACTTGTCCTTTTTTTAAGGGAGATGGTGTTATTGATGGACCGTCAGGCGCATGACAGCCTATCACCCGTACCGTCATATTGCCCAGTTGTGTAGTTTTGCCTTATTTTCAGGTGTAATTTTGTTATCTCCTATGCTTTTAACTCCTATACAATGTTGTTTTAAGCTCCGAAAGGAGTGTTTTAAGGGGAGTTTAACCTATTCTAATGCTTTAGACTCCCATTCACGCAATGTTTAGAAATTTCCTTTGGAGATCAAGCTTGAATCCCTCAGTTTCTTCCCCAATTCTCTTGGGCTATCAAGGATAGTTAGTGAATAAATCTACCCAGGTATGTAGGGCTTTGAAGAGAGTTTTGTTTCACTTTCATGCATGAATTTTTGCTCAAGTTCATGAACTCATGTTCTAATTCAAGTATAGGGTTTTATAGGGTTTTTACCCAATTCTATAAAATTCTCTATA
>JACEIK010000738.1:231909-249186 GCA_018107945.1 Datura stramonium
TGTCTTAGATTAGTATAAATTAGGAAACAAACTCTCAAAATCTTCTTTAAATTGTTGTCTACATTTTTAAAGTTAGAGTTCATTAACACTTAAGTTGATTATTACCTTAGTTCAGTCCCTGTGGAATCGATACTTGGCTTACTTAAGCCATTTTACTACTTGTTCAACCACGTGCACTTGTGTGTAGTTGCAAAAAGACACAAACACGTACCGCAACATTCTAAACTGCAATCTTAGTGTCTCTTAACTGTCAGTCCGAGGCTTAGTCCTTAATACACGATATTCTATCAATCTGGAGGTGATTCTAATTTCCCCTAAAAATCTGGTATTCCTACTTCCTCCCCTTATCTTGCTTAGGCTGAGCTCTGGGGTTCAAGGTACCTGCCTTACATTGTTAATAAGGTTACTGGTCAAGTCTCATCTTATACATCTTCTGGCTTTCAATCAGACCCATCTGATTCACATGACCTCCCTACCTTTAGGTATCACAACTTAAATCATAACTATTATCTTGCAGGTATATCCTGCCGTTGTTAGCGTGTTATGGCGGACTTGGCCTTTTTCTGACTCGAACTTGACTATTACTGGAAGTCCATCACTGACGGATCTCCTACGCCCACTTCGAGTAAGCTAGTAGTCTTACTTGCTCTTCTGACTTATTACCGCGAGGGTCTGCATAACTTACGTAATCATAGGGGCTCCTTACTCTTTCTAACACTTTCTGGAATCAACCGATCCACCTTTCACTTACTGCCTACTTTGGGCATCATCGCCTCAATCCTTATGCCCTTTGCTATACTGGGATCAAAACTAAGAGGTAGGAATGGTCTTTTCTTGCTGCAATGAAATGAAGGCATGGAACTGTACCACATCTGAAATGATGGAGGTGGGGATCCTGCATTTCCCTCTCTTTCTCTCATCTCTTCGATAATCTAATATTATCTATCATCTTGGTCAGATCTTATATATCTAACAAATAAATCAACTCATATGTACGCTATGCTTCTGACTTCCTAATCTGAAGTTATAGAAATATACTGGGGATGGTACCGATAGAGGTATCATATTGGGAGGAACCTCATACCTCCTCCTGCTACTGTAGTTACCCTGCAACTGGCTGGTGCCCTCTTCTGCTACTATATCCAATCTTCTGCCTGTGATAGGTTATCGCTAATCTAACTTTGTATCTGTAATCAAAGAGTATGATAAGTTTTAGGGACTCAACCCTATACTGTACTACTCTATAGCACGACTGAATAAGAAGAAAGAGTAACCATCNGAAGAAAGAGTAACCATCCTATCATGCCTTGCAGCCTCCTGTCTATAGTATGTGGTGCACAACACATCCATAGACAAGACTCTACTTAGCACGACTTGCATAATTCCTAGGATACGACCTGCTCTGATACAAAGTTTGTCACGCCTAGCCTTAGGAGGCATGACTGGTGCCTGGTGCCCTACTAGGACCTAGACTGCTGGGCTAGCTGAGCCTAGGCACTTCTGGTGCCAGGCTGGCTCTAACTTTGAATTCAAAAAAACGACGGTCTATATAACGGCTGTAAATACAGCCTCTGGCCGACTAGGCCTATAGCCACCTGTAAGCAAACAACAGCTACCCAGAACAACTGAATTAATAGGGAAGCTATGCGGGCTGACAAGGACACCATGCTGTCTAGTTATTTCTGAATCAAGAAAACAAGTGCTAAACTGCTACGTGACCAACAAGGTCACCACTACCAACTGAATAAGGCCCCACGCGGCCATTATAAACAAACTAAAACATACACAAGGCCTCACACGACCGGTACAGCTAACCACAGGGAATACACAATCTGCAAGCCTCTACGAATACTGATAAGATGGTCGGGACAGGGCCTCGGCCTACCCATACTGTACAACAAAAGAAAAGAATAAACCTCTAGCTGTCTAGCTCCGGAAGAAAGGAGATGATGACTCCGTGAGCTGGCTGGAATCACAAGGGATCGGTTCCTCGTCTATGAGTACCTGCAGACAAGTAATGCAGCACCCCAAACGGGCGTCAGTACTGCTGGTACTGAGTATGCAAAGCAACAACTGGCAAATAATTGATAAAATGGAATAGAAAGAAATAGACTGTAACTAACTAAAAATATGAGTTTAAAACTGTCCTCAACTATGCTGAAAGGAGTAGGAATCATACCTTAAAATGTAGCGTTCTACTGTCGATCTATTCATATCTAATGTAACATGGCATAATATAACATAGCATGACATAGCATAGCACACATAAACCTTACCCGGCCCCCATAAGCCGGGAGGTACAACCAACACGCAATCTATACCCCTACCCCGATCATCCCATCTCCCCAAGTAACTATAAGCATCCTGTCGGTCCCCTGGTATGAACTTGAGCCCGCTAAGCCCCTGACTATAACTGTACCTGAGTCCGGAGGAGTCCTGAATCAACATCCCGGGCGTACCCGCTCGACGAGGGTGTAAAAAAGCCGACCAAGGAAAAATATGGGGAAACTGGCATCCCATCTTCGTCCCCTAGGGGACGGCATGCCACTCTTTAGAGAGACATATCCTCACCCTCTAGCGGACGAGTCGATACAGCTATTAACCCTGGGGTGGTCATGAATTCTAGGTAATCCAGCCCAAAACAGTACAGTCAGGTCTCAACTAGTAATACTAACTGCGTATACTACATGTTGAAACTAATGATAATAATGTGTATGTATATAAAACGTACTAAAGATAATGATAGTAATGTGTATGTATAAAATTATTGTTATACTGTACTGAATCTGATACTGAAACAAGATATAATATTTTTGCTGAGAATCATGATGTCTAACTAAGTTTCATGGTAGATATGATTTACTGTTTCTAACATGCTTCCTAAAATTCATATTAGGCTACTATTCTATTTCTGGAATACCTTACGGGGACTTATATTTCTTTACTGAGTTTCGGCTGAACATGATAATATCCTGACATATTTTACTAAATTACATACTGGACATGTTGTACTGTTTCTGAAACTTCCTTCTGGAATTTATATCGTGCTAGTAAGTTTCATGCTGCACATATCATGATGTTTCTAACATTATACTAAAATTCATACTAAAAATAATATGCGGCTTCTATAACATTCTACTGGCACTTGAACTATTTGACTATACCGGAATTACTAGCTTGCCGAAGAAACTGGGTTTACATACCTCAGTTGTCGGCTTTCCGGCTAACTGGCGTAACTCAGCCAATATTCAGCTATTTCTTCCAACTGTATTCACATTCATAGAAATTAAAACTAAATTCATCAATATTCCGGAAGAAAAATTCTACTTTGAATATATATATAGCCCAAACTTTGACTTATCAAAAAACAACTGAAAACTTGCTATATCTCGAAAGTCTAGAAGGGAGAAATACTCACTTTAGGGCTACAAGTATATTGACACTAATTTGGAGAAATTCCACTTACCTTAGCTTGGTGAGACGATGATTCACCGGCCGAATTTCGCGAAACTAACTCCGAAGGAATGTTCTCTGCAGCTTTATACTTCGGTACCCGAAGTTAATTTGAGTTTGGACCGCGTTTGATGGCGTTATCGGTTTAATTTCTCTATTAAAACATCGTTCCTCTCTATTCTCTGTCGTTCTCTCGAAGGGAAATGAAATTAAAATAATTAAACTGAAGTGGAGGGGCTTATATACTTGGGACTGGACAGGGCCTCCGTGACACGCCGCCATCGCGGAGGCCCTCCCTCCGTGGCACGCTACCATCGCAGAGGGGTTCTGCCCCGGCTCCTCGCGCGGTGGTTCGATGCAATGTTCGTCCGGTCTTCCCCCGGGCCTTTTGCTAGCATGTTTTGCATTCTAAAACTCTTAACCAACATGCGAATAGGCCATCTACATATCAAGAATTTACGGGGTGTAACAAGTATCAACCTACCTTGGTGCGTAGTTCTAGGGCATATGGTAATTGACCCTTAGCCCTCTCGATGCTAGACTCTTCTCCAAAAAACATGCATATGCTTTTCGTTTTATAATGAATCTCGATATTTTCGATTGACAAATCTCAATAAGGAAGTACATCTCAAATATGAAATCATGCATTTGACAAGCTATAATTAAAAACATACCACAAGTCAAAGATAATTGGGAGTTACTGCTCCAAAACCATGTGGTAAGCTTACTTTAGAGATAATACATCATACATACTTGACATAAGGGCCTCGCCCGACACTTTATCATGCTCGGAACATCTCAATTTTTTTAAAACAATATCATAATCATGGGTAGCTTTGAAACATGTTTTCCATCATCATATCTCATCTTCATCACAAATTTCTTCTTTTAGGAACTTCTATTCAATGGGCCTTAAATTTCATAAAAAGTAGAAAACATAATTTTTCCCTGAAAATAATTTAAAATCTTCCCATGCTTCATACTTCAATCACGGAAACACAATTTAATCATACCCATGTATAGAAATTGAAGTTTCATGCATTTGAGTAAAAACCCCATAACTTTATCATTGGAAATTCTCATACTTAGATATTGGGCATGGGTGTGGAAGGAAACACCCACTCATAAACCTACATACCTAGAAAGGATTGATTCCACCAGTTGTCTGATTGCTCAAGATGAAATTTTGATGGAAACCTTGGAACTAGCTCTAGATCACCTCCTCAACCTCTCAAGTTTGCATGCATGGAAGAAAATAACTTAGAATAGGTTTTTCCCTCCTAAAACGCACTAAAACGAGCCTTAAACGATGCAGCTTAGGCTTTAGGGATTTAGAAATTATGAAAAAACCCTTACTAATTTCGCAGGAAAAGACTGCCAAGAGGTCCTAATAGAGGAGCTGACGACCCGTTGCTAGAGGGCACGACTCATTATATCGATCGTCCAGTGCACTGCCTTATTTGTTCTCCGGGCTCGTAACGGGTCACTTCACGACTCGCTATGGATTACCAAGACTCGTGGTCACCACTCGTTAAGTACACTGCCTCATTTCCAAACTTTGGACTCCAAGCCTCCCAACGACTCACCCAGTCGTGGTCACCACTCGTTAAGTACGCTGTCTCATTTCCAAACTTTAGACTCCAAGCATACCAACGACTCACCCCACGAATTGGTAAGGCTTACAACGACTCGTGGGGACTCCCGTCAGGTACACAACCCCGCTTTTTTTTCCCAACTATGTTTCCTTCCCCACAAGTCGTTTGACAACTTGTGGGAAGTCCTCACGATTCGTAAGATGACTCGTCCTAAAGCTACAACAAAATTTCTATTTTCCCCGTTTAAACTCCCGGGTCACATCTTTGGGCTTCCAGGGTATAATAGGTATAATCGTCCAACATGGGAAAAGAGATAACAAGTGCCCTATTTTTCAGGATATAAATAGAAGAAAAAGTACTTTGTGCAGATATGCAAGGCAGAAGGAGATATAGAAATGGAGATATTAAGAGAGATAAAAAGCATATATCACATCATTGTTTCCCTTTTTAGCTGCAAAACATTCTCTTAGATGAAGTAGGGAGATTTTGATTGGTAAATTTTGAAAAAGTACTCTACTCTATTTCTTCTTTGTGCTAGTAAGTTTCAGCTATTGTTGAAGATTATCTTGTGAAGTTGATTTTTCTACTCTTGCTATTAAATTCAATGAAGCTATTAACAAATGTGTTTCTGAATTTTTTAATCATGAGTAGCTAAATCATTAACTAGAGGTGTGTGATGATGAATACTTAATTAGATTGGGTATTTCTAGAGTCATCTTTATGTTGTTAAAATAAGTGTAAATCTATTAGATTCTCTTCAATATATTAAAGAAGGTCCATCGATTATGATATGGGTCTATTTATTCTTGCTTGATTGTTGCTTGTAAAAGAATAATAAAGCATTGGAGGAGAATTTAATAGTGGGTATGGATAAGAGATTGTGAAATTGGGCTAGAAATAGCTTAAATTGCATTCTCATTCCTTATTAGCAGCTAATAGCTAGAAACTAGTGAAGTTGCTAATCTAAATCAAATCAGGTTGAGCTAAATCATGACTAGAGGTTTGATAAAACTCTAGTAAGAGGTAATTAGAAGGCTGAAAAGCAGTAATTACCCACTTCTCGAGATTATTTACACATGTTGAACTCATAAGATGACCTGACATGTCCCGATCTAGTTAGTATTTCATCTACACCGCACCTCTAGTCTCTCACACTCTTGTTGACAACTTTGCTGATCTTGCGGTTTTATTTCACTAATTTACCTAATACAATTCCATAAAAATTTTAACCCCCCATTTTATTTATTTTTTTATATTAAATCTCCATGGTGCAAGCTAACGTCAATTTCTCAATCGAAACTTGTAACTATCATTCCCTAGTCCTTGTGGAATTCGACCCTGACACTCGTCGGTCACTTCTTTTGATACTTTGACCATGTATATTCTTTGCATGAAGGATATATTTGGAACTTTATCACATACTCAGTACATTCTTGTACTAACCGCATACTCAATGCTATATCATTTCATGATACAGGTCTGATCGATCTGACTTAGTTTCACCCTTAGTCCAGCTCCCATGAAGTCCAGCTCAGTTCCCATTGTTAGTGAGTCCTCATCATCTGAGGACATTCAGTTTAGTTTTTAATTATACTATTACAGTCTTCGACATTAGCGAGGTAATTGGGGATGTTGTCTCATCAAGTCATCAGATAGTTTAGAGGCTTATCAAACATTATGTAAACTTACAGCTTTTTCTAGTGTTCACTCTATATATGATCGTTGTTATACGTTATGTTATTCAAAATTCCACTTATTCATGTTTAGGTTATCAGTTTCCGCGTTGATTCATACTATTTATTTGCTATGTTCATTCTATGGGTTGAGTTGGAGTTATTAGTGGCTCTACGTCTCGTGTCTCAATTTAGATCCCAGATCGGGTCATGCAAATCATGGTATTAGAGCATTAGGTTTTTAAGTATCCTAGGGTGTCTAAAACCCGCGTTAAGATGAGTCTTTTTCAAAGGTGTGAAGTGCGCCACACTTTTGATTAAGAGGCTACGAAATATTTTAGGAAACTTCCATTCTTTCATGATTCTACCTCATGCTATGAATTTCAACTCTTACTCTCTTAACTCTTTCTATACACATTTGCAGAAGTATGTCTCCCCAAACAACCAACAGAGGTCTGCCAGCCCTACCAACTAAAGCGGTCCCCCTATTCGAACAGGTTATGGATGCAGAGCTTGGGGCTACCTTCAGATTGTTGGTACGAGCCATGACCACTCATCTTAAGCAGCAAGAAATCGCATATGCGGACTCCACTGGAGAGACAACAGATACTAGGGTTCAAGACTACACGAGAAGTAGTCTTTCTAAGTTACTTGGTTTGAAAGTGAATAGGGAGTTCAAGGGGAGAGGAAAAGGAAACAAGAGGGCAAGGACAGGGAGCTTTGAGTTTTTCGAGCAAGGGTCAGGTTGTGCAAATCACTCTCAACTTCAACAAAGATCATTCACTCCGACTCAGTAAAGCAAGTCTAGGGTAAAGGAGATTACATATCCAGCTTGCAAGAGATGTGGGAAGAGTCATATAGGGAACTGCTTGGTCAGTTCAGGTGTTTTCTTTTTGTGTGGCCATCCTAGTCATAAACTCAGAGACTGCCTATCAACCAATCAGAGTGGCCAGCTAGGTTGTGCCCTGGCCACCCCTCCAGCAACCCCGTCCAGGTCACCAGCATGCCTAAAGTGATATAGGAAACACCCGAGAGATTGTTTAGTATGCAGGGATGGTTGTTTCTGGTGTGGTAAGCTTGGATGCATGCTTAGAGATTGCCCGTCAGTTATACAAGGCAAGGATAGAGCCAGTGCTCCAATCACCAGAACAGCCACTCCAGTAGCTCACCCATCTCAGCAGGGTGGGTTACCTAGTGCAGGTGGCGTCCAACTCCAGATGTAGTTGCAGGTATGTTATGAGTTTTCCATGCCAATCATTGCATGTTTCTAGGCCTATGAACCCCATTATAAGGCATAAGATCCCTTTTAGCATTTTAGTATGAGATTCTTTCCATGGAGGGTAAGAAATGGTTATAAGTATAAAGCTTTCAGTGATAACTATAGGGGCGAAAGGATAGTCAGGAATTAGTGAGGTGGCCCAGCCATAAGAAAAGATCCAAGAGCTCTAAAATGATGGCCTTAGGCTAAAGGGGAGATGATAAATTGAAGAGTCAAGTCAAGTCTTGACTGTTGTAGTAGGGAAGAACTGGGTATGGTAGCTTTGAGATGTCAATCCTTCCTATTTGGATGTTTCCTTTACGTTTCAGTCAACGCTACATTCTACTCGTCCTTATGTTAAGACTTCTAGAATTTATAAATAACCATTACAGACTGTGATCCCAGTCTTCTTCCATGATTCTATAAATCTCAGCTTCACATCATGACCCTCATTATGTATGAATGCTCATGTCTCTCAGCATGCTCAAATCTATGAACTCGGTCCTTAAGATTTTCCTTAGCGACTCATAAGACCGTGTTATATCAGGTATAAGCCCAACATAGATTTCTTGAATGGTTTGTACTCATGATTTCCTTACTCTAAACCTGATATATGTTTCCCTATAATGGAAATGATGGTTACAATGTGTACATTTAGGATAACTCTCTATCCATGCCATAGGTGCCAGTTTTGTAGAAGTGCATGATGTGCAGTTATTAGTATTCAAGCATGGAAGATAAGGGAATTCTAGAATAACATTAGCAACAAGGAGCCATGGGATAACCCTAAGTGATAGGCTCGAATAAGGTTGTGATGTACAGATAGACCATAGTATGGTGTGACTGGTGACTCATAATTAGTGCTCGAACTTGTACGACTTTCTTGTTTAATGGTAAGTAATGTTCTTAGTGGGTAGCTCGAGGATGCCAGAGAGAACGAATGGTTTTGTTGTGTATTGTGATCCCTCCAGGGATGGTCTCGGTTGTGTATTAATCCAACATGGAGAGTTCATTGCGTATGCCTCTAGACAGCTTAAAACTCATAAGAAGTATTACCCGACGCATGACCTAGAGCTGGCAGTTGTGGCGTCTTCTTGAAGATCTTGAGGCACTACTTTTATGTGGTGCATATTATGTGTTCATAGATCACAAGAGCCTTTAGTATGTCTTCACGCAGAAGGACCTAAATTTACAAGATAAGAGATGCTAGAGCTTCTTAGGGATTACAATATGAGTGTCCGTTATTATTCGATCAAGGCCATTGTAGTGGCGGAGGCCCTTAGTAGATTGTCCGTGGAGAGTGTGTCCCATGTTGGGGAGGGGAGGAAGGAGTTGGTGAAAGATGTGCAGTGGCTTACACAGTTAGGGGATTGCCTTGTTTGACTTAACAGATGGTGGTATAATTGTGTAGAATGGGTAAGAATCTTCATGGGTGACTAATGTCCAGGCTAGGAAAGATGAGGACCCAAACTCAGTATAGTTGAAGGAAGCGGTTCAGAATCAGAAGGTGGAGGTCTTTTCCCAAGGGGGAGATGGTTTGTCACGTCCCGAACGAAGGCCCGGATCGTAGACATGGGACAAGGGACCCTGAGAGACCCCAAGTCGACCCATGGCATAAGCATACATCTAACTCATTCTATAAACTGAAGAAAATCATCAACATAACTCAACAGAAGTCTAACTCAACATAACATCAGAATAAGCATCCGAAGCTAACACATACATAAGTCTAAAAGCCTCTAATCTGGACGGGTTGAAGGGACAAGACCCCAACTAACTCAACAATATTGAAACTGAAAATACATAAGGAACTGAAAGTCTAGCCCTCGAAGGATGAGGACTCACCAACCAACAAGGTGATAACTCTGAACCCCGACTATGAGCGGGGTTGAGCTTGGGAGCTGGGTCTTGTATCATGAAATAATACAACATAGAAATTATGCGGTCAATATGTGGAATGTACCAAGTATGCAAGGTAAGTAAAACTGCTCAAGTAAAGTAAATCATTTAAAACATTTCATACATTATTATAAGCTTTCAAATCTGAGAGGAAAGAATTACATGCACTCATTCTAAAATCATAATCTTTTCATAGTATGACCATGCATAGTTTCATAGCATCATAACTAACTTGAATGACTCAAAGCTGAAATATGACATTTATAGAAAAGCTGAACAATGTGTCAAACCATACTTTTAGAACATGCATGCTTGAAGTAATAATCATGAGTAATAAATATGAAAATCTAAATCATGTAGACAATGGGAGAGTCGTCACTTAACCGACATACCACGATAGAACTTACATGGTCCCGACTATCACACTCAAGTGGGCAGAGCCGTTCAGAACCTTGCCAGGGCTAAGGACGCTACCATGATACCGATATCAAGCTCATGGACCATTTGGGCGGGCGATAACTCACAAGGGAGGTCCAAATAATATAATAGTATCAACCTACATTGGCGCGTAGTTCTGGGGCATAGGGTGATCGACCCTTAGCCCGCTCGGTGCTAGAATCTTCTCCCATAAAACATGCAATGCTCTACATCGTATATAAAGAAGCTCAATAATGAAATCCTATTTAAACTCAACATCTTATGAAACCAAGCTCAACGTTGTCATTTGACAAAGCTCAATAATGAAATTATGCATAGAACCGACATCGTATGAAAACGAAGCTCAATAATAACATACATCTCAATTATGAATTCATGCATATGATAAGCTTTATTTCGAAACATACCACAAGCTCAAATATAAGTGGGAGCATCTACTCCAAAATAATGTGATAAGCTTATTTTAGAAATACTACATCATCATACTTGATATAAGGGCCTTTCCAAAACATTATCATGCTTGTATCTATTCAATTTATTTTGAAAATAGTATCATAATCATGGGTAGCTTTAGAAACATGATTTTCATTATCAAATCTCATCATCATCATACATTCATCATCATGCTCTTCTTTCATGATCTTCTCATCCATGGGCATTTAAATTTCATAGTTTAGAAAGCACAATTTTGATTGAAAACAATTTTGAAATCTTCCGAAGTTTCGCAATTCATCAATATAAATATAATCTAATCGTACCCATGTGTATAAATTGAAGAATCATGCAATTGGGTAAATACCCCATGACTTGATCATATGAATTCCTCATGCTTAGCTAGAGAATTGGGAATGGGTGAGGAAGGAAACATCCACTCATAACCCTATATACCTGGAAGGGATGATTTAACAAATTCTTTAATTGCCCAAGATGAGATTCCAATGGAAGCCTTCAAAACGTTCTCTAAATCCTCTCTTCAAACTCTCAAGTTTGCATGCATGGAGTGAAATAGGTTTTCCCTTCCTTAAACCCACTGAAACGAGCCTTAAAAGACGTAGTATAGGCCCCTAAAACTTAGGAAATGATGGAAATACCCTTAATGAAATCGCAAAAAAACAGCTCACTGGACAAGACAATGGATGACCCTACGGGTCGTTGAAGGATACCACGACCCATGGTGTCTACTCGTGCTTTGCACTTTCCAGGCTAGACCTCGGCTCACACAAAGACCTAAACAATGGGTCATTCAATCCTACAACGGGTCTTTAAATCACCTGTTGTTTCCATCATTAACCTAGGCACTTTCTCCAACGACGAGCCTTACTACGACTCGTTACTAGAACCCACGAGTCGTGGTCTCATTCTGTCACATACACTGACCACCTCACTAAGATAAAAATTACTTCTCACCACGATTCGTGGTACCTCACAATAGGTCACTGGGTGGCCCATGGTATACCTGAACCTCAAGTCTAACTCTCACCCCGGTTCCATACGACGACTCCTTGTATTCAACAACGAGTCGTTGGACCGGTCATTGTCTCCACTTATCCACAACCAGAAACCTTTCATGACTCACTCCCACGGGTCATTGGTTGATCCCACGATCCGTCGAACCTCTCGTTCTACAACAATTTTCCCCAGTTTTAGCAGTTTCAATTTTTTAAACTCCCGGGTCTAATATTAGGAACTTCCAGCATATTACAATATCTCCCCCTTGGGAACATTCGTCCTCGAATGTACGAAAAGGGCAGAAAGTAATAGCGTGAAATTATAATAATCAAATACTAATCATTTAACCTAAAAATGGTGGAATAACTACCTCCGAAAAGAACTACATAGCTGAATTGAATTCAAATTTCACATACGTCTATCATATCATGAATCAAATTTGTGCACATGAACTAAACATGGAAATTTATCAGAGAACTAGGGAAAAACTGATACCTCAAATTGAAACTAAGCTGGTAGGGAACAGGTGAGGGTATTTAGCCATCATTTCCACTTCGGCTTCAAACATAGCTCCCTCAACATGCTGATTCCTCCATAACACCTTCACCGAAGCCACTTCTTTGTTCCTAAGCCTCCTCACCTGACGATCCAAGATTCCAATTAGAATTTCCTCAAAATTGAGGATATCTCCCACACCAACACTTTCCACTAGGACAACTGAAGATGGATCACCCAAGAACTTTTTCAAGAGCGATACATGAAAAACGGGATGAACTGAAGATAACTCTAATGCCAAGTCCAAGACATAAGCTACCTTACCAACTGTTTCATAACCTGGTAGGGACCAACACAGCGGGGACTAAGTTTTCCTTTCTTTTTGAACCGCATGACTCCCTTCATCGGAGACACCTTTAGAAATACACAATCATCCACCTTGAACTCCAACTCTCTTCTTCTCACAAAAACATATGACTTTTGATGACTTTGAGCGATTTTCAGCCTGTCCCTTATCAATTGAATTTCACCATAGACTCATGAACTGAATCAGGTCCTATAATGGCTGCCTCACCAACCTCAAACCATCTGATGGGCGATCTACACCTCTGCCCGTAAAGAGCCTCGAATGGTGCCATCTAGATGTTGTTGTGATAGCTGTTATTGTAAGCAAACTCAATCAAGGGACAGTGATCATCCCAACTACCTTTAAAGTCCATCACACAAACTCTCAACATGTCCTCGAGAATTTGGATTGTTCGCTCTGCCTGGCCATCCATTGGGGGATGAAAGGATGTACTGAGCTTAACCTGAGTCCCAAGCTCCTTCTGAAAAGATTGCCAGAACTAGGAGGTAAACTGAGTACCTTGGTCTGAAATGATAGACAAGGGAACTCCATGTAATTGCACCAACTCTCGGATATATAGTTTGGCATAATCATCCACTGAATCTGTGGTTTTGACCAGTAAAAAGTGTGCAACCGTGGTCAACCTGTCTACCACCATCCATATAGAATTGTAGTATCGGCGAGTATGAGGTAGGCCTGTAATGAAATCCATATTTGTCACGCCCTACCTTGGGAGGTATGACTGGAACCTAGTGCCCTACTAGGAACTGAACTGCTGAGCTGACTGAGACTAAGCACCTCTGGTGCAGGGCTGACTCTAACTCTAGAATCAAAAAAACAACGGGCTATATTACGGTTGTAAATACAACCCCTGGCCGATAAGGCCTATAGCCACCTGTGAAAATAAATAGCTAACCAGTGACAAACAATCATAGGGAGTCCTATGCGGGCCGACAAGGCCACCATGATATCTAGTTATAACTGAAAAATTAAATCAGATGCTAAACTAAACTATGACCGATAAGGCTGCTAATCAATAGCTAAATAGGGCCCCACACGGACAACACACATATCAACTAACCACAGGTATGTAACACAATCTACAAGCCTCTAGGAGTAATAAGATGGTCTGGACAGGGCCCCAACCTACCCATACTGTACAAACAAAAGAAGCAAACCGCTATCACACAATCTCCGGAAGAAGGTAGTTGACGGCTCTGTAAAGCTGACTGGAACTACGAGGGACCTGCTCCTCGTCTATCTACATCTACAAGCAAGTAATGCAGCGCCCCAGAAGAGGGATTAAGTACCATAGGTACTGAATATGTAAGGCAATAACTTTAAATAACTGAATGTAAGGAAATAGAACTAACAATGACTAAAGTAAAGGAAACGGACTGAAGATGACTAAAGTAGTGAAATCAGGGCTAAACATAACTGTAATAAAGAGGGTAGGGTTCATACCTGACAAATGAGGCGTCTTACTATCTAACTATCAGTAACTAAAGCAAGCATAAATATTACCTGGCTCCCATAAGCCGGAAGGTACAATCAGCACAGAATAACCCACCCGGGCCCCCATTAGCCCTAGTGAGTACACCTCAATCTATATACCCCTATCCAGGTCATACAGAGTCAACTACCAGCTATAAGCGTCCTGCCGATCCCCTGGGTCTACAACTGGGCCCGCTCGGCCCCTAACTATAGTTGTGTCTGAGTTCGGAGGACTCCTGATATCTATACCCCGGGTGTAAATGCTCGGCGGGGGTGTATATAAGGCCAACTACGGCAATATGAGAATTTGGATCCCCATCTTCGTCTCTTGCTGCCGCTCCATAGAACGATGTATCCTCGCCTCTGGCGGGTGGAGACACAACTATTAACCCTGGGGTGGTCATGGAAGCTATACAAGAATAATCCAGCCCAAAAAAATATAATTAACGAGTCTCGACTAACAACAACAACTAGACATGATAACATACTCCTGACATGCTTTACTAGGATTCATAATGGACTACTATATTGAAAAAAACTAACTTGCCAAAAGAAAATGCCTTAACATACCTTGTTCGCTGATTACCAATTAACTGGCGATTTTGGCACGTGTTCAACTGCACTTCTCAACTATAATCATTTTAACAGAAGAATAGGGCTAACTTCATTACTATACTCGAAGAAAACAATAACTTTTATATATATATATACTGACTATATTTCAACTTATCGAAAGACGATCAGAAACTCGTAATTTCTCGGGATTCTAGAAGGGAGAAATACTTACTTTAGGCATGTGATCATATTGACACTAGTTTGGAACAATTCCATCAACTTAGGCTCAGTGGGACGACGATTTTCCGAGCGTATTTTATGAAAAAAACTCTGTAGCGAAGCTCCTTATAGCTTTATACTTCAATACCCGAAGTTAATTTAGATTTGGACGGCGTTTAGCGGCATAATCAGACGATTTCCCAATGTTTTCCTTCGTTCTCCCTCTGTTCTAGCCGTGATTATATGAGTAATGAAATAATATCTAAGTGTGAGGCCCTTATATACTTGAGGCAGCAGACAAGGCAACGTGGCACTCTACCCATCGCGCTGATTGCTACATGCCACGTTGGCTATCGCGGAGCAGCTTCTCCATGCCAATTTGCCCCTGTGGGAAGCTTGGTTCGGCCTCCTCCCAAGAAATCCCGACTTTGTACTCGTTCGGCCTTTCCACGGGACCTTTCCTCATACCTATGGCACTCTAAAACTCTCAACCAACATATGAATAGGCCGACTAAACATTAGAAACTTACGGGGTGTAACATCCTCCCCCCCTTAAGAACATTCGTCCTCAAATGTTAACTTTTTCTTGCAAGAACCTCAACCTTGCAATTACTTATTCTGGAAAGATTTTGGCAGAGTCTCCCCTGTAATATGGACTATCCAAAAACCCTGAAATGTAAAAAAGTCCAATACAGGTACTTCACTCAATAATATGACATTCATTTCACAATCGACTGAAAGCAATTACCTCACATATATATGTATTTAGTGCAACCTATGAAAAACAACAACCATATACCTCTAGTTGCACAATCTGACTAAGTCTGAAATAACTGAGGATATCTAGTTTTCATATCATCTTTTTCTTCCCAGGTCATCTCCTCTCGGTTCTTATTCCGCCATAACACTTTAACAGAAGCAACATCTTTAGTTATTAGTCTGCGGATCTGCCGATTTAGTATGGCTACTGGAGTTTCTTCAAAAGCTAACTCCTCAGTGATTTGGACGTCTTTGACTGCGACAATCTAGGAGGGATCTCCTATTCACTTCCTCAGCATTGATACATGAAAAACTGGGTAAACGAATACCAATTCTGGAGGTATATCCAATTCATAAGCCACCTGGCCTATCCTTCGACGAATGATAAGGCCATATAAACCTCGGGCTAAGCTTACCTTTCTTACCAAATCTCGTCACACCCTTCATTGGTGAAACCTTTAGGAATACACAGTCGCCCACGTTAAACACTAGGTTTCTTCGCCGCACATCAGCATAAGATTTCTGGCGGCTCTGAGCAGTCAACAGACGTTCCCTGATAAGCTTTACTTTCTTTTCTGATTGATGAATAATGTCTGGCCCAATCAATGTGTCATCTGAATTATTGAATGATAACTATTATTATAGGCAAACTAAATAAGCGGTAGATGTTCGTCCCAGCTGCCTTCAAAATCTAGCACACACTCCCGTAACATATCCTCGAGCGTCTAGATGGTATGATCTTCCTGCCCGTCTGTCTGAGGATGGAAGGCTGTGCTCAGGTTAACCTGTGTCCCCAGGCCCCTCTGAAAAGATTGCCAAAACTTAGTTGTAAATGCGCTCTTCTGTAAGAGATAATTGATAGCGGAACACCATGCAATCGGACTATTTCTCTAATATACAGCTTAGCATAATCTTCGACTGAAAAGATAGCCCTTACTGGAAGAAAGTGAGCTAATTTTGTCAACCTGTCGACAATTACCCAAATAGAATCATATTTACGCCTGGTACGAGGTAACCCTACTACGAAATCCATATTAACTTCCTCCCATTTCCATAAAGGCACGGTTATATCCTGTGTCAGTCCGCCTGGTTTTTGATGTTCAGCTTTCACCTGTTGGCAATTGGGACATTGAGCTACGAATTCTTCTATCCCCTTTTTCATTCCCGGCCACCAGTAAATCTCTTTTACATTGTAGTACATTTTTGTCGAACCTGGATGGAGAGAGTAACAGGCATAGTGTACCTCACCCATAATTTGCTGGCAAAGCCCTGCCACGTCTGGAACGCAGAGGCGATCCTTATATCTCAAAATTCCGTCCTCGGTTACCTGGAAATTTTTCACTTCCCCTCGTTGGACCCTATTTCTGAGCTGAACTAGGCTAGGATATTCATAGTGCCGTTCTTTCACTTCCACCACCAATGATGACACTGCGGTATTCTGGATTACCACTCCATTGTCTCCTGATTCTACTATACGAACGACTAAACTGGCTAGCTGATGCAATTCTCGGGTCAATTCCTGCCACTCGGGCTGTAAATATGCCAGGCTTCCCATGGATTTGCGGCTAAGGGCATCTTCTACAACATTGGCCCTTCCTAGGTGATATAAAATATTCACATCATAATCCTTTAACAGCTCCAACC
>JACEIK010000738.1:249635-278593 GCA_018107945.1 Datura stramonium
TGAATTCAGCCAAAATTCACATTTAGAAAATTTTGCATATAGTTGGCGATCTCTGAGAATCTGGAGCACTGTCCGTAGATGATCCTGGTGATCTTCCTCTAAGCGGGAATACACCAGAATATCATTGATAAATACTATCACGAAAAAGTCTAGGTATGGTCTGAAAACATTGTTCATCAGGTCCATGAACACTGCTGGGGCATTTGTCAGTCCGAAAGACATAACTAGAAATTCAAAGTGGCCATATCTGGTCCTGAAGGCAGTCTTTGGAATATATTTTTCACGAACTCAAACCTGATGATATCCTGATCTTAAGTCAATCTTTGAAAAATATCTTGCTCTGTATAGCTGATCAAACAAATCGTATATTCTGGGAAGCGGGTACTTATTTTTTATAGTGACTTTATTCAGCTGCCGATAATCTACACACATACGGAGGAAGCCATCATTCTTCCTCACGAAGAGAACTGGCGAACCCCATGGTTAGGTACTCGGCCTGATAAAGCCCTTGTCTAGAAAATCCTTCAATTGTTCCTTTCATTCTCTGAGTTTAGCAGGAGCCATCCGATATGGAGAAATAGATATAGGCTAAGTTTCTTGTAATAGATCGATTGCAAAATAAATTTCCCTTTCTGGGGGAATACCAGGAAGCTCATTTGGAAATACGTCGGGAAATTCATTAACCACTGGAATAGACTGAAGGGTCGGAGGCTCTGCCCGAACATCCTAAACTCGGACAATATGATAAATGCACCCTTTTGCTATCAATTTTATTACCCGAAGATAGGAAATAAACCTACCTTTTGGCGTGGATGTACTACCTTTCCACTCCCGTACTTCCTCCCCTGGAAAGTGGAATCGGAAAATCTTGGTCCAACATTCGACATTGTCATAGCATGGAGCTAGCCAGTCCATACCCATAATAGCATCAAAATCAACCATTTCTAGTTCTATCAAGTATGTCATAGTGTAACAACTGGCAACCTCTACTGTACACTCCCGATAGACCCTTCTGGCTATAATAGAGTCACCAATAGGTGTAGACACTAAGAAAGGTCGCCGAAGCAATTCCGGCATAATACTAAACTTTTGAGCCACTAGCGGTGTAACATAGGACAAGGTGGATCCTGGATCTATCAACACATAAGCAGGATGACAGCAAATGTTCAACGTACCTGTCACAACATCGGGTGACGACTCTGACTCCTGTTGCCTCGGTAGTGCATAAGTACGGTCTGGGCCAGCCCCTGAACTGGAGGCCCCTGATCTGCCTCAGCCTCTGCCAGATGAAACTGAGGGCCTACGCCCTGGTGGGGATGCTGGAGCTCGTGATCCTGCCTAGGACCTATCCTGTCGATCCTGATCACCCTGACCCCAAGCTGGACAATTCCTCATCTAGTGATCCTCCTGTCCACAAATGTAGCATGTGGTAGAGCCATACCTGCATGCTCCAGAGTGGCGTCGACTGCAAATAGGGCAAAGTGGTATCGTAAACCCACTCTGCTCCACACCCATCGATTGTTGTGAACCTGTTGCTCGCGAACCTTCACCGGGCTCTAGCTTCCCTCGGTGACTAAACCTGCTCCTCTGCCGCTGCGGTGGAGGCCGGGGTCTAGGCGGCCTATTTGATAATCGTGGACTAGGTCCACCCCGGGACTCCTCCTATAATTCACCCAGTTTGTCCCTACGACGCTGCTCCTGACTTGTCCTCCTAATCTCCCATTGCCGCTATCTGATACCCTTAATATTCTGAACAAAAGCCTGCACACGGGCGATATCCATATCCTCTCACAGTGTGCCTGTGATGCAGGTCTCAACATATTCTGGGTTCAGCCCCATAATAAAGTGGTGTACCCTGGCTGGCATTGTGTCCACAAAAGCTAGCGCATAAAAAGCAAAGGAATCAAACCGCATGGCATAATCCCGATCACTCATCGACCCCTACTCCAAGTGTAGGAACTGATCAACCCAGGCCTGTCGAATCTCGCGCGGTAGGTAATGATCCAAGAAAGCCTCTAAGAAGCTGGGCCAGGTCGGAGGGGAAACATCTCTCCCTCGAGAACTTTCCCAACTCTCATACCACAGCACGGCGATGTCCCGTAGCCGGAATACCGCCAACTCAACCGACTCTGTAGGTGTAGCATGCATCACCCTAAAATCCTCTGCATCTGGTCTATGAAGTCCTGAGGGTCCTTGGTCCGATCTATCCCTGTGAATTGCGGGGGACTTAGTGCTAGGAACTCTCAAACCCTCGAGCAACCAGGCCCTCTTAAGGATTCTTCAATTGTAGGTGGCACTGGCTGGCGCTGAGCAGCCATCATCTGGGATAGCATAACCACCACGCTCCTGACCTCCTGGTCGAATGGTACGAGTATAGAAATTGCTGGAGGCGGTGCCGTCATACCGGCCATCCCAAGCGACACCTTACATGGCGGAGACTGTTGGGGAGGTCGAGATGATACCTTCGTATCGTCCTAAGATCCGACCGATTCTGACCGAGGTTGACGCACCCTGCTGGTTCCCTCTCCTACTTCTACATCTAACCTCCTGCCTGTCGTAGGGTGTCGCTGGTCCGACATTTCTCTGTAATAAAAGAGTATAATGAGCTTAGGGACAACCCTATACTGTACCGCTTTGTAGCACGACTTAATAAGAAAAAAGAGTAACCATCCTATCATGTCGTGCAGCCTCCTGCCTATAGTATGTGGTGCACAACACATCCATAGACAAGACTCTACTTAGCACGGCTTGCAGACTCCCTGAGATACGACCTGCCTTGATACCAAGTTCGTCATGCCCCACCTTGGGAGGCATGACTGGCACCTGGTTCCCTACTAGGAACTGAACTACTGAGCTGACTGAGCCTAAGCACCTCTGGTGAAGCGCTGACTATAACTCTAGAATAATGAAAACAACGGGCTATATTATGGCTGTAAATACAACCCCCGGCCGACAAGGCCTATAGCCACCTATGAAAATAAACAGCTAACCAGTGACAAACAATCATAGGGAGTCCTATGCGGGCTGACAAGGCCACCATGATATCTAGTTATAACTTAAAAATAAAATCAGATCCTAAACTGAACTATGACCGATAAGGCCACTAATCAATAGCTAAACAGGGCCCCACACGGCCAACACACATATCAACTAACCATAGGGAAGTAACACAATCTACAAGCCTCTAGGAGTAATAAGATGGTCGGGACAGGGCCCCAACCTACCCATACTGTACAAACAAAAGAAGTAAACCGCTATCACACAAGCTCCGAAAGTAGGTAGTTGACGGTTCTGTACAGCTGACTGGAACTACGAGGGACCTGCTCCTTGTTTATCTGCACCTGCAGGCAAGTAATGCAGCGCCCCAGAAGAGGGATTCAATACCACAGGTACTGCATATGTAAGGCAATAACTTTAAATAACTGAAAGAAAGGAAATAGAACTGACAATGACCGAAGTAAAGGAAACGGACTAAAGATGACTGAAGTGGTGAAATCAGGGTTAAACATAACTATAATAAAGAGGGTAGGGTTGATACCTGACAAATGAGGTGTCTTACTGTCTAACTATCAGTAACTAAAGTAAGCATAAACATTACCTGGCTCCCATAAGCCGGATGGTACAATCAGCACAGAATAACCCATATGGGCCCCCATTAGCCCTAGTAAGTACACCTTAATCTATATACCCCTATCCAGGTCATACAGAGTCAACTACCAGCTATAAGCATCCTGCCGATCCCTTGGGTCTGCCACTGGGCCCGCTCTGCCCCTGACTGTAGCTGTGTCTGAGTCTGGAGGACTCCTGATATCTACACCTTGAGCGTAAACGCTCGGCGGGGGTGTATATAAGGCCAACCACGACAATATGAGGATCTGGATCCCCATCTTCATCCCTTGCGGACGGCATGCCGCTCCGTAGAGCGACATATCCTCGCCCCTGGCGGGCGGCAACACAGCTATTAACCCTGGGGTTGTCATGGAAGCTATACAGGTATAATCCAGGCCAAAACAATACAATTTACGAGTCTCGACTGAAAACAACAACTTGACATGATAACATACTCCTGACATGCTTTACTGGGATTCATACTGGACTACTATACTGAAAAACACTAACTTGCTGAAAGAAAATGCCTTAACATACCTCGTTCGTTGTTTACCGATTAACTGGTGAGTTTTGGCTCGTGTTCAACTGCCCTTCTCAACTATAATCATATTAATAGAAGAATAGGGCTAACTTCATTACTATACTCGAAAAAAACAATAACTTTTATACATATATACTGACTATACTTCAACTTATCAAAAGATGATCAGAAACTCGTAATTTCTAGGGATTCTAGAAGGGAGAAATACTTAATTTAGGCACATGGTCGTATTGACACTAGTTTGGAACAATTCCATCAACTTAGGCTTGGCCGGACGACGATTTGTTGGGTGTCTTTTATGAAAATAACTCTGTAGTGATGCTCCCTACAGCTTTATACTTCTACCTGGAGTTAATTTAGATTTGGACGGCATTTAGCGGCATAATCGGACGATTTCCCAATTTTTTCCTCCATTATCCCTCTGTTCTAGCCGTGGTTATATTAGTAATTAAATAATATCTAAGTGTGAGGCCTTTATATACTTGAGGCAGCAGACAAGGCAATGTGGCACTCTGCCCATCGGGCTGATTCTGCTCCGTGCCATGTTGGTTAATGTGGAGGAGCTGCTCCATGCCACTTTTCCCCTCTGGGCAGCTTGGTTCGGCCTCCTCCCGCTAAATCCCGACTTTCCACTCGTTCGGCCTTTCCCCGGGCCCTTTCCTCGTACGTATGGAACTCTAAAACTCTCAATCAACATACAAATAGGCCGACTAAATGTTAGAAACTTACAGGGTGTAACAATATTAACCTCTTCCCACTTCCAAGTGGGGATGCTAATATCCTGAAGTACACCTCCCGTCCTTTGATGATCAAGTTTCATCTGCTAACAGTTCGGGCACTTGGCTACGAATTCTACAATATCCTTCATCTTGTCGTTCCACCAATATATTTCCCACAAATCATGATACATCTTGGTGGCACCCATATGGATAGATTACCTGGATCCATGTGCCTCATGCAATATCCGGTCCCTCAAACTATCAATATCTGGAACACATAGACGGCCTTAGTACCGCAACACCTCATCTCCCCCTTGGGAGAAAACCTCTACCTTCTGACTCTGAACGACTTCTTTCAGGTTTGCCAAAATAGGATTTTCATCTTGTCTAGCCTTCATATCAGTCACCAAGGACGATTCTGATCCATTTTGCACAATAACGTCGCCATTGGTCGAGTTGACCAATCTAACTCCCAACCTTACAAGTCAATGGATATATTTCACCAACTCCTTCTTTCCCTCATACACGTGGGACACTCTCTCCACTAAGAGCCTACTAAGTGTGTTCGCTACCATATTAGCCTTACCCAGGTGGTAAAGGACACTCATGTTGTTGTCATTTAGTAGCTCCAAGCACCTCCTTTGCCGAAGATTGAGATATTTCTATGTGAACAAATATTGCAAGCTCTTGTGATCCGTGAATACATCTACGTGGACCCCATATAAGTAACGTCGCCATATCTTTAATGCAAACACCACCACGGCCAGCTCAAGATCATGGGTCAGATAATTCTTCTCATGGACTTTCAACTGTCTTGAGGCGTATGCTATCACTTTCCCATGCTGCATCAGCACACACCCAAGTCCGATTCTTGAAGCGTCACAATACACCACAATACCATCGGTACCCTTGGGTAGGGTCAACACTGGTGCTGAAGTGAGTCGAGTCTTCAACTCTTGGAAGCTTTTCTCACAAGCCTCCGACCATTGGAACTTTACCTTATTTTGAGTCAACTTTGTCAAAGGTGCTGCAATAGATAAAAAGCCCTCGATGAATCTCCAATAGTAACTCGCTAAGCCCAAAAAGCTCCTGATATGTTATGGGTTCACGGGTCTGGGCCAATTCTTCACCGCCTTGATTTTCTGAGAATCCACCCTTATGCACTCACTCAATACCACATGGCCCAAAAATGTCATAGAGTCCAACCAAAATTCACACTTGCTGAACTTTGCATACAACTGACGATCCTTGAGGGTCTAAAGCACTAATCTCAAGTGAGTGGCATGCTCCTCCTCGCTCTAAGAGTATATAAGGATGTCACCAATGAACATAATCATGAACATGTCCATTTTTGCCTTAAACACCCTGTTCATTAGATCCATAAAAGCTGTGGGGGCATTTGTTAGTACAAAAGACATAACAACAAATTTGTAGTGACCATACCGAGTCCTAAAAGCAGTTTTTGGGATGTCACTCTCCCGAACCCTAAGCTGGTGATACCAGGATCTGAGATTGAGCATGTAGAAACACTTGGCACCCTGAAGCTGGTCAAACAAATCACCGATCCTGGGTAACGAATACCTATTCTTAACAGTAACCTTGTTCAACTGTCGATAGTCAATGCACATCTAAACCGAACCATCCTTCTTCCGGACAAATAACACTGTGGCACCCCATGGAGACTTGCTTGGTCTGATAAAGCCCTTATCTAAAAGGTCCTTCAACTGATCCTTCAACTCTTTTAGCTCAGCTGGAGCCATTCTGTAGGGTGAAATGGATATAGGTTGTGTATTGGGAAGAATATCTATACCGAAATCAATCTCCTGCTCGGGAGGGACACCTGGAAAATCATCAAGAAAGAACTCTAGATACTCACACACTATAAGAACTGACTAGAAGTCGGGGTTTTGGAATCGACACCCTTACTAACTAGATGGTACATGCAACCCTTAGAAATCAGTTTTCTATCCTTAAGGTAGGAAATGAATTCACCTACACGCACAACTGAATTACCCTTCCATTCTAAGACTGACTCACCTGGAAATCTGAACTCTACGGCCCGGGTTCTACAATTAACTAAAGAGTAGCATAAAAATAGTCAATCCATACCGAGAATAACATCGAAATCTATCATGGCTAAATCTATCAAGTCTGTTGAGGTGACCTTATGAAGGACTGAGACTAGGAAACCTCTATACACCCGTCTAGCTATAACTAAGTCACCATTAGAGTGAAAATTGAGAAGGTTCTGATAAAATATCGGGACTGACTTGGAAGCTATTGGCCATATATGGTGTCACAAAATACAATGTAGCCCCCAGATCGATCAAGGCATAAAAATCAATATGAAAAACTCGCAACATACTAGTAACCACATCCGGGGAGACCTCTTGCTCCAGACGAGAAGCTAAAGCATAGAATCTATTCTGGCACACTNTAAAGCATAGAATCTATTCTGGCACACTACCAGCTGTGCTAGTAGATGCCCCCTGATGTTCTGAGCGTACGGGAGGAGCTACTGAACTAAAAGCTAGGCCTCGGCCCCCAACCTGATCCTTCCTCGCAGCTGGACAATCTTGAAGCATGTGTCCGGGCTGCCCACACCTGAGATAAGCACCTGAACCTGCCAAGCACTGGCCTGTGTGCCCCCCGACCACATCTGCAATAAGCTGGGATGCTGGAATCTGCGGGTCTACTGCTTTGACCCCTCGATCCTGATGCTCACCCTCTCTGATCATGTCTAGGCCTGGATGGCACACTCAATGCCAAAGATGTCGGGGTTGATGATATCTGATGAATTTGCTATCGGTGTCCACTATCGGACCTCTGATGAGAGAATCTGTGATCCTCGATCCTGGCCCTCTTGGACTACCTCTCTCTCGAATGTGACGCCTCCATCTGCTGGGCGTACAACACTATACGAGGGAAGTCCACATCCTGGTGAAGCATAAAAATCCGGCACTCCTTGTCCAAATACCCTGCTATACTATGAACAAACTGCTAACTCACACCCTCTGGTCAGCCACTAACTCTAGGTCATATTTTGATAGGCGAGTGAACTCAAGAGAATACTCTTGCACTATCATCCTTCCCTACTTCAAGTTTACAAACTCAGTTGCCTTCAGCTCCCTCATCTCCCTAGGAAAGAACTGATCTAGGAATGCAATCTGAAACTCATCCCACTTGATCAGACCTACTCCTGCGACCCTGTGTTATACCCTGGGAACACAAGTTTTAGACCCGGGAGTCAAAACAAAGAAAAATTGAAAATTCACATCAGGTTCCAGGACGACTCGTGAGATGGGTCGTGAGAAGTGACCATGAGTCATGATGTGACTCGTGGTCAGAAGGCTGGGCAAGCTCAGGTTGAGGAGGCCACGGGCCTGACCACGAGTCGTGGTGAGACCTCATGACTCGTGAGGTCACTCATGGTCTGCATTGGAGCGTTGGATAAGGCTTTGAGGCAGTAGGGGTCACGGGTGATGACCATAAGTCGTGGTCAGCTACCATGATTTGTGGGCACCCTCGTGGTGTCCCCTTGAGTGTTTTGGTTAGTGTACTTCATGGGTCCTGGCCACGAGTTGTTCCCCTTAGCAGCGGCTAGTGAGGTCCTTCGTAGGGGCCCTGTCAATGTTTTTCCTGTGTGTTAATAAGGGGTGTTTTCATAATTTCTAATTTCCTAAGGCCTAAACTATGTCTTTTGTGTATTTTTTTGTGTGTGATAAGATGGGTTAAGTCCTTAATGCATACCCATTCCCTTGCAAGAGCTTTTAGAGAGGTTTTACGGAGATTCAAGGTCTTCTCTTCAAAGTTTCCATCAATTTCTTTGTGGGTTTTCAAGGAACTTTGAAATTAGTCCATTCCCAGGTATGTAGGGTTTAGAGTGGGTGAATCCTTTCACACCCATGCCCAAATTTCGATTAAATCATAAATTATTCTATTCAAGTTCTATGGGGTTTTACCCAAATGCATGAAAATGTGATTTCTCTTTATGGGTATGATTTAATTGATTTTTAATTACTGAATTATGAATGATGGGCAGGTTTTATATTATTTTCTTTAAAATCATGCTTCAAGCATTTTAAATCTAAAATGCCCACTAATGAATGTTCATGAAAATTATGATGTGATGAATATCCGATATTTTGAGTTTATTGATGATGGAAAAGCATGATTTCAAGTTATCCATGTTTATGAGTATACTTTTGAAAGAATTGAGTATGTTAAAGTATTGGGCAATGCCCACATGTTGAAGAATAGTTTACGATTTATGTAACGAATTACATGATTTATTAATTTATGATGTCAACCGATTAAAAGGGCCTTTGATTCTTGGCCAAGCATATTTTAAAGGGGATCAATGATGATAAATTTTATATTTTAGCCGATGAATCTTAATGCATGATGTTATTGATTTACATATGAGCATATATGCATGTTTGTGAGAGCCGTGTCTAGCACCGAGCAGCCCGGCGTTCAAAGGACTACTCCTATGGCCTATAACCACGTGACACCGTGGGTTTATAATGATATGTTGTATTGATAACGATCCCCTCAAATGTGATATCACGCCTAATGCACGATCCTCGCCTGGCAAGCTAGGGTCGGCTATGCCCACATAAGTGAGATAGTTGGGGCATCATTAAAGGCTCTACCATGATGGTGTCAATTATGACGAGTCCTCCCATTGTTCCTCATGTCTTATGCATGCTTATGTTTATGTTATTGGCTCAAGTTATGTTTTGATAAAGTTTACTTATGATTATGAATGCTTTATGAATGACTTTAAAGCCTTGAGCCTTATGTTTTCTTATGAAGTTTATGATACAAGCATGATATCCTTCTCCTATGTTTATTTATGATTTTATTTTACTTTAGTGTCCATTTTACTTACCTTGCTACTCGGTACATTCCACACACTGACCGCATACTTTATGTGTTGTATCATTTCATGATACATGATCCGAATTTCAGGCTCATCCACATCCTTAGTCCATCTCAGATTATTGGTGAATCCTCATGTTCCGAGGGCCGTTTGATAGACTTTTATGTTATCTTGTGTTTCAGTATTGGTCGAGTTAGTTGGGGATGTTGTCCCATCAACCCATCGTATATAGTAGAGGCTTTCAGACAGTATGAAGTACTCAGATTATGTGTATGTCTAGTACTTTTAGATGTTACACTATTGTTACATTTCCTCTTTGTTTTATGCTAAGTATTCTGCTTATTTAAATGAGATTAGATGTATGCATGTGCCATGGGTCAACTTGGGGCCTCTCTTTTCTCGTGTCTACGATCCTGGTGTACGTTCGGGTCGTGACACACTTTATATCAGAGCAATAGGTTTGAGGTGTCCTAGAGTATCTGAAAGCCGCGTTAAGCAGAGTTTTTTTATAGGTGTGAAGCGCACCACACTTATGACGAAGAGGCTACTAGACGTTTAGGAAATGTTCCTTTCTTTCATGTTCCATGTCATGCGATGAAAAATCTCTCCGTCCTTCTAATTCGTGCGATTTGTGATTGTAGAATTATGGCTCCTAGAAGAATGAACGGAAGGAGGAATGGAAATGATGAAGGTCACTGAGGTGGCAATGACCATGGGCATCAGCAAGCCCTACCGGTTCAAGAGCCCCAGGCATTAGATCTAGTCGCCCATGCTGAGTTTCAGGCGGATATTTAGATGTTGGCGTAGGCCTTGACCGCTCAGGTCAATCAGCAGGGTGTTGCGCAAGTCCCACAGAATGGCAATGCAGCGGTGGCTCCAATTAGAGACTTCTTGAGGATGAACCCTCCTGAGTTCACGGGATCAAAGGTGGACGATGATCCACACGAGTTTATTGAAGGGATCTTGAAGGTCACTCAGGTTATGGGGGTGAAAAATGGGGAGTGTGTTGACTTGGCCTCTTATCAGCTAAAAGAGGTCACTCATATTTGGTACAAGCAATGGAAGGACAGCAAGGCAGTGGAAGCGGACCCTATCAGTTGGGATGAGTTCCACATGACCTTTCTCGATAAATTCTTCCCTCGGAGATGAGGGAGTTGAAAGCAGTTGAGTTTGTCAACCTCAAGCAGGGAAAGATGACAGTGTTGGAGTATTCGCTTAAGTACACTTGTTTGTAAAAGTACGCCCCAGAGTTACTGATGGATCAGAGGGCGCGGGTGAGTCGATTCGTTCATGGCATGGATGGTTATTTAGACAAGGATTGCGAGACTTCCATGCTTCACCAGGATATGGAATTTCCTCACATAGTGTTGTACGCCCAGCAGATGGAGGAGGCTCATGCGAGGGAGAGGGAAGCAAAGAGGGCTCGGACGGATAGCCGTGGTTTTTCGCATTAGAGGTCCAGCAGTGGCTACCGTCCATAGTTTAAGCAGAGATCACTAGCCCCAGGACCATCATCCAGACCCAGGGGTGATCAGAGGAGAAGGGCTTCAGGGTGGAGGGATCAGAGGGGCACCCATTTAGAGTATACCTCTACGGCCTACGAAAAGTGCGGCAAGAGTCATGACGCATAGTGTCTGCTTGGTTCAGATGTTTGCTTTGGGCGTGGTAGATCTGGGGACATGCGCCGAGCATGCCCATATGCTAGACAAGGTGAAGATTAGGGACGTGCATAGACCACCAAGACAGCAACAACTCCATCTCGTTCCGCTCCGCAAGGAGCATCAACTAGTTGAGGTGGCGGACAACGCCAAAATCGATTCTATTCCATTGCCTCACGCCAGGAGTAGGATACTTCGCTAGACGTGGTCACTGGTATGTTGCGTGTATTTCATATTAATGTTTATGCCCTTCTAGATATGGGAGCTACCTTTTCTTTCGTGACTCCTTACATTGCTAGTAGCCTTGGAGTTAGTCCTGAGACCTTGTCAAAATCATTTTCAGTCTCAACCCATGTTGGTGATTCGGACATAGCTACACGAGTATATAGAGAATGCCTGATTGCTGTGTTGCATAAGATTACCTCTGCAGACCTTGTAGAGTTAGCCATAACTGACTTTAGCGTTATTCTTTGCATGGATTGGTTGTTTGCATGTTACGCTTCAATTAATTGTAGGACCTATACAGTGGAATTTCATTTTCTGGGTGAGTCAGTTTTAGAGTGGAAGGGTAGTTCGGTGGTACCAACAGGTCGATTTATTTCCTATCTTAAGGCCAAGAAGATGATTTCTAAGGGTTGCATGTATCATCTAGTCAGAGTTAAGGATGTTGAGTCCGAGACCACGACCATCCAATCAGTTATGGCGGTGTGTGAGTATCCAGATGTTTTTCTCGATGATTTTCCAAGTATCCCTCCTGAGAGGGAAATCAACTTCGGTATTGATCTCTTACCCGATACGCATCCTATCTCTATTCCTCCATATAGGATGGCTCCAGCCAAGCTAAAAGAGTTGAAGGATCAGTTAAAGGATCTATTGGATAAGGGCTTCATTAGACCGGGCCAGTCTCCATGGGGTGCACCACTGCTATTTGTTCGAAAGAAGGAAGGTTCCATTCGCATGTATATTTACTATCGGTATTTGAACAAGGTTACCATCAAGAATAGGTACCCCTTACCCAGGAAAGATGATTTGTTTGGACAACTTTAGGGTGCCAAGTGATTTTCCAAGATTGATCTCAGGTCCAGGTATCACTAGCTCAGGGTTCGGGAGAGTGACATCCTGAAAACCGCTTTCAAGTCTCGGTATGGTCACTACGAATTTGTTGTTATGTCTTTTGAACTAACCAATTACCCTGTAGCTTTTATGGATCTAATGAACAGGGTTTCAAGGCATATTTGGACATGTTTGTGATTGTGTTCATAGATGCCGCTCAAGGATCGTCAGTTATATGCAAAATTCAGCAAATGTCAGTTTTGGTTGGACTCGGTGGTATTTTTAGGTCATATGGTGTCAAGCGAAGGCATAAAGGTGGATTCGCAGAAAATTGAAGCGGTGAAGAATTGGCCCAAGCTGGTGGACCCTTCGAAAATTTAGAGTTTCTTGGGTTTAGCGGGCTACTACCTCAGGTTTGTTGAGGGTTTCTCATCTATTGCGGCACCTTTAACCAAATTGACTTAGAAAAAGGTGAAGTTCTAATGGTTGGATGCTTGTGAGAAAAGCTTCCAGGAATTGAAGACCCGACTCACTTCAGCAACAGTGTTGACCTTACCCCAGGGTACAGATGGATTTGTTGTAAATTGTGATGCTTCGAGAGTCGGACTAGGAGGTGTGTTGATGCAGAATGGGAAAGTAATAGCATATTCCTCTCGACAGCTGAAGGTTCACAAAAAGAATTACCCGACCCATGATCTTGAGTTGGCTGCGGTGGTGTTTGCATTGAAGATATGGCAGCATTACTTGTATGGGGTCCACGTGGATGTATTCACGGATCAAAAGATCTTGCAATATGTGTTCACGCAAAAAGATCTCAATCTTGGCAAAGGAGGTGGTTGGAGTTATTAAAGGACTACGATATGAGTGTTCTTTAGCACCTGGGCAAGGCTATTGTGGTTGCAGATACACATAGTAGGATCTCTATGGAGAGTGTGTCCCACATGGATGAGGGAAAGATGGAGTTATGAAGGATGTCCACTGACTTGCAAGATTGGGAGTTAGATTGATCGACTCGATTAATGGAGGCGTTATTGTGCTGAATGGGTCAGAATCGTCCTTGGTGGTCGATGTAAAATCTAAGAAAGATGAGGATCCGAATTTGAGGAAGCTGAAGGAAGTAGTGCGGAGTCAAAAGGTGGAGGTTTTCTCCCAAGGGGGAGATGGTGTTCTATGATACTAGGGTCGACTATGTGTTCCGGATGTTGATAATTTGAGAGTGCAGATATTGCATGAGGCATATGGTACCAGATATTCTATCCATCTTGGATCCACAAAGATGTATCTGAATTTGTGAGAAATCTATTGGCGGGATGGTATGAAGAAGGATATTGCGGAGTTCGTAGCTAAATGTCCAAACTATCATCAAGTGAAAGTCGAGCATCAAAGTCGGGAGGCATACTTCAGGATATCACCATTCCCACATGGAAGTGGGAAGAGATTAACATGGACTTTTGAACAGGTTTGCCCCGCACTCGGAGATAGTATGACTCCATTTGGGTTGTTATGGACAGGTTAACCAAGGCTGCACACTTTCTACCGGTCAAGACCACGGATTCAGCAGATAATTATCCCAATTTGTATATTTGGTAGTTGGTTTGACTTCATGGAGTGCCCTTGTCTATTATTTCAGACTGAGGTACTCAGTTTATCTCTCAGTTTTGGAGGTCTTTCCAAAAGGGGCTTGGGACTCAAGTTAAGCTCAGCACCGCATTTCAACCGCAAACGGATGGCCAGGCGGAATGGACAATCCAGACTCTTTAGGACATGTTGAGGGCATGCGTTATGGATTTTAAAGGTAGTTGGATGATCATTTGCCCTTAATCTAGTTTGCTTATAATAACAGCTATCACTCTAGTATCCAAATGGCACCGTTCGAGGCTATTTAAGGGTGCAGGTGTAGATCTCCCATCGAATGGTTTGAGGTTGGTGAGGCAGCTATGATAGGGCTAGATTCGGCTCACAAGGCGATGGTGAAGGTTCAGTTTATAAGGGACCGGTTGAAAATCGCTTAGCGTTGTCAAAAATCATATGCTGATGTGAGGAGAAGAGATTTGGAGTTTGAGGTGGATGATTGGGTATTTATAAATGTATCTCCCATGAAGGGAGTCATGCAATTTGGAAGAAGGGGAAACTCAGTCCCCGCTATGTTGGCCCCTACCGGGTTGTGAGGAGAGTTGGTAAGGTAGCGTATGAGTTTGACTTGCCCTCGGAGTTATCTTCAGTTCATCCTGTGTTTCATGTGTCACTTTTAAAAAAGTGCTTGGGCCATCCAACTTTAGTAGTCCGGTGGATATCATTGGTGTAAATGATAGCCTCAGCTATGAAGAAATTCTAGTGGAAATCTTACATTGTCAAGTTTGGAGGCTGAGGAACAAAGAAGTAGCTTTAGTTAAACTATTATGGAGAAATCAGCGTGCTGAAGGAGCTATGTGGGAAGACGAAGCGGACATGATGGCTAGATACCCACACCTGTTCCCTATCATCTTAGTTTCAGTTTGAGGCATCATTTTTTGCCCTAAACCTCTAATCAGTTTTCATATTCCGTTCATGCGTACAAGTTTGTTTTATGATGTGGTAAATATATGAGATGTCTGAATTCAGTTCAGTTATGTAGTTCATTTCGGAGGTGGTTAATCCGTCAGTTTTCAACTTAAATGATAAGTAATTGTATATGATGATTGCTTGTTTATGAGTTTTCTGCATGTTTCTAACATTTAATGATGAAAGTTCCCAAGGGGGAGATATTGTTATACCCCAGGAACGAAGGATCAGATCCGAGAGTCAAAACAAAGAAAAACTAAAAATTCGCATCTGGTTGTAAGACGACTAGTGAGGTAGGTCATAAGAAGTAACCACGTGTCATGATGTGACTCGTGGTCAGCAAGCTGGGGAAGCTCAGGTTGAGGAGGCCACGGGCCTGACCACGAGTCGTGATCAGACTTCAGGACTCATGAGGTCACCCGTGGTCTACGTTGGAGGATTGGTCAAGGCTTTGAGGCAGTAGGCATCACGGGTGGTGACCATGAGTCGTGGTCAGCCACCACGATTCGTGGGGTCCCTCGTGGTGTCCCCCTATGATTTTTGGGTAGTGAACTCACGGTTCCTGGCCACAAGTCATGCCCCTTGGCAATGACTTGTGAGGTCCCTTGTTAGGGGCTGATGAAAGGGCTAGAGATAAACGTCGGGGCGGNTCACGGTTCCTGGCCACAAGTCATGCCCCTTGGCAATGACTTGTGAGGTCCCTTGTTAGGGGCAGTGTTTTTCCTACATTTTAATAAGGGGTATTTTTGAAATTCCTAAGTTCCTAAGGCCTAAACTACGTTGTTTGTGTATTTTTATGAGTGTGATAAGATGGATTAAGTCCCTAATGCATACTCATTCCCATGCAAGAGCTTTTAGAGAGGTTTTAGGGAGATTCAAGGTCTTCTCAAAGTTTCCATCAATTTCTTTGTGGGTTTTCAAGGAACTTTGAAATCAGTCCAGTCCTAGGTATGTAGGGTTTAGAATGGGTGAATCCTTTCACATCCATGCCCAAACTTTGATTAAATCATGAATTCTCCTATTCAAGTTCTATGGGGTTCTACCCAAATGCATGAAAATGTGATTTCCCTTTATGGGTATGATTTAATCGAGTTTTAATTATTGAATTATGAATGATGGGGAGCTTTTATATTATTTTCTTTAAAATAATGTTTCAAGCTTTTTAAATCTAAAATGCACATTGATGAAGGTTCATGAAAGTTATGATGTGATGAATATTCGATATTTTGAGGTTATTGATGATGGAAAAGCATGATTTCAAGTTACCCATGTTTATAAGTATATATTTGAAAGAATTGAGTATGTTAATGTATTGGGCAATGCCCACATGTTGAATAATGGTTTACGATTTATGAAATGAATTACATGATTTATCGATTTATGATGTCGGCCGATGAAAAGGACCTTTGATTCTTGTCTAAGCTTATTTTAAAGGGGATCAATGATGTAAAATGTTATATTTTAGCCAATGAATCTTAATGCATGACATTATTGGTTTACGTATGAGCCCATATGCATATTTTTGGGAGCTGTGTCTAGCACCGAGCAGCCCGACGTTCAAAGGACTAGGCTGGTGTCTCATAACTACTTGCCACCGTGGGTTTCTAATGATATATTGTATTGATAATGATCCCCTCAAATGTGATATCACGCCTAATGCATGACCCTCACCTGGAAAGCCAGGGTCGGCTCTGCCCACTTGACTGAGATAGTTAGGGTATCATGAAAGGCTCTACCATGATGGTGTCAGTTATGATCCTCCCATTGTTCCGCATGTCTTATGCACGGTTATATTTATGTTATTTGCTCAAGTTATGTTTTGATAAAGTTTACTTACGATTAAGATCATGAATAATTTATGAATGACTTGAAAGCCTTGAGCCTTATGTTTTCTTACGATGTTTATGATACAAACATGATGTCCTTCTCCTATGTTTATTTATGAGTTTATTTTAATTTAATGTCCGGTTTACTTACCTTGCATACTCGGTACATTCCACGTACTTACCACATACATTCTGTGTTGTATCATTTCATGATACAGGGTCCGAATCTCAGGCTCATTCTCATGCTTAGTCCATCTCAATTTTCGCTCTCAAATTATTGGTGAGTCCTCATATTCCGAGGACTGTTTGATAGACTTTTATGTTATCTTTTGTTTCAGTATTGGTCGGGTTAGTTGGGGATGTTATTCCATCAACCCATCGTATGTAGTAGGGGCTTTCAGACAGTATAAAGTACTCAGCTTATGTGTATGTATAGTACTTTCAGATGTTACGCTATGGTTACATTTCCTCTTTGTTTTATGCTAAGTATTCTGCTTATTTAAATGATATTAGATGTATGCATGTGCCATTAGTCCACTTGAGGCCACTCGGGGTCCCTTGTCCCGTGTCTATGATCCGGGTGTACGTTCGGGTCGTGACGCTTTATTATCCTTCTATTTGAGAAACTAGATATGAGCCACCCCCTTCAACTAGTAGGAGGCCAACTCTGCACACTCAACACTACTCACACCCATAACCTGGGTGATCTTGACAATCTCATCAATGAAATCATTCGGGTCCTCATCTACCTTGGACTCTAAGTACTCCGGTAGTTTCATCCTCGAGAAGTTTCTGACTCGAGCCGCCGCTGCATTGCCATTTTGTGGAACATGTGCAACGGCCTGTTGATTGACCTGAGCGATCAAGGCCTACGCAAATATTTGAATAGCAGCCCAGAACTCAGCATGAGCGGCTGACTCCGGTACCTGAGGCTCCTAAACTGGTAGGGTTGGCTGATGCGGATAACCATTTCCATTCTCGTGGCTCTCACCACCTCCATTCCTCCTTTCATTCATTCTTCGAGGAGCCATGATTCTGCAATCGCGACTAGCACGAATTACAAGGATAGAAAGACTTTTCATCGCACAACATAGATCATGAAAGAAGGGAATATTTTCTAAACGTCTCGTAACCTCTTCGTCATAAATGTAGCTTGCTTCACAACCATGAAAAAGGCTCTACTTAACGCGACTTTCGGACACCCTAGGACACTTCAAACCTATGGCTCTGATACCAAGTTTGTCACAACCCAAACAAAGGCCTGGATTGTAGACACAGGACAAGGGATCCCGAGAGACCCCAAGTCGACCCATGGAATAAGCATACATCTAACTCATTCGATAAACTGAAGAAAATCATCAATATAACTCAGCGAAAGTCTAACTCTACATAACATCAGAATAAGCATCCGAAGATAACACATACATAAGTCTGAAATCCTCCAATCTTGACGAGTTGATGGGACAAGACCCCAACTAACTCAACAATACTGATACTGAAAATACATAAGGAACTGAAAGTCTAGCACTCGAAGGATGAGGACTCACCAACCAAGAAGGTGCTAACTCTTACAACCGACTACGAGCAGGACTAATCCTGGGATCTAGGTCCTGTATCATGAAATGATACAGCATAGAAAGTATGCGGTCAGTACGTGGAATGTACCGAGTATGCAAGGTAAGTAAAACTGCTCAAGTAAAGTAAATCATTTAAAACATTTCATAACATATCAAAATCTTTCAAATCTGAGAGGAAAGAATTACATGCACTCATTCTGAAATCATAATCTTTTCATAGTATGACCATGCGTAGTTTCATAACATCATAACTGACTCGAATGACTCAAAACTAAAATATGACATTTATAGAAAAGCTGAACAATGAGTCAAACCTTACTTTTAGAACATGCATGCTTGAAGTAATAATCATGAGTAAAGAATATGCAAATTTGAATCATGTAGACAATGGGAGACTCGTCACTTAACCAACATACCACGATAGAGCTTACGTGGTCCCAACTATCACACTCAAGTGGGCAGATCCATCCAGAACCTTGCTAGGGCGAAGGACACTACCATGATATCGATATCACTTTTATGGGCCATTTGGGCCGGGGGGAGCTCATAAGGGAGGTCCCAATAATATAAGAGTGTCAACCTACATTGGCGACTAGTTATAGGGAAAAGGGTGATCGACCGTTAGCCCGCTCGATGCTAGACTCTTCTTCCAAAAACATGCAATGCTCTACATTGTATATAACGAAGCTCAACATCGTCTATGGACGAAGCTCAAAAATGAAATCATGCATAAACTCAACATCGTATGAAATGAAGCTCAACATTGTCATTTAACAAAGCACAATAATGGAATCATGCATAGAACCTACATCGTATGAAAATGAACCTCAATGATAACATACATCTCAATTATGAATTTATGCATATAAGAAGCTTTATTTCGAAACATACCTCAAGCTCAAATATAAGTGGGATCATCTACTCCAAAATCATGTGGTAAGCTTATTTTAGAGATACTACATCATCATACTTGATATAAGGGCCTTTTCCAAAACTTTATCATGCTTGGATCTGCTCAATTCATTTTTAAAACAATATCATAATCATGGGTAGCTTTAGAAAGATGCTTTTCATTATCAAATCTCATCATAATCACACATTCATCATCGTGCTCTTCTTTCATGAACTTCTCATCCATATGCATTTAAATTTCATAGTTTAGAAAGCATAATTTCAATTGAAAATAATTTAAAATCTGTCCAAGTTTCACAATTCATCAATATAAACATAATCTAATCGTACCCATGTGTAGAAATTGATGAATCATGCAATTGGGTAAAACCCCCATGACTTGATCGTGTCAATTCCTCATGCTTAGCTAGGAAGGAAACACCCACTCATAACCCTCATACCTGGAAGGGATGATTTTACCACTTCTCTAATTTCCCAAGATGAGATTCCAAAGGAAGCCTTCAAAACTTTCTCTAAATCCTCTCTTCAAACTCTCAAGTTTGCATGCATGGAGTGCATTAGCTTAGAATAGGTTTTCTCCTCCTTAAACCCAGTGAAACGAGCCTTAAACGACGTAGTATAGGCCTTTAGAACTTAGGAAATAATGGCAATACCCTTATAGAAATCGTAGAAGAACTGCTCACTAGACCAAACAACAGACGACCCTATGGGTCGTTGGAGGATACCACGACCCGTGGTGTCTACTCGTGCTTTCACTGTCCAGTATAGACCTCAGCTTACACAACAACCTAAACAACGAGTCATTCAATCCTACAACGAGTCGTCTAATCAGTCATTGTTTCCTTCATCAACTTTGGCACTTTCTCCAACAACGAGCCTCACCACGACTCGTTACTAGAACCCATGAGTCATGGTCTCATTCCTTCACATACACTGACCACCTTCCTAAGCTAACTACGGCTTCTCACCACGATCCATGGTACCCCACGAAGGGTCATTGGGTGGCCCGTGGCATCCCTAAACCTCAAGTCCAACTCTCACCATGGTTCCATACGATGACTCATTGTACCAAACAACGAGTCATTGGACCGGTAATTTTCTCCACTGAGCCACAACCAGACACCTTTCATGACTCAGTCCCATGGGTCGGTGGTTGATCCCATAATTCATGGAACCTCTCGTTCTGTAACAATTTTCCCCATTTTCAGCATTTTCAATTTTTTAAACTCCCGGGTCTAATCTTAGGCACTTCCGAAGTATTACATGGTGTACTTCTATATCAGGGTCATTTATATGTTCCGAGTGTTGATGATTTGAGAGAATGTATTTTGCATGAGGATCATGATTCCCGATATTCTCTCCGTCTAGGAACCACCAATATGTACCATGACCTACGGGAATTTTATTGGTGGAATGGTATGAAGAAGGAGATAGAGGAGTTCGTGTAGAAGTGTCTGAATTGCCAGAAGGTAAATGTTGAGCATCAGAGACCTGGGGGTATGCTTCAGGATATTAGAATTCCTACTTGGAAGTGGGAAAAGATTAATATGGACTTTATTACAGGATTTCCTCGTTCACACCGACAATACAAATCCATATGGGTGGTGATCTTTAGCATAATTACATGCCCAAGTGCTATTTTATNTTTTATAACTTAATTTAGTCGTGTTTGTTAAATTAATTGATGAAATTCTCATGTGATTTTGTATAAATTCTTGCATGAACTAACCAATATGGTTAGCTCTTTGTTTTGTAGGTGAAAAATGCTAAGAGGGACTTAAAACTAATAATGAATGAACAAGAGAAAGCTTTGGAATTAATTGGAGGATGATTGCATGAAATGTGCATGAAAATAGCATGGTCACACTGCCCAGCGTGCCATGCCGGCAGACCTGCGCGACCAGTGTAGTGTCACGCAGGCAAGAGTGCGCGTGAGGAGTGCCATCCATTGTGCCTATGCGTTGGCGTCGTGCCACGCCTTGCCATGCTGCGCTCCAATGGGCGTGTCACGCTGGGCATCATGCGCGAGAAGGGCTTTGCCACGCCGGGCATCGCGCAGAGCCTATGACTATGACATGCCACTGCCGAGGTTTCTAGTGCACCTACACGACCAATCCATGCCACGGAGCTGCTACTGCACGATGGGCAGCGTGGCACGGGGCTGGTCCATGGCCGGCTACAATTGTGATTTTCTCACTTAGTATAAATAGGACACTTAGCTCCAAAATTCATTTTATCATGAAATATTTTAAGAACACGGAAAGGAGCGAAGGGAGAAAGGAAGAACTCTACCTAGGGTTCCTTAATTGTCATTCTCTTCTAACTATTCTTGTAAGTACTCTAGTTGAATCATGCTTTGAAGTATTTGTACGAACATGAGTGGCTAAAACCCTTCCTCTAGGGTTGAGGCTACGTAATATGATTGTGATTACATGAATTCTTCTTTGTTTGAGTTTTTAGTTGTTCTTTTAGCTTACATTCTCTAGTTGTTGTTTTTATGCTTGATCACAATGAAAGCATATGCGTTAAGCTTAGGTAAAAGCTCGAAAGAGTAACCCTAGGCTAGAATATAAGAATGTAGGTAGCAAGTTCTTATCTTCAAGATAGTATTCGCGGTTAGGGTAGAAATTATACCTAATTTGCCTTGCTTAGTTATTAAAATGGGATGAGCTAGACACCGACTTAGAATTGTCACATCACCACTCATAGAAGTGTTGTGAAGCTAAGTCCGGTTAAATGATTAGAGGTATGAAAGTCCATAATCAAGGACACAAACTCCGTAAATTGTATCCATGTAGTTAAATTGCTCACGAATTAGGACGTCACATCCCCGCTCAACGTTGTAGGTTTGAGACTAGTTTATCATGTTTAGAGGCTCGAAAGACCATGAACATAACATTTTAATTATCTGAGACAACAACTGAAGTTTTCACACTCAAACCATTGTGAATTGTAGCATTGCATGATTATTAGGCCTTAACTCTAGTTGCTTCTTGTATCATTTCTTGAGTATTTTGTGATCACCCTTAGACTTAATTAGAATTTTCGAAATTTCTATAATAAACACTATGAAGGTTAATTTTACACTTGAACTTGATAATTCACTTAATTAGTCTAATCCCTATGGGTTCGACATCCAGCTCTGAAAAGGGCCACTGTATTACTTGTACGACCGTATACGCTTGCGCGTGCGCTAGGGCACAACAAGTTTTTGGTGCCGTTGCGGGGGACTAGCGAATTTACTGACTTTTTCTGTTTATGTGTGATTTTTAATTTCCTTAAGTGTTTAAGAACATGGTCTTGTTCTGCTACATTACAAGTAACAGGTTGTCCTTACGGAGCTAGCAAGGAATAGAGAGTTGGTGGAACCATTATTGGAACCTGAACGCCAACTGCATTTGCTCAAGAGGGAAGCTCTAGAGCGAAAGTTGAAAATATTACAAGAGCATTTGCAAAAACATCCACTAGTTATGTAAGCATAGTTTTTACCTGATGAAATGGCAGTCCGACTAGTTCGCGAAGTAGCAATCCAACCATTGACGAATGTGACCTCCAATATTGGCAAATCGGAGCCCGGAGGGAACTTTGAGCTTAAACAGAAAATGGTGCAGCTGTTACATTCGACTGGCCAGTTCATTGAGATGATTCATGAGGACCCATAGCAACACGTACAGAATTTCTTAGGGATCAGTGAGTATGAATCAACCGCAGGGACAGATGAATGCAATTCAGCAGGCTCCCAGTTGGTGTGAAATTTGTGGCAGTAATGGGCACAATGTAGAATCTTGCGGGGCCAATCCTAAATCAGTCAATTTTGTTTGGAATGTTCATAGAAACAATCAAAATTATGGGAACACCTACAATAAGAATTGGCAGAGCCACCCAAATTTCTCTTGGGGTGGAAATCAGAGTTAGAGCTACCAGCAACCTCAGCAACAACAGTATTAGCAGCAAAATAGGTAGAATGGTAACTAGTCGAGCAGCAACAACATTGAGGAGATGTTGCAGAAAATTATGGCTACATAAACCCAATTGGCAGAGAATCGGGCGAGGATGGCATCAGATTTGAAAAATCAGCAGTTGGCCACCCGCAATCTAGAGAAGCAGATGGGTCAATTAGCAGCTGCTCAACACACCAGACCTCAGGGAGGGTTACCCAGTGACACAGATACAAACCCCCGACATGTAAATGCCATCAGTCTAAGTGGCAAGAAAGTGGTTGATGCACCACCAAAGGAAAAGAGAAATGAGGTGCAACCGGAGCTGGTTAGACAGGGTCCATCTACCAACAAGGGAGATAATCAGAGCGTTGTGCAACACAATGCACAATCATCATTGCATCAAGCAAAAATACCACCACCACCATTCTTGCAAAGGGTCAAGAAGAGCAAGGAGGAACAATGCTTTAAAAAGTTCTTTGATATTTTCAAAAAACTTCACATAAATTTGCCCTTACTTGATGTTTCGCAGGGAATGCCCAAGTACGCTAAGTACTTAAAAGGTGTGGTGTCCAACAAAGTCAGATTGGTGGATGTTCAAACTGTGGCACTGACATAGGAGTGTAGCTACAGGGTAATGAGAAAGATATCAAAAAAGCTCAAGGACCCAGGGAGTTTTACCCTCCCAATAGAAATTGGTAAAGCTAAAGTGATAAGAGCTCTCTGTTACTTAGGGGCAGCAGTAAATTTAATGCCCCTATCTTTGTTTAACACCTTGGGGTTGGGTCAACCGAGGCCAACACGAGTGATGTTGCATATGACAGACAAGTCCCAAGTGGCACCGGAGGGAATAGTTGAGGACCTTCTCATCAAAGTAGGTAAGTTCATTATACCTGCTAATCTCATCATTCTTGATTTTAAAGTTGATGATAAGGTACCCATGATCTTGGGATGGCCATTCGTGGCAACTAGAGGAGCTATCATAAATGTGAGAGCAGGTACCCTTCAAATGAGGGTCGATGAAGAAGAAGAGCTCTTCAGAGTTTACCAAGAGATCAACCCATCGACACACTACAAAGATTTTTGTAAGGTCAGTTTGTTGTCAGAGGCTAAGTATGGGGTGGTAGATTGCATGGGTCCATTTCCATAGGAGATGATCGCATTTCAGCCTGAATCTGATGGAGGGCTTAAGTTAAAGAAGAAGTTTGAAGAAGAGAGGGATAGTGTGGAGGTCGTTCCCTCAAAAAATAAAAAAATTAAAAGATGGTTCTTGAAAGGGAATATTGGTGTGAGGATGTCTTGAAAAGGATAGTCCACGCTGTGTCGCAACGTAAAATCAGGCGCTGCTTGGCAGGCAACCCAAAGGTACCTCAGGTACAACTTTATTTTCCTTTTGTTTTGATTTTTTTTATTTTCACTGGGTTGTTGTTTTTTGGTGGTGATTTATGCATAGATTGAGGGGAAGTCTGAGTACCCTTAGAAGAGGAAGCTAAAGAGCATGGAAGAAGATGAGTGTGGGGTTAACAACCCACTTGTGCAAAAATGAAAGAAAACATGCTATTAGTTAGGCCTAGAGGCCTCAAAGAGTATTTCTCACCCTTTTTGTATTCTAATTTGATGCTTTGTGGACATAGCATATTTTAAGTGTGGGGAGAGGGAAATTTCAAAATTTTGTACTTAATGAAGTTGGGTGAAATTAGTGCTTGATATGGTAGTGGTTGATGAAATTTTTTTGAGTTGAGCATAATTCAACCACCCTTGGTTTTTCTTTTCAGTTTTTTTCCGATGGGGGCACTTTGAACCAACGAATAAAATTTTTCCTTGTCTGTACATTTTAATCATAGTTATGGACTTTTCCCGACGATGGATGGATGACGACCGTCTTGAGGGAAAATTACTCAATAGATTTTTATTTTTGAACCCTTAACTGATTGATGGCTTGATGTTCTTGTTATGTGCTATACATGATTTTGAGATGCAAGTGTCGTTAATTTTGAAGCATGTTAGCAAATGTATAACTCTGTTTGAGACACCTGGGCTCTTGAGTGTGACTCGATGTACTTAAAGATGAATTTTTCATTCTTGATATTAGCTGGGTTAAGAGTTTACCGAATTTGTCTTGAATTGAGCATGTACTGTGAGTGTAAGGATTTTTGAATATTCCATGCTATTATATAGTGTCTAGAACTTTCCTGGTGTGTACACAAAACAAAATGAGGGATGTCGATTGTAAGAGATGATTTAGGCATTTCTTTGAATGAGCCTAATTTTTATCCCGTGCTTTACCTACCTTGAATGTCTAATCCTAGTTAGCCTCATTGATCCTTTAGCCTATTCCTTGCTTTCCACAAAATGAGATTAATCCTTCCTTATCATTAGACTTGAATTTGATTCCAAACTCCTAAGCGCTTAACTGAAAATGCAAAAGAGAGTTATGGAGTGAGAAGTGGAATAAGAAGCAAAAGAGTAGTTGCGGGAGTTAAAGAGAAGACTAGAGGTGACTGGTTTAAAAAAAATGAATAAGAGTTAGTAAGGAGTAAAAGAAGAAAAGAGTGAAAATAATTGCTTAAGTACTCCTTACTAGAATCTTAAGTGTACCTAAAGAAATGGGGAAATAAAAGAGGAAAATGGGAGAGAAAAGAATAAAGGTTAAGTAAGAGGATGAAAATTCCTAAGGAAAGTGTGATGTATTAAAAGTGCTTAGGGAATATAGTCACTATTACTGGCCATAATAGTACCTATCGACCATTAGCTTAAATTACAACCCATTAAGTTCTATTTGATCTTACTTTCGAATATTCTTAAATTAGTGGAGTAAAATACTAAATGCAAGATTATGGGTCTATATACGTGGCATGTGAATTCTTTGTGAGAGTTAGCTTATCTCTTATGCATAGACCCATACATGTTATAAATTCGAAGAATCGTGAGTGAGAAATGGGTAACTCTCTTGTTGTGAGGGAACATGTTTGATTAAGGATAAAATTCATGTCAGATTTCTTGATTGGTTAATTTTCATGAGTTGTGGAGATTGAGAGTCGATTCTTGATGCTAGGAAGTCTTTACATAGTTACATGCTATTTTAGTGGTTACATCCTGCATGCTCTATTTGTAACTTGATATCTAAAGTAGTCGTTGTAGCCTTAACTTGAATTGTCTTGCTTCAATTATCTATGTGTGAGTCTTCATGTGCATGAGATGTAGTAGAGTTGTTCGAGGACGAACAAGTCTTTAAGTGTGGGGTAGTGATCTTGGGCATAATTACATGCCCAAGTGATATTTTATAACTTAATTGTGTCGTGTTTGTTAAATTAGTTGATGACATTCTCATGTGATTTTGTATAAATTCGTGCATCCCAGCACATGCGCAAGGGTATGCGGTCGTATAAGTAATACAGTGGCTCTTTTCGGTGTCGGATGTCGAACCCACAGGGACTGGACCAATTCAACGAATTATCATGTTCAAGTGTAAAATTAACCTTCACAAGTATTGATTATAGAAATTTTGGAAATTCTAATTAATTCTCAGGGTGATCACAAAATATTCAAGATACGATACAAGAAGCAACTACAGTTAAGGCCTAATAATCATGCAATGGTACAATTCACAATGGTTAGTTGTGGACAAGTTTACCAAAGCAACATATTTCTTACTAGTCAAAACTACCGATTCAGCTGAGGATTATGATAGATTGTATATTCGAGAGTTAGTTTGATTGCATGGAGTCCACATGTACATCATCTCAAATAGAGGTATTCAGTTTATCTCATAGTTTTGGAGAGCATTTTAGAAGGGACTTGGTACTCAGGTAAAGCTTAGCACAACTTTTCACTCGCAGATAGTTGGTCAGGACGAGTGAACCATTCAGGCTCTTGAGGACATGTTAAGAGCGTGTGTGATTGATTTCAAAGGTAGATAAGATGACCATTTTCCTATAACCACGTTTTCTTATAATAACAGTTACCGCTCTAGTACTCAGATGGCTCCGTTTGAGGCTCTCTATGGGCGGAGGTGTAGATCGCGTATTGGTTGATTCGAGGTAGATGAATCTACATCGATAGGGTTGGATTCAGTTCATGAGGCCATGGAGAAGGTTCATCTTATTAGAGAAAGGTTGAAAATAGCTCAGAGTCGACATAAATCTTATGCGGATGTGAGGAGGAGAGAACTTGAGCTTGAGGTTGACGATTGGATATTTTTGAAAGTGTCTCCCATAAAGTAGTTATAAGGCTCGAAAAGAAGGGGAAGCTCAGTCCCCGATATGTTGAGACATACAGGATTGTAAGACATGTTGGCACGGTGGCCTATGAGTTGGAGCTACCAATGGAGTTAGCTTTAGTTCATTCCGTGTTCCATGTGTCCTTATTGGAAAAATGCATTGGTGATCCAGCCTTGGTTGTTTTGATAAAGAACATCAGAGCGAAGGATAGTCTTACTTATGAGGAGTTTCCGGTTAATATCCTTGATCATCATGTTCAGAAGTTGAGGAACAAGGAGGTGGCTTCAGTAAAGGTTTTATGGAGGAATCATCTTATTGGGGGAGCTATGTGGAAAGCCAAAGTAGATATGATGGCTAGATACCCACATTTATTCCCTTCCAATTCTATTCCAGCTTGAGGTATAAGTTTCCTCCCTAATACTCTATTCAGTTTCATGTCAAGTTAATGTCTCTCAGTTTATTTCATGGTTTAGCATGCACGTGTGTTTAGTGTGTTCAGTTTAGTCATATATTTTAGTTCAGAGTCAATCACTCCATCAATTTTCAACTATAATCTTTCAGTTTTGGGGTTGTATTTCCTTTACCAAGCTTTCTAGTATGCTTAAGTCAACATTCGAGGATGAATATTCTCAAGGGGGAGATATTGTTACATCTCGGACCTTGAAATAGCTTGTTGAAGGAAACTGAAATTGCAAGTCTGGGAGCAGGGAGTGATGGCGTGGTTGACGGACCTTCACGTCCCTAACAGTGCAAGTGATAGTCATTAGACAGGCGATGGATCATCACTAGTGATGTCCAAGTCTGAAAGCGTGGCTGATGGCTCATCACGACCCTGAGGATGAGGGTGACGGCCGTCAAACCATCAACGGACTTTTATTTGGACCGTCATTGGGTATTTTTGGGTTCAGAGCTTGACGGTGGACCCGACGAAGCGTTGGAGGAGTGAAGGCCTGTCACTTCTACCTTTAGAAGGAGGTTTGACTCGTCCTTCTGTTAAGGGTGATGGTGGTATTGACGGACCATCGGGCGTGTGATGGCCCATCATCCTATACCCTCAGTTCTCCCAATTTTTCAGTTCTGCCCGATTCTCAGGGGTAATTTTGTTATCTCCTAAGCTTTAAACTCCTATACTATGTCATTTTAAGCCCTGAAAGGAGTATGTTAAGGGAGTTTAACCTATTCTAATTCTTTAGACCTCCATGCATGCAAAGCGTAGAAATTACCTTTGAAGATCAAGCTTGAATCCCTCAATTTCTTCCCCAATTCCTTGGGCTTTCAAGGATAGTTAGAGAATCAATCTACCCAGGTATGTAGGGCTATGAATGAGAGTTTTATTTCACACTCATGTTCGAATTTCTCCTCAAGTTCATGAATTCATGTTCTAATTCAAGTATATTATTTTCTAGGGTTTTAACCCAATTTTATAAAATTCTCTATGATATGTCTATGGGTCAATTTCCCCAATGTTCCAAAACATAT
>JACEIK010000738.1:284694-301607 GCA_018107945.1 Datura stramonium
TTTGGCCAATATACTAGCATCAAAATAAATAGTGGGCCAATAATAGCCACACTATAATATCTTTACAGTCGTGTGATTACCCCTATGATGTCCTCCCACCGAGGAGGCATGATAGGCCCTTAAAATAGACGACGTCTCATTTTCATGCACACATGGTCTGATGATACTATCCACACACATGCGAAAAAAATATCGCTCATCCTAGAAGTAGTTTTGCACCTCATTGAGGAATTTTTCTTTGATGATACTTTAGCTCCTCAAGCACCACTCTTGTCACTAGATAGTTTGCAAAATCTACATACCAAGGTGTTGGATTAGTGGTCACAACCAAAATGTGTTCTCAGGGAAGGCACCATTAATCTCCAACTATCCAACTGCCTTCTAGCATCTTCAAGGTGGTACAAGTAATCTGCCACTTGATTTTCTATGCATTTTTTGTCTTTGAATTCAATGTCAAACTATTGCAGTAAGAGTTCCCACCAAATGAGACAAGGTTTTGCATCTTTCTTAGTCATCAAGTACCCCAAAGCAATATGGTCGGTGTAGATAGTCACCTTTGACTCCAACAAGTATGCTCTAAATTTTTCAAAGGCATAAGCATTGGTAAGCAGCTCTTATTTAGTGATTGTGTAGTCAATTTGGGCTGCATTCAAGGTCTTGCTAGCATAATAAATTGGGTGCAAGATCTTGTTATATCTCTACCCCAATATAGCTCCAATAGTCAGTCTGCTAGAATAACATATTAGCTCAAATGGTTAGGACCAATCTAGAGTGGTGATGATAGGGGCRAAACTCAACCATCGCTTCAAATACTCAAATGCTTGCAAACATTTTTCATTAAAAATAAACATGATATCTTTTTCAAGGATCTCACACATAGGATCAGCAATTTTTGTGAATTCTTTGATGAACCGCCTATAAAACCCAACATGGCCCAAAAAACTCCTCAGATCCTTCATCGATATAGGTGGAGGTTGTTTAGCAATCTACTTTATCTTGATCCACCTTGGTCCCTTTTTTGGATATCTTGTGACCGAGCACTATCCCCTTCTTGACCATAAAATAACACTTTTTCCAAATGAGAACTAGGTTGGTTTCTTCACACTGTTTTGACACTTAACCAAGATGGTCAAGCAATTCATCAAAAGTATCACCAACCACTAACAAATCATCCATGAAGACTTTAATAAAGTCCTCCACCATTTCTAAGAATATGGCCAGCATGTGCAGTTGGAAGGTAATCGGGGCATTACATAACACGAATGCCATCCTCTCAATGCAAAGGTCCCATAAGGACATGTGAAAGTGGTTTTCTCTTGGTCCTCTAAGTCTATATTAATTTTACTATAGCCAGAGTAACTATTAAGAAAATAATAATAAGCTCTTCATGCTAATCGATCCAACATTTGATTTATTAAAAGCATGGGAAATGGTCCTTGCAAGTGGCAGCATTAAGTTTTCTATAATCCATGCATACTCTCCCCCAAGTGATAGTTTGGATGGGAACTAACTCATTCCATTTATTTCAACCACTATTATTCCTCCTTTCTTTGGTACATATTGGATCAAACTCACCCACTGGCTGTTAAAGATGGGGTACACCACTCTGGCATCTAACCATTTAATGATTTATTTCTTAACTACCTTTTGTATAGCTAGATCTAGTGTGATTTTATGCTCACAAATGCCGAAAGGAATGCCTTGAATGTCTTTTATGGTCCCTCCAACAAACTTTTTGTATTGGTGGAGCTTTTTAATCACTTTCTGCACCTGTTTTTCAGTAAGAAAAGGAGGACATAATAACTAGCAAAGTTTCCTCTAGCCCCAAGTATTTGTAGCACGAATAGGTAGGTAATGTCTTCAGCTCTAATTTTGGGGGATCTTCAATGGAAGGCTTAACTGGAGGGGTGGATAAATTTTCAAGGTCAAGTGATATCTTTCTTGGCTTGTAGGAATAACATCCAAGCCCTTCAAGTGAGTTCATTGCTTCTCCATATTCTTCCAGATCATTAATTGGATCATAAGTTCCCAAAATAGTAGCAAGCATTTCATCCAAGTCACTTTCCTCCAAACTTGAGTCTTGTACTTCTCCATATTATCTAGCTCATCAAGCATTATAAGCCATCAGGAGAAGCAAATACAACGGGTACGCTAATCAATAAGATTAATGAAGTAGCAATTAATGCAAAAACAACCCTTCTATTGCATAACTTAAAAAAGCTAGAGATTCTATGGGAAATTAAAAACGTCGAAGTAAGCCGTGGCTTATAAATAGGAAGATGAGGAGATAAGGGGCGAAGGATATACATGCAAACTCCCGAGGCAATTTCATTTCTCTATTGACTTTGAATATGACTTTCTCATCATTCACTCAGAATTTGATCTCATTATGTTTAGAATCCATAATGGCCCTGCCAGTGGTAAGAAACGTGCATCCCAATATGATAGGAACCTCTGTATCAATGGCACCGTTGAGAATCACAAAGTATGCTAGGTGCATGAATCTTTCTACGTACACTAATACATCATCAATAATCCCCATCGACCATTTGATTGACCTATCCGCCATTTGTAGCCTCATGCATGTAGGTCTAGGAAAGCCTAGTATTGTGCTTTTGAACATAAAAGGGGCATTAGATTGATGCTTTCCCAATTTTCACAAAAAACTTTGGTGAAAAGTTTACATCTCGCCGTGCATGGGATAGTGAAAGCTCCTTGATCACCTTTCTTTTATATTATTGTGCCTAAAATAAAGCACTGACTCTATGTGTAACACTGACTACCTCATCTTTGCATGGTCTCCTCCTCATCAAAAGCTCCTTGAGATACTTTGCAAATCCTGGCATTTCATCAAAAACTTCAATAGAAAGAATACTTAAAGAACCTCCCTCGACATGTCAAGGTACTTAGCCATTCTCAGGTACTTACCCATTCTCTCATCATCTTGCTTCTTCATCAACCGCTAAGAGAAAGGGGGGAGGAATAGGGAGTCTTGGTAGAGGTACAACTACCTCCACCTTATGCTCCTTATCCACTTCCTTAGAGATGTGTCATCCCCCACCTTCTCATGTTCTACTTCAAGATCAAAGCTTGGTTCAGCCTCATCATTTATCTCTTCTTCCATGTGCATGCCAGGCCCCGAGTGCAAAATTTTCCCACTTCATGTTGTGATTTCCAAGCTATAAGCAGAAAGGTATTTTTCATCACTCTAAAAAATATCATCAAAATCAGTGGTTGACTATTCATCTTGGTCAAGAATGCAGCTCATATGATGATTGAGCCTTTGAAATGATTATGTATCGGCACTCACCATATCTATCATAGTTTTTAGAGTGGCCTCCTCTTTCTCTTAATTTCATAATACCTGATTAAGCATCATTTCCAACCTAGAGTCATTAGAATCAAAGATTGTCCCTAAGCTCCAATCTTATATTTGAATACATTACTCATCCCAGCTACATTGATCATTTTGACCTTGTGGTTGAGAAGCCCAATAATCATGGAGTTCAAAATGGTGAAAGCATCAATCTTGATCATAATAATATGGAATCATCTCTATATCAACTGGTGAATAAAAATAATTCACCTTTACATCTTGCATCTAACTGTACTCCTGATATGATTAATGTTTGTACGAAGGAGAATATCCCCCATTGTCCTTCGAATAACCATATGGCTTACTATTCGCCCATTGCATCCAGTTATAATCATGATCCATCTTTTTTGAAGTTTAGATTCAAATTGATCACCTACATCACAAGACAAAGCAAAGAAAAAGTGTAACACCCCGAAAGTCCTAGAGATCAGACCCCGGAGTTAGAATAAGTGCAGCAGAAAAAGTCAGCAGAAATTTGCTACAGAACGAGTTAGGGAACGACTTGTTAGGTGACCCCACGAGTCGTGGTCTGACTCGTGGGGGAACAGTCAAGGGAGGTGAGCCGTACTAGTGGAAACGGATGACCTGACGAGTCGTCTTACCTGGCAACGACTCGTCAAGTTAGTCATTAGGAGGTAGAAGCTTTAATTTTAAAGGAGTTTCCAGTGTACTTGATAGAAGGATATGATGACTCATTTGGTGTGGTGACGAGTCATTACGTTGGTCGTGGCCTAAATATTGATAATTTCCAGTAAACCCGACGAGTGCACCTAACGAGTCGTTGGGTGGGACAATTACTCATCAGGTGAGTCATGGGGTCAGTTTAGATAATTTTTCTAGTTTTCTTCAGGGGCATTTTTGTAAACTCCTACGCTTTTAACTTCTAAACTACATCGTTTTAAGCCCTACCTTGCACGTTTTTAAGGGGGGTTTTCATGCCTAACCCTTATTCTCTCAACTCTCCTTCTTCCTCCTCTCTTCTAAAAATTCTAGTGTTTCACCAAGGTGTTCTTCAAGCTTCAAGTAAGCTTTTGAGTGGGAATTTCTTCTATCAGGTATGCAGGTTTTTCAACAAGGATACTCTTCCATCCTTGTGCCCCAAAAAATATTTTCATTAAAGAGAAGTTCCTTATATATATATATATATGTGTGTGTGTGTGTGTGTGTGTATATGAATATAGAGTAGGTGTAATAACATTGAAGCAGCTATATTAATGTCTTTGATTAAATCCTTTTCGTATATTTGTTTATTTAATTATTTATGATATCCCGCATGCTCAGTACATTCCAAGTACTGACCGCACACCTTTTTATGCTATATCGTTTAATGATATAGATTCAGATGTCCAAGTTCAGTCGCGTGGTTAAATACGCTTCTCCTTCACCCAGCTATTAGTGGTGAGTCCTCATCTTCTGAGGACGTGATTTATATTCTTGTTTTATTATGTTTCAGTTTTCAGACTTGGGAGTTAGCTGGGGACTTGTCCCAGCCACTCATCAGTTTAGTATAAGGCTTTCGGACTTGTCTAGACAATTTTAGTTATATATCTAAGTGTTATTAATTTGTCTTTTTATGGATCATATTAGATTTCTTGCTATTTTCTTCTACTCATTTCTGTTGTTAGTCATATGTGATGTTAAGTGTATGCTATGATTGTGCCATGGGTCGACTTGGAGCCTTTTGGGGTTCCTTGTCCCGTGTTACGGGTAAGGTGTAAACTTGGGTCGTGCCAAACTTGGTATCAGAGCCAAGGTTTAGAGTGTCATAGGCTATCTAAAAGCCGCATTAAGTTAGAGTCTTCTTCATGGGTGTGAAGCGCGCCACACTTATGACGAGGAGTCTACGAGATGTTTTAGGAATGTTCCCTTTCTTCATGATTCTCATCGTGCGTAAAGTATGAAGCTCTAAACAGTTCTTCCCTCTAACTCGTACTTAACGCGCTCGCAGATAATGCCTCCTAGACGAGAAAATGGAAGAAGAAATGGTAATGATCGCCAGCAGGCACCACTAGCCTCGACGAACCCGAGGGACGACCATGTTACCCATGCTGAGTTCCAGGCAACTCTTAATATGTTGGCGCAGGCCGTAACCGCCCATATTAATTAGCAAGCAATGGTTCGTATTCCCTAGAATGGAAATGTAGCGGCAACAAGGGTGAGAGAATTTCTTCAAATGAACCTACTCGAATTCTTAGGGTTGAAGGTGGATGAGGACCCGTATGAGTTCTTGGAAGAGATTCAGAAGATCACCCATATCATGGGGTGATGGGAATTGAAAGCGCGGACTTAGCCTCCTACCAGCTAAAATGAGTTGCTTATATTTGGTTTTTTCAATAGAGGGACAGTCGAGGGGTTGGAGCAGGCCCCATGAGTTGGGATGAATGTAAAACCGCATTCTTGGACAGGTTTTACCCTAGAGAGTTAAGAGAGGCTAAGGCGGCAGAATTCATCAACCTGAAATAGAATGACATGACAGTACAAGAGTACACATTGGAATTTACCAAGCTATCTAAGTATGCCCCGGAGATGGTAGTGGACTAGAGGGCCCGAGTGAGCAGGTTCATGAATGGAGTGTTAGACTCCTTGATTAAAGAGTGCAGGACTTCCATGTTTCACAGGGATATAGACTTCTCACATTTGGTGATATTTGCACAACAAATGGAGGCAGAACAAGTAAAGGAAAAGGAGAGAGAGGCCAAGATGGCCAGGGGAGGAAATTTATAGTCCTCTTTGCCAAGGACGAGTGGTCAACACCACTCATTTTCTCAGCAAAGGTCGGCAGCCCAAGCATTTTCAACAGTCAGTGCCCCATATAGACCTAGAGTGAGGGGGACCACGTATCCCATGTGTGCCAGCGGTGGAAAGCACCACCTGAGAGAGTGTATGGCTGGGTCAGATGTTTGTTTCTGGTGCGGCCAGTCAGGCAATAAGCACCGGGATTGCGTAGCAGCAAAGCAAGGAGAGAGTAGGTCCTCGGTTGTTTCTTTAGTGGCCCCCACAATTTTCCTATTTCGGCAGGATGCAGTATATAGCCCAGAGGGCGGGTGTCATCAAAATCACTCCCATGCTAGAACAACACACCAGGATAAAGGCAAGTCGTTGGTAGTGGTAATAGGTATATTGTAAGCTTTGTATTATCCCTTATATCGTGTCAGCCCAATATTGATTAAGAAGCCCTGTTGTGATTGCAAGAACAGATTGTCGGCAGGTAATGTGAATAGTTGTTAGTGTGAGGCTTGTAGGGAAGGTTATCGGTGAAAGAGAAGCTAGTAGTTGTAAATTGTCCTGATCGTAAGGAAGATTTAGGAGCCTTAAATTGATGGCTTTAAGCTAAAGGGGAGATAGTGAGTATGTGAAGTAAGTCAGACCTTGAGAATACTCATAAAAGGGATTTCAGCCTTAGTAGTTGCGGTATGTCGACCACTACTAAGTTCTGATAACATCCCTTGTATCTCGGTTAGAATTAGTCTATTCCTATGTGCAAATTCTCGAGGTTTAGAGGTAACCTCTTCAGACAGTGATGTCAGTCTTGCTCTATAAGATTTCTATGCTAATTTTGATGTTATGTATTAGTTATGTGTGTTAATCCATGTTTTCTTATATGTTCGGACTGAACTCAATCTTTGGAAGTTGTTTGTTAACTCAGTAGGTTCAGATTATCTCAAGTATGTGCTAAGTTCTAGATGTAGGGGATGACTCATGCTTATGAAATCCTTACCCTCAATTAGATTAAATATTTTGAATCCTAGCTTAGTATCGTAAAGTGATTTGAGAATGAAGAATTAGTCTGTATCAGTTCCGTGCCGGATTAAAGGGGGGAATAGTTCTTTTTGGTGTTTTTTTTAGTTCTATGCTGGTATCATGTTCTTCGGTCTTCATTGAGTCATGGTGTACATGTTAGATATGAATTTTCAGGTTTGGTGTATAAGGTTGGCCCGGAGTCAGATGCTCCGTTGGTGATTAGCTGTGGTTGATTGATATTTGGATATCGGCTTCGTCTCTAACTTTTCAGCACGTTCAGCCAACATTCGAGAATGAATGTTCCCAAGGGGGAGATATTGTAACACCCCCGAAGTCTTAGAGATCAAACCCTGGAGTTAGAAGAAGTTCAGTAGAAAAAGTCAGCAGAAATTTGTTGCAGAACGAGTCAGAGAATGACTCGTTATGTGACCCCATGAAGTCGTGGTCTGACTCGTGGCGGAGCAGTCAAGGGAGGTGAGCCGGACCAGTGGAAATGGACGACCTAACGAGTTGTCTTGCCTAGAAATGACTCATCAAGTCAGTCGTTAGGAAGGACAAGCTTTGGTTTTAAAGGAGTTTTCAATGTACTTGACGAAAGGATATGACGACTCTTTTGGTGTGGTGACAAGTCGTTACATTGGTCGTGGCCTGAAGATTGATAATTTCTAGTATACTTGATGAGTGCACCTAACGAGTTGTTGGGTTGGACAATGACTCATCAAGTGATTCGTGGGGTCAGTTCGGACAATATTTCCAGTTTTCTTTAGGGGCATTTTTGTAAACTCCTACGCTTTTAAATTCTAAACTACATCATTTTGGGATCTACCTTGTACGTTTTTAAGGAGGTTTTTCATGCCTAACCCTCATTCTCTCAACTCTCCTTCTTCCTCCTCTCTTCTCAAAATTCTAGGGTTTCACCAAGGTGTTCTTCAAGCTTCAAGGAAGCTCTTGAGTGGGAATTTCTTCCACCAGGTATGTGGGTTTTTCAACAAGGATATTCTTCCATCCTTGTGCCCCAAAAAATATTTTCATTAAATACTGATTTCGATGATTCTAGAAAAGCATGATATAGGCTTTGTAAAAATAGGGTAAAGTCTTCCTTATTCTTCTTATATACTAATATCTACTATGATTATAAATTCAATTGGATTATTTGTTGATGGGTTATCTTGGATTATGAATTATAGGTTGAGTATGTATGTGTTTAGTATGTTCTACTTAAATTGATTTGAGTATTGAATGGGAATCGTGCATTTCTCCCCTGATTATCGTAGAAAACCATGATCATGATGGAAGTGTGGAAATATTGTATAATTAACCCTCATGATTTGATTATGATATTGATAACAATGTTGGGTTGAGTAGTAGTTGTGGGCTTGAGTAATTCAAATAAATTTTGTATCACCACCATTTCTTAGATTTAATTGAATGGGCATGACTAGATTCCATCTATATTGTTGAACTATGAAGCTTGGGCGGATTCTATATTATTTTCCTCACTAAAATCATTTTTATAAAATCTTAGAATCTAAAATTCTCATGGCTAAAGAGTTCATAAAAGGAGTGATTATGACATGCATGTGAAATGTTTGTAAACCTATATAAATGAAGTCATGCATTTTAATAGAGTATGAGTTGACTTTTATAAACCATGTATGATCTTATATTATCTATTGAATGAGGTGAGTTCAGAATTGAAATTCCATGATTGAATAATGCTAGTACGAATTTATAGCATGCTCATTTGAGGTGAAAGATTAAAGCTAATGAGGAAATTGGTTATGTGATAATCCGAATCATGATGATAAAGCCTGTGACTAATATGTCAACTTGTTGAGCCCGTGCCTACTAAAAGATAGCTCTAATCCAGTTAAAGATGAGTATTGCATGATGAGGGTGGTGAACATTCTTGTCTCTGATTAGCTATTGCAATTTAGATTAGCATTAGCTAGTCGGGATCCTCAATAGTAGAGAGGGACTCCGTAGCATCAGTCGGCATCTTCAATTGTAGAGAGTGACTCCCTAGCATCAGTCGGGAACCTCGATAGTAGAGAGTGACTCCCCAGCTCAGTCGGGATTCTCCTTAGTACAGAGAGACTCCTTTAATGATGATATTAGTTTGATTCATTCGTGCATGACCCATCTTTCAGATTATAATGGATTAATAAGTTGATGATCAGTCTCAGTCATCCGTAATGACTCAGTACAGTATGTGATGCTAAATTTCAGATTCGTCACTTATTAAATGTCCAAAACATGACCCTTATGCATGAGTTCTAAGATGATATATAGATGAGATGTAAAGAGAAGTTCCTTATATATATATATATATGTGTGTGTGTTTGTGTATGAATCATAGAGTAGGTGTAATAACGTTGAAGAAGCTATATTAATTTTTTGATTAAATCCTTTTTGTATATTGGTTTATTTAATTGTTTATGTTATCCCGCATGCTCAGTACATTCCAAGTACTGACCGCACACCTTTTTGTTCTATATCGTTTCATGATATAGATTGAGGTCTCTAAGTTCAGTGTCTTGGTTAAATACGCTTCTCCTTCTCCCAGCTGTTAAGTGGTGAGTCCTCATCTTTCGAGGACGTTATTTATATTATTGTTTTATTATGTTTCAGTTTTCAGACTTGGGAGTTAGCTGGGGACTTGTCCCAGCCACTCATCAGTTTAGTAGAAGGCTTCGGACTTGTCTAGACCGTTTCAATTATGTATCCAAGTGTTATTAATTTGTCTTTATGGATCATATTAGATTTCTTGCTATTTTCTTCTGCTCATTTATGTTGTTAGTCATATCTGATGTTAAGTGTATGCTATGATTGTGCCATGGGTCGAGTTAGAGCCTTTTGGGGTTCCTTGCCCCGTCTTACGGTTAGGATGTAAACTCGGGTCGTGACAAAAAGTGATAGAATAGATCAATCAAACAATCTAAATCAAAATTGCTAGATAAGGCCTATGCTAAAATCCCCGGCGACAGTGCCAAATTAATGATATCGCCCTTCATTAACCTTAGCTACTGAATGTATATGCAATCAATATAGTATAATTGCCCAACTCAGGAGAAGGGATCATATCCACTAAGATTTTGTAAGGAAAAGACTTTTTAGAAATTTTTATATCTAATTTGTGAGTAGAGTTTCCATTAAAGTTAGGGTAAGAGAGGTTAAATCTATAAGTAACAATGTAAATGCTTAACTATTAAATAGTTAATGAGAAAAACTAGGGAAGTGTCCCCAATTTTGGGTTGTTCCCCCTAAATAACTCAAATGGGATAGTTGAGAATGTGCTCTCAGTAAATATGCAAGCTATCGTCTTAAGCAACCAATGAGTGTCTTTCAACAATTCCAATAGTGTCAATCTACATCAATTTTGTCAAATTGAAGACAACTCTATTATACCCGATTGAATTTTACCAATTGAATTCCTCCTACGTCTAGGTGAATCCATTAAACAAGAATTATAACCTTGAGTTATTATTGACTGATGCTAACTCAATCTAAAATTTGCTCTTTCAAGCACAATAAAGGAAATTGGGCAAGATTGAATGACTTTCATCACCAACACTTTACAAATCCCAAATCAATCAAATATTCTCAAGTCCATAATCAATTTCACCCAATTGAGATCATTAGAGTTCGCAAACCCATTGGGTTGACAACCCTATATCTGGGTTTAGTTACCTATAGCAAAAGAAGAAGAAGAAGAAGAAGACGATGATTATGATGATGATGAAAGAAAATAATTAAACATTCTTACCCACAAGATCAAAGACGAGAGAAGAAAACTTGAATTGATAAAATTGATCTTGAATTGCAATTACAAATTCATTGGAAAACTAGCTAAGACTATCTACTTTTCTATCTAAAACTCTATATTAGAAACTATCTAACTATATCTAAAAAAGAATGAAAAAGAATATTTATACTAAGTCTCTAAAACCACAATTTCATATAAATTCGAAGGGTCCCAAATGTGCAGGGATGGACCGTCATTTGGAAAGATGGATCGTATTTTGAACCGTCGACTACTTTTGCACTTCTGACAGGCCTCATGCCTATTTTGATGGACAGACTTACTTTTGCAAAGATGGTTCATCCTTTACTTCATCAATTGGTTCATAGTGTTTCTTGACCTTGATCCGTCATTTGATTGGCAGACTATCATTTGAGGAAATGGTTTGTCCCTTTATCCGTTTGTTATCAACCACCTGGGTGTGGTTTTTGGATCATAAGGATGCCTTATGACTACTGTATGTATAGACCATCAATTGTACTCTGATTATGGCAAACTTCAGTGGCTTTAACGTCTCCTTTCTTCATCTCATTTGGATTCCTGAAACATAGCAAAATAGAGTTAGTTTTTACTTAAATTAGTACTTAAAGGTATTATGGGTAATTCATCATCATCTCATTTGATGAAAAGAACCAGGATCGTAATCAAATAATGGCAGTCATGGCTACCAACATAGCCCTACTTACCAAAAAGTTGACTAGGGCTGAGGTTAAAAGGTGAATATTTTTGAAGAATCCTCAATTAGTGCTCAATATAGGCATGGATACCCCCCTCCTCCATATCAATATCAACCATACCAAGAGCCACCTCCCATGCAAGTAAAATAGGCTAACTATGTTGGCAATACATCAAAAGGTTATAGGCCACACTACTCACAACATCTTCAAGGCCATCCCCCTTGCTCATATCAAGGATAATGGTGACCTCAACCGCAAGGTCATGGTCAATACTACCGGAGAAATGATCATGGTGGCCTAAGTCAAGATTGGCATAATAATAGAAATTATCAAAACAGGAGCTCAACATCCCTATGTCCTATCAAGAGGTCTTTTCTCTAATTCTCAAAACTGGCGAGATGGACATCCTCAAGAGCACGGGAGTTCCAAGCTTGAGGGAACGTTAGAAAAGGTACTTCTAAATCAAGAATAGTCTGACGAATGCTTAAAGAGCTTAATAAAGATTTTTGGCTCTCATATCGTGTCCATTAAAAAGTTATAACGGCATGTAAGGGACCTTTTGTGTGAACAGAATCCCAAAAAAGGACACCTTATGAGTGGCACGGTGGCTAATCCTATGAGCACGTCAGATGTTCAAAGTGAGGCCATTGTCACTAGGAGTGCAATGATTGTGCAACTTATTGGTGGTAAGGTTATGGATGGTGCGGTTGGTAAATAAGCTAAAAATATGCATGAGGGTGTTGATCATAGTGAGGGGCTGATGAAGCCATATGTTGGTGAGAGTGTCGATGATGGAGTAAGGAAGCCACCAGTAGAGAAGGTTGTTGAAGATGCTACAGTTGCTTCTAAAAGGAAAGGAAAGACCAAGGGAGGCATGAATAACATTGCTAAATACTTTCCTTCGCCTTTTCCTTCCTTTCCACAAAGGTTGCCCAAAAATCTCTTAATGCAAAGATTAAGAAACACGTTGAGCAACTGAAATAAGCCACACTCCGGGTTCCATTTATTGAATGCTATCAAAGAGATATCAGGTTTTGCAAAGTATTTGAAGGTGTTTCTGACTAGGAAGTTGCCAAGTTATAATGAAGAGTTGGTTCTTGTGACACATCATATGAGTGCCATCATTGCTGGCACTAGTGTTGAGAAGAAGGGCAATCCGGGTGAGTCTGCAATTCCTTATAGAATTGGAAGATATGATTGCTTGCATGCCTGTGACAATGATGCTAGTATAAATTTGATATACCTACCTATATATGAGCAATCTGGATAGTCCATGCTAAAACCCACCTCTATTTTGCTCCAAATAACCGACAAGTCTATCAAAGCGCCGCAAGAAGTGGTGGAGGATGTGTTGGTAAAAGTCAAAAAATTTTTGCTTCCTGGCTGAGTTTGTGGTGTTGATTGCAATGTATATAGGGATATCCCAATCATCCTTGGGAGACCTTTTCGGGCTACCGGGAGGGCACTTACAGACTCAGGAAGCATGAAACTATATTTCAAGTCAAGAATGGAAGAATCACCTTCAAAGCCAGAAAAGACCACTTATTGCAATAGAGGTTGGGAATATTTGTGTGGCTAGCCTTGCTGAAAATGAAACACGAGGAGCTGAGCATATTACCAAGGCATCACCGAAGAAAAAAAAAAGGCCAAAACCAAATGGGTGAAGCAGTACCTCTGTGGCTCAAAAGGAAGAAAGTGGGTGAGGAAGTACCATCCTAAGGACAACTCATCCTTTGCTACAACATTAAATCAAGCCCTTTTTGGAAGGAAACCCAAAGGATGCTACACTATGTGTAGTATTTACATCGTGGTGAAATGTTAAATCAAACGCTTCTAGGAGGCAACCCAAGTATTTATGGACTAATATATGTTGATGTATGCTGGTGAACTTAGAAGGATGGAGAAAATTGATTCAAACAGAAAAGGGAAAATTAGTCATCCAAGAGATGAAGGGAAAGACGGACCGTCCCTTCAATAAGCAGATTGTCCATCCTGCCATCAATTGGAATCAGGTTCAATTTTCAGCTAAGTTAAGAGACATTCTGATGTGCGGACCGTACTGTAGATAGATTTTCTATTTGTTTGACCTCTTTTGTGCTTAAAATTTAGGGCAAATAGGCCTTTTTTGTGAACACCAGGTCGGATTATTTGAGAAAATTGGGCCATATTTTTAAAAAGACACCCATGAGAGCACCGACCCGACACACTTTCTCTTTTGAGTTATAAGGGTTTGAATGGGAAACATTGCCTACCCTTACTCTTCCTCTTCCTCTTTCATTCCCCTGTCCTCTTCTCTACGAGAAGGACAATATTTATTATTGCCCATAATTGCAAGCTTCACCGTGCACACACCTGCCACTATCTCACACTCACACATACCTTGCCTGCTCTTTCAAGCATCAGTTCGTAGCAAAACTAAGGTTATTTCTCTGTCAACTTTTGCACTTCTTCAGTGAGCACATGAGAACCATTTGCTTAATCTAGTTATTTTACTTCTTGCTTAACATCTAACTTGGATATTAGTTGTGATTTTTTATTATCTATTTGACTTGGGGTAATTGGAATATATTCTTGGATATTGATATTGACGGAGAACTTAGGATTTATTTCATCAAATTAGATGGGGCATACTTGTGTACTTGCTTGCATTATTTTTGATAATATTTTCCATGTTATTGGCAAAATTAATAATGCCCCATCCCATGCTTGAACATTGCACAAGAAAAAATTCCCAAAGAAATGAACTTTATGATTTCTCTAATTGATGGAGAAGGTGATAGACCATCTTCATAAAAGACGGACCATCCTTTATTCTCTCTTCAATCAAGATGAACCAAATGTATTGAGTTGAAGGATGGCTCAAGGGAGGGACTGCCTTTTCAAAAGACAGTCGTACTCTGATCCATCTTTTTTTATTCGGAGCTATGAGTTATCTAAGTTCAAGGGAAGGTACAAGGTACAATCCATGTCTTTAGGGTATGGACCGTCCTCTCCTCCGTCTCTTGCATTTATTTTTCTGGTTTCATATTTTCCCATGTCCATGTATTGACTAGTTGTTGCATAATCTAGATAATGGCACCCAAATGAGCAGCACCCCTAGACGGCAAGGCTGATAACCAAAACAATCCTGACTCAGGGACAAAGATAAGGATGAGTGATGTCCTGTGAGTTTACAACACTTTCATCTCTTAAAATTGGGAAAATGGCATGGAATTAGGTGTTTTTATATGGATATGAGGTGCTTTTACTTTATTTTCAAGGAAAATAGATGTTGAAGCCGAATTATGCAAAAGATGGAGAAAAATGCAGAAAAGTGGCTTAGTACGAATCTCAGCACGAGCTGTACCATCCTAGTATGAGCTGTACTGAGCATCATGGAAAGGTCTAGGAGCAAACTGTGAAGCAAATGCAAGTTATGTCTCATGGTGCGAGTTGTACCATTCTGGTATGAGTCGTACCATGGCAGTCATGAAAAGTTCAAGGAAAAATTGCACAGGCCAAGTATCCTGGTATGGGTCGCAGTCACGAGTCATGAGACCTACCTAACACCTGTATCAAGGAACCGTGGAAAAGACCAAAAGAATAAATGACTTGTAGAACTCAAGGTATAAGATGGACTCACGGATCGTGGAATAAAGGTACCAGTTGTACTATGCCATATGTGGAAGTTAACAAAAGATGCCAGCAATTTCAAGATTAAGCCACGGGAAGATTGTACAACTCGTGAGTTATTACTACGGGTCGTACCATGTATCAACACTTAGCCAGACTTAGCAGAAGCCAGCGAACGTACCAGTCAAGTTACAACCCGTACAATACTATTATGGATTGTAGGTGAAGGCGGTGATAGTTTTTTGGTAGTTTCCCTATTTACTTAGGAGAAGATTTCAATTATTTGTATAAATACATTTTAGGTTGTTTTCAGTAAGGAGAGGCAAAGAGAGATGATTATAGGTGACTAGAAGTGATTAGACGCAATAAGAACAAGTTGTTGTTAATTTTAATTCAAGTCTTTGAGATTTCGTTCTTTGAATTTCTTCTTTGTTCTTGGATTATTCAACATCAATTCTTGCAATATTCAAAGCATGTTTTCTTTCAATCATCGTTGTAAGTATTCAATTATGTGTTTGTCTATGAATGCTAATAATAATCTAACAATCATGAGAGGCTAAAACTTCCACAACTAGGGTTGTGGAAACCATGGTGGATTAACTAACTAGGGTTACACAAAGTTATTCAAAACCAATGCTAAGGTGGAACTTCTTAACAAGTCTCTCCTCATCCTTGATGCTCAAATAATGCTTGACCCTCTGACCATTCACCTTGAATGTCTAGGCTCCATCTTTAGTTTCCAACTCTGCAGTCCCGTAGAAGGCAACACTCACCACCTTAAATGGCCCAGACCACCAAATGTTTAGCTTCTCGAGGAACAACTTAAGTTTAGAGTTGAACAACAATACTTGATCTCCAGGATGAAACTCACGGTGTTGAATTTTCGTGTCATGCAAGTGCTTCATTTTCTCCTTGTATATGGCCACAATTTCAAATTCATAAAAGGAGAATTCATCCAATTCATTAAGCTGACTCAGTTTGAGCTTTGTTGCATCATACCACTCCATATTCAGCAATTTCAAAGCCCACGAGGCTTTATGCTCCAATTCAACTGATAGGTAGCAGGCATTGCCAAACACCATTCAATAAGGAGAAGCTCTAGTTAGTATCATATAAGTTGTCCTATAAGCCCATGGAGCATCATCTAGCTTTCTAGACCAGTCACTCTAATTAGGATTGATGATTTTCGCTAGAATGTTCTTTATTTCTCTATTTGATACCTCCACTTGGCCACTTGTATGGGGATGGTACGAGGTTTCCATTTTATGTTTCACTCCATATTTCAAGAGTAGGCTTTCAAAGTCTTTATTGCAAAAATGAGATCCACCATCACTGATTATGCATCTTAGAGTGCCAAATCTTGTGAAAATATTTTTCTTGAGGAACAAAGAAACACTCATTGCTTCATTATGGGGCAATGTCATGGCCTTGACCCACTTGGACACATAGTCAGTCACCACAAAGATATAAGTTGTCATGTAGGAGCTCATCAAGGGACCCAGAAGTTAATACCCCAAACATAAAATAATTCTACCTTAAACACAAAGTTGAGGGACATTCTTGTCTTTGTGATATGGACCCTTTCTGCTAGAAATGATCACATGCTTTGGCCAATATACTAGCATCAAAATAAATAGTGGGCCAATAATAGCCACACTATAATATCTTTACAGTCGTGTGATTACCCCTATGATGTCCTCCCACC
>JACEIK010000738.1:306070-328756 GCA_018107945.1 Datura stramonium
GGAGACATGATTGTTCTGTGTTGGGCACCCTTAGAGCTTCCTTGACCGCCCCAGGGTTAATAGCTGTGTCGACTCGCCCGCCAGAGGGTGAGGATACATCACTCTACGGAGTTGCATGCCGTCTGCCAGCGGACAAAGATGGGATGCAGATTCCCCATAGCAGGCTGATCAGCACTATACCACAACCCCTGTCGAGGGCTTGCGCTCGGGGTGAAGATTACAGTTTTTAGAGTACAGATTTTAGATTTCAAATTTCAGGAGTCCTCCGGACTCAGATACAACAATAGTCAAGGGCCCAGCAAGCCCCAAGTTGCATACCCAAGGGGCCGACTGGATGCTCATATTTACTAGGTGGATGGTAAGACCTGGGTAGGGATATATAGATTGTGTGTTGGTTGGTACCTTACGGCTTATGGGGGCTGGTAAGGTTCTTGTATGTTACGTTGTGTTAGTTATTAATAGATAGAAAGTAGACCGCCATGTTATCAGGTATGACTCTTACTCTTTTTAGTAAAGTTACGCTCTTTTCAGATTCCACTATTTCAGTCAGTCTCAGCCCATCTCCTATTACTTCAATATCTATCAGTATTATTGTTTTCTTTCAGTTATTTTCAGTTATTGCTTGCATACTCAGTACCAGTGGTCCTGACGCCCATTTTGGGGCGTTGCATTACTTTCCTGCAGGTACTCATAGATGAGGAGCAGATCCCTCGTAGTTCCAGCCAGCGTAAAGAGTCTTCAGCTCCTGTCATCCGGAGCTTTACAGCTAAAGGTTTACTTCCCTCTTTGTTTGTACAGTATGGGTAGGTCGGGAACCTGTCCCGACCATCTTATTATTCTTAGAGGCTTGCAGATTGTATATTCCCTGTGATTAGTTGTACCGGTCGTGTGGGGTCGTATGTATGTTTTAGTTTGCATATGATGGCCATGTGGGGCCTTGTTCAGTTGTCAGTTGGTGACCTTGTCGGTCACAGATTAGTTCAGCACTTGATTATGCTTTTTAGTGATAACTAGTCAGCATGGTGGCCTTGTCGGCCCGCATAGGTTCCCTTATGCTCAGTTGTTCTGGTGGGTTGTTATATTCCTACAGGTGGCTGTAGGCCTAGTCGGCCGGAGACTGTATTTACAATCGTTATATAGCCCGTTGTTTTCATAAATCCAGAATTAGAGCCATCCTATCACCAGAAGTGCTTAGGCTCAGTGGTCCAGCAGTCCAGGTCCTAGTAGGACACCAGGTGCCAGTCATGCTTCCCAAGGAGGGACGTGACACTGACCTAGCAGGAAGGGCGCTTTCGGGGAGAACCAAAGGGAAGTTCAGCTTCAATTCCTCAGATTGTTAAAAAACAAAAATCATATTGTTGTTTTTTATTTTGCATTAGCTCTCTAGGGGAGGAGTACCGTTTAGATATATGCCAAGGTTTGAGACAAAAAGAAAATAAAATTTTGATCTAAATCCCCTCGCACGCCCAATTTTTTGGAAATTCTATTTCGGATAATTGAACACCATTATAAGTACATTTAATATGCATTTCTATATTCCATTCCTGTAAATCTTCAAACCATTCAGGAAGTTGCAAGAATAACATACGCCCAAGATTTTTGGCTATTATCAGTGAAGGTAATAGAATATATTTTCAAAGAATTGATTGACCAGATCCATGGTTATGGACTTGCAAATGCGAGAGCGGCAACCTAAGGATGTCAAACTACCATTAGTGGATTGGAAACTGCCTATATCTAGTTTATGGAGTTGCTTCCATTTGCGGTTCTAATTTGATCGGCCCAGGCCCAGTCCTCACCTCTACTAGATCTAACTCCTACGGCCACCACCGATAGAGGTATAATTCTAATACCCTAGAAGTTCCTAGGAGTAGACCCGGGAAGCAAAAAAGCAAAACTGCTGAAAGTTGGGAAAAAGTTATAGAACGAGAGGTACAACGAATCGTGGTAAGTAACCACGAGCCATTGTGAGCAGTCGTGGAATGGGGTTTTTCCTGGTGACAGTGTAGACAACGAGCGTCACAATGACTCGTTGTGAGGAAGGACGGCCCGTTGATTGGAGTCGTGGTAAGATAGTGGACTTTTTAGTGGAGGCGACGGATGGGAACCACGAATCAGTTGTGGGACACTACTAGTCGTGGTTAGGCTCGTTGAGAAGGAGTTCAGATTTTCAGAAGAGGGAACCAACGACTAGTTCAACGGCCCGTTGGAACCTAGAACGCCTCATCCTGTTCATCAATGGTTTGAATCCGAGATATGGCTGGGACGGTGCATAGCATGGGTAGATACCACTGGTCGTGGTATCGTCCAACGACCCGTAGGTTCAACCGTTGTTTGGCCCAGTGATCAGTTTTCAACGAATTCAGTAAGGGCATTTCCATTATTTCCTATCGCGAAGGCCCTATACTATGTCGTTTAAGGATCATTTTAAGGGGTTTTGAGAGGGGAAAAGCCTACTCTAAGTTATTCTTCCCATGCATGCAAGTTTGAAGGATTGAAGAGGTGATTCAAGGCAAAATTTCAAGGTTTCCATTGGAATCTTAGCTTGGGAAATTAGAGGGTATTAGAATTCACCATTCACAGGTATGTAGGGTTTTAATGGGTGTCTTCCTTCCACACCCATGTCCAATTCCTATCAATTAGTGTTAAATTATAAATAATCAATTATGGAGTTTTGATCAATTGCGTGATTCTTATATCTCTATTCATGGGTATGATTAGATTGAGTTGATATTGATGATTTACAAAGCTTGGACGGATTCTAACTTGTTATCTTTTATAAAAAATATTTTTCTAAAAATTGAATCTAAAACGCCCCATGGATGAATAGTTCATAGAAGAGGTGATTTGTGATACGTGTGTGATGATGATGAAATAAATAATGAAAAAAATGTTTCTAACCTACCCATGATTGTATTGATGCTTTCAAAGTGAATTGAATGAATCCAAGAATGATAGAGTTTTGGGTGATGCCCACATGATGTTTTAAAGTAAAGATTTTCCCCGACATAAGCTTACCACATGGTTTGAAGTGAAATCTCCTCAACTCTTATTATAAATTCTAGCTTTTGGTAAGTTTCAAAGTAAAGCCTCCTATATGCATGAAATTGTAATTTGGATGTGTGTCACTATAAGCTTTGTTGATAGACAATATTAAACTTCCTTTACACATGATATTGAGTCTATACATGAAATCGTAATTAGGATGTGTGTCACTATAAGCTTTGTCGATAGACTATGTTAAGCTTCATTTACATATGATGTTGAGTCTATGCATGATGTTATTATGAGCTTTGTCAATAGACAATGTTGAGCTTCGTCTCATACGATGTTGAGTTATGCATGATTTCATGTTGATCTTCGTCAATTGACGATGTTGAGCTTCATTATATATTATGTAGAGCATTGCATGTTTTGGGAGAAGATTCTAGCACCGAGCGGGTTAAGGGTAGACTACCCTATGCTCCAGTACTACGCGCCAACGTAGGTTAATACTATTATATTATTGGGACCTCCCTTGTAAGTTATCCTCGTCCCGATTGGCCCTTCAGCTTGATATCGATATCATGGTATCGTCCATCACCTTGGCAAGGTTATGGATGGCTCTACCCACTTGAATGTGATAGTTGAGACCACGTATGCTCTATTGTGGTATGTCGATTAAGTGACGAGTCTCCCACTATCTATATCATCCAGATTTGCATTTTCATTACTCATGATGATTACCTTATGCATTCATGTTCTAAAAGTAAGGTTTAACTCATTTTTCAGCTTTTGAGATAAATGTTATGTTCAGTTTTGAGTCATTCGAATCAGTCATGATGTTGTAAGCTAAGAATGATCATGTCATGATAAGATCTCAATTTCAGAATGAATGTATGTAACCCTTCTACTTATATTTGAAAGCTTATGATATGGTATGAATGCTTTAAGAGTTTTACTTTGCTAAAGCAATTTTACTTACCTTGCATACTCAGTACATTTCACGTATTGACCGCATACTTTCTATGTTGTATCATTTCACGATACAGAGTCCGAATCTCAGGCTCATCCTCATCCCTAGTCCATCTCAGCTTGCGCTATCAACTTATTGGTGAGTCCTCATGTTATGAGGGATGTTGATAGACTTTTATGTTATCTTGAGTTTCACTATTGTTTGGGTTAGTTGGGGATGTTGTCCCATCAACCCATCGTATGTAGTAGAGGATTTCGGTCTAGTATGTAGTACTCAGCTCTTGTATACATCCAGTATTTCTTGATGTTATACTATGGGTACGTTTCCACTATGTTATGATTAATGTAACACTTGTTTAATTGAGAATAGTTGTATGCATGTGTCATGGGTCGACTTGGGGTCTCTCGGGTCCCTTGTCCTGTGTCTACGATCCGAGCCTTTGTTCGGGTCGTGACAATAGTACACATAAATAGGATCTTCTCCTATTCTAGCATAGCTAGCCTTTTCTGCCCCTCATCTTGACAAGGACAAGGGGCAGCTACTGGAGTAGTGAATCATGCATATAGATAGAGACCTCCCAGAGGAGGATAATCCAAACTTGGACCCATCAAAAGCTGAGGCACATAGGGTAGCAAAGGAGACATCTATTTTCCACATCCAGGGATGACCTCATGACATAGAGCTGAGCTCTTCAACGGTACCCCAGTATGACCTTTAGTGGCATAGTCTGAGCACTACAAGAAGCTTCTGCCACTCTTGTTCTTTCATTTTCTTTTGTATGTGCATTGGGGACACTGCAACAGTTTTTGAGTAGGGAGTGGATGTTATTTGGCCCTTTGTGGCATATTTGCTTGTACAATTTGATATTTGATATTGCAACTCATGTTTTGCATGGAATTATGCATATTTGAGTTAATTGATATGTGTGATGGTCCATGTTATTACTCTCTTAGTATAGATTTTTCATTTGTTTTTATTATTACTTTCTTAGCTTAGGATCCTTTCGGGTTTTCTTATCCATGGTTCTTTCCCAAGAGGCTTACCTTCTATTTAATCTGGCAAAATAATATTGTTAAAGTGTCATAGCGTGTGGGCTCAATGATAGATTTCTTGGCCATATTCTTAAGGGTACCAGCCTACTAGTTGAGTTGTGTTTTGGTTGAATAAAATATTTTTGACTTAGGTAGTTGTGGCAATTACATTTCTAGCATGCTTGTACCGATTTTTGAAAGAAAAAGATGCCCCCCCCTCAAAATTTTTGCCACTTATTTTTGGTATTGACATGTGTACCTCATCTATTAACATTTGATTGGTGCTAATTTTAGCAATGTCGCCAGTTGAGAGTAATGTGTTTGGTCTATTTGATATCCATGTGCCATTGTTCGATGAGGGTTTTTTTTTGTTCACTTAATTTGGTCACACTCTAGAACTTGCCTTGCTACTTGTGCTTGAATTTAGTATTGACTATGGGTTTTCGCAATGAACTTAGGCCTTCTTTGTGCTTCAAAAGTCATACTTGCCTAAATATACCTACCAAATGATGCATGTATCCGTAGTCTCCCTTTTGAATCTTTGACCTTTTTTCTTGATCAACCGTAATGAATGCCAAAATCAAGTTGACCCTCTTTTGAATCCATCCTCCTTGACACTTTAAAATGTGATGAAAAATGAGCAAAAAGGTATAAGTTAGGGGTGATAAGGTGGAAAAGAAAGAAATAGTTCAAAGATGAATGTTTAATTAGATCCTAAGGTGTATTGAGCAAGGTGCTAAAAAGAAGAAAAAGAAAAAGTAAACAAAAGAGTAAAAGAGAAAATAAAAATTGAGCTCTCAAAAATACCTTGGGGTATGAAAAGTTTCTAACAAAAGAAGGGAGGAAAAAAAGGGATCCTAAAAGTGAAAAAGGTAGTGGAAAAGGGATGAAGTATTAAAGGATGGTAAATAAGTCACTAAAGACCATATTTGTATCTTACCAACCCTTTCACCATCATTACAAGCACAGAAAAGCCCTTGTGTGATATAAATCCTGATATCCAAAAGAAAAGGCATTTGATTTAATAGGCAAGCATATGGTAGTTGTGACCTATCTTGTGAATTTTTTTGTGAGAGTTGGGTGCTTTTCTCTTCTCTTTTGATCTTGTGTATCCTTGAAATATGTGGTATTATTGCTTCAAAAATGGACACTTTTCTTGGTCTAATTATGAGGGCATATGGATGTAAATGGTTGGCATGTTATACTTCTTAAATCTAGGTGTGTGCATGCTAATATAATGTCATTAGTGGAGATTGCATTCCTAGACCAGATAGTTGCGGGAAAACTGATTTTGTTAGATGGAAGGGGTGGCTATATTGAAATTTTTGTGTTTGCAGTTGCTTTCAAAACCACCTTAGCATTGTATTTTGTGATGTCAGTACATTACTTTAGGTTTTAGGTTAGTTTTTCTCATTTTAGTTACTTAAGGACAAATAAATGCTTTAAGTTGGGGGTATTGATTTGTCAGGAGCTTGCTAAACATCTTTTCTTTATTTCATAGAGTTTTCTATGTCTTTAAGTATGACCTCTTTATGCTATGTTTCAGGAACCCAAGTGAAATGAAGAAGGAGGAGTTAAAGTCACTAATCTGCCCAAAAGACAAGGCAAAGGATGGACCGTCTCTCATAAGGATGATGTGTACCTTCAATTGTCCAATAGGTCCTACTTGATCCAGAAACAGCTTCCAAGTGGTTAGAAACTGCCAAGGTGAAGAATGGATCATCTCTATAGAAGAAGGACCATCAATCAAAGGAGGGATCACTTGACCTAATCATGCCAAAATCAAGGAAAGAAATGGATGGATGAATAACAACTAGGCAAAAAGAGGATTTAATCAATGAGTAAAGGATAGTCCGTCCTTCCAAAGGACGGTCCATCCATACACTCCAGGGGTCCTCCAATTTTAAATGAATTAGGGGTTTTTAGTAAAAGAGGATATCAAATCCTAGACAAAATACTTCATAGTTCATCATAAATAGACAGCATAGAGAGTAGATCCATATTGTAATTTGAAGATTGAAATTCATCAATTCAAGTTTTATTCTCCAAATTGTGATTTTATTGGTAAGAATATTCAATTACTTGATTTGTTTTTCTCTTCTTTCTATGGGTAGCTAAACTAAATCTATGGTTGTGAACCCTAATGATCTCAATTAGGTAAAATTGATTGTGGCCTTAAGATTAATTTGTTGTTTGTAAAGTGTGATTGATAATTAGAGCCATTCAATCCTACCCAATTACCTCTCTCCTGCTTGAAAGAGCCAATTTAGGTTGGGTTAGCATCAATCAACAATAATTCAAGGCTCTAAACCTTGTTTAATGAATTCAACTAGACATAGGATGAAATCCAATTGGTAAAATGCAACCTTGTAGAAAGGAGTTCTCTTTAATTTGATAAAACTGAGGTAGATTGACACCATTAGTTCTATTGAAAGATACCCATGGGTTGCCTAAGTGATTGCTTGCATGTTCATCAATAGCCCATTTTCAATTTTCCCATATTAAGTAATTTAAGGGGATCGATCCAAAATTGGGGTGACTTCCCTAGTAATTCTCAATATTTGTGTAACATACCAAAAAGTCCCTTAGACTAGACCCAAGACTTTCAATAGAAGAAAGTAGGAAATTGAACCAACGCCACACAATAAATCAAAGGATGACTCATCCTTTCATCTTATAGGCCATTGGATCGGTTCCTGTGAACTGCCAAGAGTTGGCCCAGGACCCATGAGGGGATTGTACTGACCGTTGTTTAATTGAATGGGTCGTCATTGGGGGTCATTGAATTAGATTTAGAGAATTTTGGAGGAAGAAAGGGAAACAACAGATGGACCAACGGTCCGTTGTTTGTGACCACGAAACCTTGTATAGGTCATTGGTTCTGCTAATGGTTTTAAAATTTCAGCAATTCAGGGGTATTTTGGTAAGCTTTTAACTCCTAAATGGCATCATTTTAATCTACCTAAGGGTCACATTAAAGGGTTTTAACTTAGCTACATTATTCATTCCCTTTAAAGAATGATAGTTGGAATTTTCCCTCAAGATCAAAGCTAGGGTTCTTCATCAAATCTTCTTATGTTTTTCAAAACAAGTCTACGAGTCACTTACTCAGGTATGTAGGTTTATGAATGGGTAAAATATTCCACCCTTATAGCCTTCAAGTCCAAATTTGTGATTTCTACTTCTGAAGTTCTAACTTGTGAAATTCTAGGGTTTCACCCAATTCCATGAAATCTTCTATGTTATCTCTATGGGTGTGTTCTCTCATGTTTTAATTGATTGTTTATGTCTATTAGGGAAGATTTGACTCTCAATTTACTTACTAATTCATGATTTCAAGTTCATGAAGATTATGCCCTACTATGCATGATTTATAAATTTCAATGTTATAAATCCATGATTTCTAGTATGATGAATTATCAAAGTATGCATGAATATTGTTATTTCTTAGAATTATGATTTCATGATTTAGTCAATCCCATGTAAAGTTAAGTATTTTTTATCATGATTTTGGCCAAGGCTTACAAGGTCAATTTTAAAAAGATAGTTTGGAGTCAAGACTCTCAATATTCAAATTTGAGCTATATACATGTTTTGGGAGTACGTCTAGCATCGAGAGGACCACCGATTTTGAGGACCCCAGTCTCATAAACTACGCGCCACCGTAGGTATATATTCTTATTTGGGACCTCTCAAGAGTGTATTTCCCCCACCCGAGGAAACCCCAGTGATATCATACTTCTATCGTTCTTTGCCCCGGTAAGGCTTAAGACAACTCTACCCACTTGAGAAAGATAGTTGAGGCATCACGTAAGCTCTATCATGATGGTGCCGATTATGATGAGTCTCCCATTCTTCCTCATGTTTTTAGTTACTTATGTTCATATCTTATGATATTATGTTTTATAGCATAGTTGACCCATTAATCAGTTTATGAGTTTTCACTTATGATTTCAAGTATAGTACATTACATGATTTCTATTTCTAAATCTTATGTCACTATGTTTAGCTTATGAAAAATATCTCATGCTTATGATTACTTCAAGGATATGATGTTTAGCATATCGTCCTTACTCCTATGTTCTCTTTAATTTATATTCATGCTTTCAGACTATCATTTTACAAGCATGTTTTACTTTCTCTACATACTCAGCACATTCAAAGTACTCGTATACTCTATGTTATATCATCTAATGATATAGGTTGGAGTGATCTTTCTCAGTCCTGCTGTTAACTCGCTAGTCCTCATGATTTGAGGACATCAGTTTTGATTATGTCTCCATTGTTCATGTATTTTTATTTTAGACTTAGCGAGCTAGTTGGGGGTGTTTTCCCATCAGTTCATCAGATGTTTAGAGGCTTTTCAGACAATTATATATAGATGGTTCAGGATGTCGGTTCGTGTGCACATTTATGTTGATATGCTACGTATACTTCTGCTTATATCATGTTCAATGCTTTATTTTCGCTTAGTAATGTTCTCATTCATTCTATGTATGTGACATAGGTTATCTTCGATCGATTCATGGTTCTAGTCCCGTGTCTCAATCCAGGGTCCTAGTCGGGTCGTGACAAACTTGGAACCAGAGCCAAGGTTTAGGTGTATCCTAGGGAGTCTGAAAGCCGCGTTAAGTAAAATCTTTTCCATAGGTATAAAGCGCGCCACACTTATGGCGAAGGGCCTACGAGACATTTAGGAAATCTCCCTTCTTTCATGATCTATGTCGTGCAATGAAGTACATCTTTCTACTCCTCTAACTCGTTCTATTCGCGTTTGCAAAAATATATCACCCTCCGAGTCAATGGAGGAAGGAATGGCAATGGAAACGGCCATGGAAATGGCCATGGCAATAGAAATGGATATGGGCATCAGCCAACCCCACCAGCTCCAGTTGATCCTTTACCAGAGTAGGTAACTCATGTTGAGTTCAGGGCTACATTTACCTCTTCCGTAGAAGCAGGTAGTAACCTAACCTTTAAGAATTTGTTCAAGGGAGGACCCTCTGATCTATCAATAGAAAGATCTCCATATGTGGATATTAGCACAGGCCATGACCGCTCTGGTTAATCAGCAGGTGGTGGCTCATGTGAGCCAAAATGGGAATATGGTGGTGGCTAGGGTGAGGACTTCATCAGGATAAACCCACCTAAGTTTCATGGGTCGAAAGTGGATGAGGACCCACAGGATTTTATGAGGAGGTCCAGAAGATTACCCAGGTGATGGGCATTTTGGGAGAGGATAGTGAAGATTTGGCCTCCTATCAACTTAAGGGGGAGTGCTCATATTTGGTCCCGGTAGTGGAAGGAGAGAAAAGGAGTTAATGCAGTTCCCATTGGATGGGCCGAGTTTGTTGCGGATTTCTTGGATAGGTTCTTCCCCTATGAGTTGAGGGAAGCAACAGAATGATATGACTGTTCAGGAGTATGCCCTGAAGTTCACCCACTTATCCAAGTGTGCTCCGGAGATGGTTAATGATCCAAGGTCTCGTATAAGCAAGTTCTTGAATGTAGTGGAAGATTCATTGATCAAGTAGTGAAGGACCGCCGTGTTAATTAATGATATAGATGTCTCCCGGCTAATAATATATGCCCAATAGATAGAGGCAGAATAGATGAAGGAGAAGGAGAGAGGCCAAGAGGGCTAGAACAGGGGGCCATGGGCATTTCCAAAATAGATTCGGTGGTGGACATTTCCCTCAATTCCACTAGAGGTCATTAGCCCCAGCTCCCTCATTAGCCAGCATTCCATCAAGACCTCGAGGAGATTAGAGAGGCAGAGCATCAGGCTCTAGGGGTCAAAGGAGCATAATAGGGGAGCACACTTTTCCAACTTGTAGGAAGTGTGGCAGGAGGCACCCCAGAGAGTGCTTGGTCAGCACTGATGGTTTCTTCGGGTATTAGAAGCCCGAGCACATGCTCAGAGATTGCCCTACAGATAGATAGGGTGACAGTAGACACCATGCCTTAGCCACTATTTCAGTAGCTCTAGCAGCTCTCCCATCTCAATAGGGAACCTCTTGTAGTGCATGTGGCGGACAGTGCCAGAACAGGTTCTACGCATATTCATCTCGTCAGGAGCAGGAGTGCTCACCCGATGTGGTCACTAGTACATTACAAGCATTCCATCTTAATATCTATGCATTGTTAGATCCGAGGGCTACACTATCCTTCGTGACTCCTTATGTTGTTGTTAGTTTTGATGTCAGTCCCAAAATCCTATCAAAACCCTTCTCAGTCTCTACTCTTGTTGGTGAGTCAGTTTTAGCTCGACGGATATAAAAAAATTGCCCTAACATGATTCTTTAGAAAGTTTTCTCAGTCGACTTAATGGAGTTAGATATGACCGATTTTGATGTTATCTTCAATATAGATTCGTTACATTCTCATTATTCCTTGGTTATTTGTAGAACCTGTACGGTAGAGTTTCGATTTTCAGCGGGGCCTGTAGGTCTCTTTGTTTCCTATCTCAAGGCCAGGAAGATAATCTCCATGGGTTGTGTATACCATCTAGTTCAGGTTAAGGATTCTACATTCGAGACCCCGACTCTTTAGTCAATTTCCTATTGTATATGAGTATCAGGAGGTGTTCCCAGATAATCTACCATGAGTCCCTCCCAAGCGGGAGATTGAATCTAGCGTTGACCTTTTCCCTAATATACAACCCATATCCATTCCTCCTAATAGAATGGCTCCAGCTGAGCTAAAGGAGTTGAAAGAGTAGTTGAAGGATCTCTTTGATAAGGATTTTATCAGGTCTAGAAAGTCCCCATAAAGTACTCAAGATCTTTTTGTTCGGAAAAAGATGGATCCATTAGGATATGCATTGATTACCGGTAGTTGAACAAGGTCAAAATCAAGAATAAGTATCCCCTCCCCAGTATTGATGAACTATTTGACAACTTAAGGGTGCTAAGTGCTTTTCAATGATAGACCTATGATCCGGCTATCATCAGCTCAAAGTTAGGGAGAGTGACATTCCGAAGAAAGCCTTCAAAACTTTGTATGGTCACTATGAGTTTGTAGTTATGTCTTTTGGACTAACGAATGATCCCGAAGCTTTTATGGTCTTGATAAATAGGGTGTTTAAGTAGTATTTAGATATGTTCATTTTTGTCTTCATACATGATATTCTTATATACTCTCGGTGTGAGGAGGAGCATGTCGCTCATTTGAGGATTGTGTTGCAGACTCTGAAGGATCATCAATTGTTTGCTAAATTCAACAAGTGTGAATTTTGGCTAAAATCAATAGTATTCTTGGGTCATATGGTGTCTAGTGAGGGTGTACGGTGGACTCTCAAATGATAGAAGCAGTAACAAATTGGCTTAGACTTGTCAGTCCTTTAAATATTAGGAGCTTTTAGGTTTAGCTAGCTACTACAGGAGGTTGTAAAGGGATTTTCATCCATTGTCGCAACGTTGACTAAGCTGACCTAGGAAAAAGTCAAATTTTAGTGGTTGGAGGCTAATGAGAAGAGTTTTCAGGAGTTACAGACAAGACTCACTTTAGCCCAATACTGACCCTATCGGAAGCACGGATGGTTTCATTGTCTATTGTGATGCCTCTAGGGTTGGCCTTGGTTGTGTGTTGATGCAGCATGGTAAGGTCATTACATATGCCTGTAGATAGCTTAAGACTTATGAGTGAGAACGCTCAAACTCACACCTCCTTATGAAGTATGAAGTGGACATTGTCAATAAAGAATGGGGTTGGGATCCAACCCACAGGGAATATGGAAGATCTAGACTACTGCGGTAAGTGAACTTGTTGGTTAGTTACTCCAATTTGGGGGTTTTATCAAAACAATAGTTAAAACAACAATTGAAATTATGATTTAAATCAAGAATGGAGAATAACTAGCGTTTGTGTTCCCTGTGGGTTCATAACTACTTTGGGTATACACACGTGATGAATACCAATGCTTACTTGTAGAACTGATAACTAGGGTTCATCCAAACAACTGGTTCATCCCTATTGGATGACTATAGTCAATCACATGGTTAGATCTCATGAGTGTTTTCAAACTATTCATTATCAACAAGTTCCTAATTTAACTATCTTGCGACCACAACTCAAGTTAATACAGTGATCATCAAGATCAAGGCTTTGTTGTAATTGTCTTTTCCTAATCTCTACCTCTCTGGGCTCAAGAAAGTAAAGAATTCGGGAAAGTCCTAACATTGTACACTGTTAAGAAATTGTTACGCATGAAGAGACTACCACACAAGCGTTTTGCATTGGTTTTGATTCACTTTTGTGTTTCCCAAGCTTGTTAATCCACCATGGTTCCCACAACCCTAGCTATGGAGGTTTTAGCTTCTCATAATTGAAAGGTTGTTATATGCATTCATAATTAAACACATAATTCAATACTTACAATCCTAGATGAGAGAAAAGCTTCTTTGATTATATCAGTAAAACCTCATGAATAATTAACAAAGATCAAGGAAAGAATCCAAAAAAGGTTTATCACAACTCAATCCTATGTTTTTCCCTCGACTCTCTATTGTTTTCACACCTATCTCACTTCTCTCTAATGTTTCCTATTGATCCCTGCTGAAAATAAAACATAAAAGGTATTTATACAAACATAAGAATCCTTTTCCTAAACTAACAGGGTGAATTTCCATAACTGGCACCTCTTGAGCCACGACAGATCATACGACCTGTAGTAGAATTGTACGGGTCGTACCTGGTATCCGTGACTCCTTGGCTTGCTGAAATTTTGGCTAAGTGTATGGCACTGGTACGACTTGTACATGCTTCCTACGAGTCGTGAGTTGCTTCCGTGGTCTGGCTTTGAGAACTCTGACTTTTTCTGAAATTATTCACGAGTGTTGTGGTACGACTAATACCTCCCATCCATGGCTCATACTATCTGAAGTTCTACTTATCATTGAAAATCCTCTAAAGATCACCACTGCTCCTGATACAATTTGTACCTTGTTGCCACGGTTCGTAGTTTCATCTGTATCAAGAGTCTGCCTTTGTGCAATTTTTCTGAATATTTCCAGGACTCAAGTTACGGCTTGTACCAGTGTTGTACAACTCGTACGGAGAGTCGTAGGTTGCATTCTTCCCAATTCAGCCATCTGAAACTTTTCACGGTTCTCAGTACGGCTCGTACCATCAACATACGGCTCGTACTATGATTGTTACTTTAGCTCATTTTCTACACTTTCAGGCTTCTTTTGCACATTCTTGCTCCAACACTTATTTTTCATATAATCAAAGAAAAAGAGCCTTATATCCATATAAACACACCTAAGTTCATGCTATTTTCTTAGTTTTGAGCATCAAAAGTGTTATAAACTCACAGCACATCAATACCCTCAACTTAAGACTTTTGCATGTCTATAGGCAAAAGAAAAGAAAAACACTAAACAGGACGCTCAACTAGAAAATAAACCTAGGAGACTACAGTCAATACCAAACAAAATTTTGCACTATAAATCCAACAACTTTTGACCCTTCTTCCGTGAACCAATATCAGCTAATGAACTACAAGCAACCACAAAACATGATAAGCAGGGATCAAGACATGTCATCTAGCTATTAACAGGAAATCAAGTCATCACCAATGCTTTTCACACAGACCACTGGTAAAGTTAAACACAAACCATGTACCCTCACAGAAAATGAAGTCCCCACTCACAGATATTGTAATAGATATGGCATTACAGTGAACAAGCGAGATTTTCACTCTCACAAAGAAGTTCCAAGTACTATGTATCAGATACCATAGGCTTGCTCTTATTTTCTCTGCTTCAGTTTATCAGATGGTCAGATTAGGATCACTGTAGGACTTGAGTTAGCTTGTAATGTAGGCTTGAGGGCTGTACATGATACATATGGGATCTTTTTAAGTGACTAACCCTTCTTTGGCACTACATACATTGGCTCCATCGTTCACCTATTTCACCCTTTTTTGCTTTTCCTTCCATTTCCTCCCTTTTCACCTCTTTTGTATGCATTTGTATGAGTGTGGTGTGTTTTCAATATTTTCAAGCATTATTCTTTTTGAATTTTCTTTCTCAAATTGTTTTTCATCTCTTTTTTTTTTCATTTGTCACACCACCCTCATTTTTCACCTTTTCTCTTTTCTCTCTCTTTTCCTCATTCCCACTATTTATGAACCCCTACTCTAGCCTTCATCAACTTAGGCATTTTGCCTATGTTGAGGTTCACAATGTCCAAGGAGGGACCAAGGCCAAAACAGTTTCAGTATAAAAAATGGGTACGGTTCATCGGTTAATCAAAGAAAAATGGTTTATTAAAGGCTCAAAATTGGGAACAAGGGAATCATATGATTTTGGTAGGGTTATTTAGGAGAAAAGTGGGCTCAACAAAAATGGCCTATGATCATATCCTAACCAACCATTCTTAACCTTTGCAACAACCAACCAGGAAAGTTCTAGATCTTCAACACGGTACTGAACTAAGTATAAAACTTCACTCATTCATGTCACATCACTTATATTGACTTTACCTATCTGGTTTATACATGGCTTAACAAGACTACTCATTCTAATACACTACATGACATCAAAAGATCCACAAAAATCATGCATGCAGTCATACTTACACAGCTAATGCATCAAAATATTTTAAACAGGATAAATTTTTCAATAAATCAAAAACTAGTGCACTTTTATTGGCTGACTACACCTGAGATACTTTATCATTAAACAAAAATCACAAAATAAGAAAATAAAATTCTAACCATGTCGGTTCTACTAGATAGAATACCAAAGAAAAAGAAACACAACAAGAAAAACCCTCGGACGAATCCAAAAACCTAAAAATACAAGTAGACCCCCTCCCTTTTTTGAAAATTATGCTTCATCCCCGAAGCATGAACTACAAGAACATAGGGAAGGGAACATACCTGTGGCTACTTAGACTTCACCATTCATGGGTTGCCTCCCATGCAGCGCCTGATTTAACGTCACTGCACGACGTAAGTCTCTTGACTACTCAGACTTCCGCAAGGAACTCAGATTCATCCTCTATCGCTGAGACTACACTATATTCGTTCAGTTGCTGCATTGACCGACAGATGTTGAAAGTGACCTCTTCTTTATTTAGTATGAACTTCAGTTGGCCAGCCTCCACATCTACTAAGGCCCTCCTAGTAGCAAGGGATTGCCGCCCCAAGATAATGGGGACTTCATAATCAACCTCGCGATCCAGGATCACGAAGTCTGCTGGGAATATGAATCTGTCTACTTTAACAAGCACATCAAACAGAATCCCCATTGGCTTCTTCACAGTTCTTTCAGCCATCAGTAGTTGCATGATAGTCAGTGTGGGGGCTCCCAAGCCCAACTTCTTGAACACAACCAATGGAATTAGATTTATGCTTGCTTCTAGATCACATAGTGCCCTTGTGGACTCAACATTGCCAATTGTGCAAGGGATAGTGAAAGCACCCGGATCATCTTTCTTCTGGGCCAGGACCCGTGTAGCTATGGCACTACAGTGATGTACATTTTCTACAGGATCATAACTTATAGACCTCTTTTTTTTCACAAGGTCCTTCATGAACTTAGCATATCCCGGCATTTGTTCCAACGCCTCAACCAATGGTATGTTCACACATAATTGTTTGAGCATTGACAGAAATTTCTGGTACTTACCATTCTTCGCCTTCTTCTTCATTCTTTAGGGAAATGGTGGCGGTGGTCTCGGGATAGCCTTGTAAATATGTGTTGCACCTTGTTCAACTTCGGATCCTTTTTCACCAGTTGGGGCCTCAGGAAATTCAGCATTCTCAACACCTTCAATCTCAGCACTAGTTTCATCACCTTCAACTACGCTCTCTTTCTTCTGTTCAATTACAACCGGTAGAGGGGGGTCAATTATGGTCTTACCACTCCTAGTCATCACATCTATGCATTGGCCATCATTCTTTGTGTTCTGGACTGTGTTGCTAGGAAGTGTACCCTTCTTTCTAGGGTTCAATGATGCTGACAGTTGCCCTAGATGTTGTTCGATTTTCTTGATAGTTGTTGAGTGGGACTCCACTCTCTAACCCATGCTCAATATATCACCACAGATTTTCAACAACTGATCATCAGCAGATCTCACCTTTTTTAGCATCTTAGCCATCATTCTCTCTAGCTTTGACTGTCCAACCTCCCCCTCTCATTCATTGGGAGGCACATATATTCCAGCTCGATCATTGCGGTATCTGTCATTCCTTCTCTAGTCTCCTTCACTCTCACGACCTCGGTTTCTATCTTTGTACCCGTTTGGTTGTAGTTATATCTATATTGGTTCCGACCTTGGTTTTCAGAACCTTGGCACCAATTGTCTTGTCCAGATGCTTGGGCGTTGGCCTAGAAATCCGCCACCTAGATATCCAGGAAATTTGCCTCCCCCTCAAAATCAGAGTGGTCTTCCCCCGGCCAATCCTTGTGTCCCCACTACATCCACCTTTTTGGCTCCAACTCCCATAATGTACTTAGTAAGAAAATCCAATGATGTGCGCATATGAGCCAATTCCTGGTCATGTTCTTCTTCTTTCCTGTGTTGTTCTGCAGTCAAACCAATAGCATATGTACCGACCGCTGCATCTGCCCGGGTATGCCATGCTCTATTTGTTTTTTTCACCCTATCAAGAATAGTAGAAGCTTACTCCCAGGTGTGACTCATCAATGCTCCTCTTGCCACTGTGTCTGCTACAACTTTTTTATTATTGTTCAAGGACCTATAGAAAATTTCCAACAAACTTTCATCTGAGATTTTATGGCTTGGGCACTTCGTCAACTTCTTCTTTAACCTCAACCAAGTTTCATGAAGTGCCTTAGTTTTAAGTTGTCAGAAGTTGTAATTTTCATCCTTGAGCTGCAACATTCTAGAGGGGGGAAATAATCTCTCTAAGAAAGCTTTCTTGAGTTCCCTCCAGTTGGTTATGGAGCCGTTGGGCAACTCTGATAACCATAAAGTGGCTATCCCTGACAAAGAAAAGGGGAAAAGTCTAAGTCTGATGGCATCTTGGCTAACTCAAAGCAACCTGTATGCCGTGCATATTCCCCCAAAGTTCATCAGGTGCAGGTTGGCATCATCCGCTGCGTGACCGCTAAACACCCCTTTCATGTTTAATAGTTGAATCATAGTGCTCGTAATGTCAAATTTGGCCCCGATGGGCAGTTGTGGTGGAACAATTGCTCCACCCAACTTTATCAATGTTTGGGTCCTCATCATCAAAGAATTAAGGGGAAAATCTTTGACCTCTGTTGCCTCGCCCATGTCGACCAGCATTAACAACCTGGTCTCTGGCATCCTCCACATCCTAAAGTGCATCTTTCGAAGCTAGCTCAGCTTTCCTAGTTTCTTCAGTTATACGGACTTCTCTTTTCCTGGTTTTCCATTCTGCACAGTATTCGTTCAATTTCGGGGTTCAACGGAATCAGGGGATCTCCACTACTCTGAGTTCTTGGCATTCACCGAACAACAACCTGCGGATACCACAAACAAAAAGAAAATGTAAGTCAGGAAATAACTACCAAAATTGAAATACAAGCAATTAATCTAGTCTTAGTATTCCCCGGCAATGGCGCCACTTGTTGATAACACTCAAACTCACACCTCCTGCTGAAGTATGAAGCGTACGTTCTCAACAAAGAACCCAACAAAGAGGTTGGGGTTGAACCCTAAGGGAATATGGAAGATCTAGACTAATGCCGGTAAGTAAACTTGTTGGTTAGTTACTCCAATTTGGAGGTTTTAACAAAATAATAATTAAAACAATGATTGAAATTATGATTTAAATCAAGATAGAGAATAACTAGGGGTTTTGTTCCCCATGGGTTCATAACTACTTGGGGTATAAACACGTGATCAATATCAATGCTTACTTGTAGAACTAATAACTAGGGTTTATCCAAACTACTTGTTCGTCCCTCTTGGATGACTATACTCAATCACCAGGTCAGGTCTCATGAGTGGTTTCAAACTATCCGTTATCAATAAGTTTCAAATTTAACTATCTTGTGAACACAACTCAAGTTAATACAATGATCATCAAGATCAAGGCTTTGTTGTAATTCTATTTTCCTAATCTCTACCTCTCTTGGCTCAAGCAAGTACAGAATTCGGGCATGTCCTAACATTGTACACTATTAAGAAACGTTTACGCACGAAGAGAATACAATATAAGCGTTTTGGCATTGGTTTTGAATCACTTTTGTGTATCCCTAGCTCCTTAATCCACCATGGTTCCAACAACCCTAGCTATGGAGGTTTTAGCCTCTCATAGTTGCAAGGTTGTGATATGCATTCATAATTAAAACACATAATTCAATACTTACAACCGTAGATGAGAGAAAAGCTTCTTTGATTATATCAATAAAACCTCAATAAAAATTGATAAAGATCAAGGAATGAATCCAAGAAAAGGTTGATCACAAGTCAATCAACTCAATTCTGTGTTTTCCATTGACTCTCTATTGTTTTCATGCCTTTCACTCTTCTCTCTAATGTTCCCTATTGATCTCTACTGAAAATATAACATAAAAGGTATTTATACAGACATAAGAATATATTTCCTAAACTAACAGGTAGAATTTCCATAACTGGCGCCACCTGAGCCACGATGGATCATACGACCCATAACAGAATTGTACGGGTCATACCTGTTATCTGTAATTCAATGGCTTGCTAAAAAATTTGGCTAAGTGTCGGGCATTGGTACGACTTGTACATTCTTTCTACGTATCGTGAGTTGCTTTCGTGGTCTAGCTCTGAGAACTCTTACTTTTTCTGAAATTATTCACGAGTGTTGTGGTACAACTCGTACCTCCCAGCTACAACTCATACTATTTGAAGTTCTACTTAGCATTGAAAATCCTCTGTAGATCACCATTGCTCCTGATAAGATTTGTACCTTGTTGCCATGATTCATAGTTTCATCTGTATCAGGAGTCTGTGTTTGTGCAATTCTTTTGAATATTTCCACAACTCAAGTTACAGATCCTACAAGTGTTGTACGACTCTTACTAAGAGTCGTAGGTTGCATTCTTCCCAATTTAGCCATCTGAAACTTTTCACGGATCTTAGTACGGCTCGTACCATCAGCATACGACTCTTACTGAGACTGTGACTTTAGCTCATTTTCTGTACTTTCAGGCTTCTTTTGCACATTCTTGCTCCAATACTTATTTTTCTTATAATCAAAGAAAAAGTTCCTTATATCCATATAAACACACCTAAGTTCATGCTATTTTCTTAGTTTTGAACGTCAAAAGTGTTGTAAACTCACAGCACATCAATGAGAAGAATATCTAATACATGACCTGGAGTTGGAATTTGTGGTGTTTGCCTTGAAGATATGGAGGCACTATTTGTATCGGGTGCATGTGGATGTGATCATGAACCATAAGAGCCTCCAGTACATGTTTACCAAGAAAGACCTAAATTTGTGATAAAGGATATGGCTAGAGCTTCTCAAGGACTGACATGAGTGTTCTTATCATCCGGGCAATGCCAATGTATTGGCAGATGCTCTGAGTAGGATTTCCATGGAGAGTGTTTCCCATGTTGAGAATGGGAGAAAGAAGTTGGTGAAGGATGTCCACAGGCTTGCTCACTTAATAGTTTTCCTTACAGATATGACGGGTCGTGATGTTATTTTTCAAAATGGGTAAGAATATTCATTGGTTACAGAGGTTAAAGCAAGGAAAGATAAATATCCTATCTTGGTGAAGTTAAAGAAAGATTCCCAGAATTAGAAAGTAGAGGTTTTCTCCCAAGGGCAAGATGGTGTACTCCTATATTAGGGCCGATTGTGTGTACCGGTTGTGGATGACTTGAGAGATGGGATATTGAGAGAGGCTCGTGGATCTCTATACTCTATCCACCAAGGTTCCACCAAGATGTATCGTGATCTACAGGAAGTCTATTAGTGGAATCGCATGACAAAGGACATATAGGAATTTTGGCAAGGTGTCTGAATTACAAATAGGTGAAGGTGAGCTTTAGAGACATGGAGGTATGCTTAAGGATGGAAACATTCCTATTTGGAAGTGGTAATATATCAATACAGACTCCATTACAGGGTTGCCTTGTACACGCCGTCGGTATGACTCTAAATGGGTGATTGTGGACAGGTTGACCAAATAAGCACATTTCTTACTGGTCAAAACTACTAATTCTGTAGAGGATTATGATAGATTTTACATTTGCGAGTTGGTTCAGTTGCATGGAGTTCCTTTTTCCATCATCTCAGATAGGGGTACTCAGTTCACCTCTCAATTTTAGAGGCTGTTTCAGCGGGGCCTTGATACTCAGGTTAAGCTTAGAACAACTTTTCACCCATAGACAAATGGTCAGGATGAGCAGACTATTCATACTCTTAAGGATATATTGAGAGTGTGTGTGATTAATTTCAAAGGTAGTTGGGATGATCAATTGCCTCTCATCGAGTTTGCTTATAATAGCAGTTACCATTTTAGCATTCAGATTACTCTGTTTGAGGCTCTTTATGGGCTGAGATGTAGATTGCCTATTGGATGGTTTGAGGTAGGTTAGACTATGTTGATAAGGCCTTATTTAGTTCATGAGGCTATGGAGAAAGTTCTGCTTATTAGAGAAAGGCTAAAATTAGCTTACAGTGGTCAGAGATCGCATGCAGATGTTAGGCGGAGAGAGCTTAAGTTTAAGGTTGATGATTGGGTATTTCTGAAGGTGTCACCCATGAAGGGAGTGATGAGATTCAGTAAGAAAGGTATGCTTAGTCCCCGATATGTTGGTCCTTATTATTCTGAGGCGAGTTGGCAAGGTGGCATATGAGTTAGAGTTACTAGCATAGTTAGCTTTTGTGCATCTAATTTTCCATATATCTTTGTCGAGGAAGTGGATTAGTGATTCAACCATAGTTGTTCCAGTAGAGAGCATTGGGGTGAAGGATGGCCTTACTTATGAAGAGGTTCAGGTTGAGATCCTTGATCATCAGGTTCAAAAGTTGAAGAACAAGGAAGTAGCTTCAGTGAAAGTTTTGTGGAGGAACCAGTTTGTTGAGAGAGCTATGTGCGAAGATGAAGCAGATATGATGACTAGATACCCACATCTTTTCCCTTCTGACTCAGTTCCAACATGAGGTACTAGTTTCCTTCTTATTACTATATCAAGTTTCATGTCAAGTTCATGTCTCCAAGTTTCTTTCATGTCATAGCATGTGTGTATGTTTCATGAATTCAGTTCAGTCATATAAATCAGTCTGGAGTCAGTCACACTGTCAGTTTTCAACTATGGTTGTTCACTTTTGGGATTGCAGTTCTTTCCCTAGCCTTCCATCTTAGTTCTTCCAAATTCGAGGATGTATGTTTCCAAGGGGGAGATATTGTAACACCCTAAAAAGTCCCTTAGATTAGACTCGAGACTTTTAGCAGAAGACAACAGAAAAATTGCACCAGGGCCATATAAGGAGTCAAAGGACGAATCGTCCTTCCATCCTATGGGCCATAGTATGTGTCCATTGGATCGGTTCCTGTGATTTGCCTAAGTTGTCCCAAGACCCATGAGACGATTGTATAGACCATTGTTTAATTAAACGGGTCATTGTTGGGGGTCATCGAATCATATTCAGAGAATTTCATGGGAAAAAGGGGAAAAAACAGACGGACAAATGTCTGTTGTTTGTTACCACGACCCGTAGTAGGGGTCATTGGTTCTGCCAGTGGTTGTAAAATTTTGGTA
>JACEIK010000738.1:347084-374583 GCA_018107945.1 Datura stramonium
TTCTCTTTTCAAAGCCCAAAAGAGACAAGAGTGAAGTTTCTTACCTGGGATATCTTTTCACCATTGGATAGAGCTCTTAATTCTGCGAATTTTGAAAAAATAATGAGGTGAAACAGAGTAGAAATGAGTTTTTTTAGCTCAAAATTACTTTATATAGGCAAGCTGGGTGGTGCCCGTGTGCGGCGCCCGTGCGACGTGCCCTCGCGCGCGCGCGCGTCTGCTGCCTGCCTGTCTCGGCGCCCACGCGCATGGGCGCCTTTCTAGCCAACGGTGCTGTCTTCAAACGAGCATAACTTTTTACTCCGAACTCAGATTGACGAGCTGTGTTTTTCACTGTAAACTAGAATCAAATATATTTCATTTGATAGGCTATAGGACCTCTGAATCATTATATATTTGGAGATATGTCTATTTAATGTTTACCCTTATTTATAAACTTCACATACTCTTCGCTTTTCGCTTTGCACATGTTTCCCTCCTCACCTACGGACAACATACGACCCATAATTCCCTTAATATGACATACAACCATCAAATAATCATCAAAAAAAATTCCGGGGTGTAACATATATTTCTCCTAAACCTAATTTGAATAATCTCTAAACTCTCAAATATGTATTGAAAAGTGCTAGATAGTTTGGGTCTACCAAAGTTCCTATGGATTCGACTCCGACTCTTAGTTGGGTATTATATTTGCATATAATGTTTACACTCCAAAATTGGAGTGGATTTGAGCGACAATTGACAGTCCGTCAACTCCTTTGTCAAGTGGGGAAAACATAACTTTAACAAATTGAACATTTTTTCCAATTTTTAGGCATAGGACGAGGCATTTTAGGTTGCCATTCTCATGGATGGACCCAACATAGCATATGCAAGCAATTTCAAATTTATGTCCCATCCATTCATCAAATAATCCCCTAATTCTTGTCCTCCTTCCCCCCCCCTCCAAATTCAATATCCAAGCATAGGTATTCAAATATCCAAATTACAAATGAAAACAATCACAGCCAATTTAATTATAAAAATTGAGCAAACATTACCTATGTTAGCAAAAATGCACTCGTGTGTGTTGTCACTGAGGAATTATAACCGAGATAATGATGCACCCTAGCTGCTCAAGGAATAATTCTTGAAGTTAGAGATTGAAGTATATGCTGGTGAATCTGATGTGAATGCTGATGGTGAAGCTTAACAATGGAGCAAGAATGGTGATTTTACTATAGAGAAAGAAGGGAGTAGGACGCGGAGAGAGAAGGAAGAAAGTAGGGATTTAATGCCCGTTTAAACCTTTTAAATACAAAGAATCTAAGCCAGGTCAATTTTCATCAGACGGGAATCCTTTTTAAAAGATGGCCCGCTCATCAGAAGTGCTCCGACCCGAATTAAGCAAAAATGACCCAAATAGCCTTTAATTTTTAATTATGAAATATGGCCCAACAAACGACCGTCAAGATATAGTATGGTCTATACATCGAACCATCCCTTGACTTTTCATAACACTAGAACCTTTCTATACCTGGCCTCAAGTAATAGAAGCAAAGTGACAGAAGGATGGACAGTTTGCATCTTGAAGATGCGGTTCGTCTTTCCAATCATCCCTTGGAGGATGAATCTTCCTTTGTCTATTTAAATTAGTTTTATCCATCATTCTAAGTTCACCTGCATTCATCAACACACACTAGTACAAAAATACTCAAGCTGCCTCCCAAGAAGCGCTTGATTTAATGTTGCAACACAACGTGGACACAATATATAGTGTAGCATCTCTCGAGTTTCCTCCCAATAAGCGCCTATTTAACATTAGGGGATGTCATGAGACACCTGTATCAACTAATTGGTGCCTTGAGATGGGACTTCCTTACCAATTTCTTTCCTTTTGAGCCATAGACGTACTACTTCATCCATTTGATTTTAGCCTTCTTCATTTTGGGTGATGCCTTGGATACATGCTCAGCTCTTCCCATTTTATTCTCAGCAATGCTAGCCACACAAATATTCCGAACATCTATAGGAAATAAGTGGAATTTCTTATCTTTGAAGGTGATCCTTTCATTTTTGACCTGGAACATGATATCATTATTCTTTGAGTCCATAAGTTCCTTCTTGGTAGGCAGTAGAGGTCTCCCAAGAAAATTTGGTTGTCCCTATCCACATCACAATCCAACACATCAAAATCGGTCAGGAGCACAAATTTTCCAACCTTGACCAACACATCTTCGACCACCCTACTGATGCTTTGATTGACTTGGTTGCCACTTAGAGCCTAATAGAGGTTGGCCTCAACATGGACAATCCTAAACATTTGTATATATCTAGGGGCATCAAATTTATGCTAGCCCCTATTTTCACATAAGGCATTCAATCAATCATACTGCCCAATTCTGCAAGGGATGATGAACTCTCTCCGATCACCCTTTTTCTCCACACTAGTGTCAGCAATGATGGCACTCATACGATGTGTTATAAGGAACAACTCTTCATCATCACTTGGCAACATCATTGTCAACAACATCTTCAGGTATTTTGCAAAATTAGGCTTCTCCTTGATTACATCTATGGATGGAACCCTAAATGTTGCTTTCAACCGCTCAATGTGTTTAGCAATTTTGTCAAAAGCTTATTTGGTCAGCCTTTGTAGAAAGTGGGGAACAAGCAGGAGAAAAGATTTAACAATGTCATCAATGATTCCCTTAGCCTTTACCTTCCTTTTGGAAGTAGTTGTAATATCTCCATCAACCACCTCCGACGGTGGCTTCTTCACTCCATCATCAACAATCTCACCAACTTGTGGCTTTATCAACCCCTCACTTTTATCATTACCCTGATGCACATTCTTAACTCCTTTGTCAACAGTACCATTAATAACCTTACCACCCAAGGGTTGCACAATCTTGTCACTCCTAGTGACATTAGACATACATTTAGCATTGCACGTACCAATATGCCCCTTTGGGTTGGCCACTGTGTCACTAGGAAGATGCCTCTTTTACTTGGGATAACGCTTATGTGAAAGATCCATTACTTGCTGCTCCAATTTATAAATGGACACTTGATGTGCCACAAATATACAACACTTTTGACAATTAAAACACAAGAAAAATGCTTATATTTAGGTATGTTTATATGGATATAAGGTGTTTTTATCTTGTTTCTAGGAAAATGAGATTTGGGATTTGGATTATGGAAAAGGAGATGAAAAAGAGCAAAAAATGACTTATTCCTCAATACGAACTGTACCATCCTAGTATGAGCCATATCTGGCACCCGTAGTTGAACTTCAGAGAAAATTCACAAGTGCAGAGCCACATACGACTGACAGTATGACTCGTACCATCCCGGTACAAGCCGTACTAAATGTCCATAACTTGAGACCAGAAGATGTGCACTTGCTTAACCCAGTGATACGAGTGGAAGCCATGAGTGATGATGGCAAGGTATGAGTCGTACTGACATACTCGTGGTATGATTTAGAGAGTTGGTTACTTGGCAGATTCAGGGAACGACAAGATTATATGAGTCGTACTAGCATGGTACAAATCGTGACAAGGACACATATAAGGAACAACAGAGATGCCAAGTTTTAGAAAGCTCAAATCATGAAAGGCTTCTATGACTCATAGTATCATTGTATGATTCGTACCAACCTCCAATTCCTATGAAGACAGAAGCTACAGACTTGTGTTATGGAAGCTTCCTACGACTCGTAGCATCATGCTACGACTCATAGGACAACTCAGCAGCAGAATTCATGTTAAATTAGAAAAGAATTTCATTAGTTGTATAAATACTTTAAGGTTATTTTCCTTAACAGAATCCAATACTTTTTAATTGTAATCATAATTTTTGGGTTTCCTAATTTCTTGGAGAGAAAATACTCAAATACTTTGATAGAGTTCATCATTATTCTCGATTTTTGACAAGTTGATTGTGCAATTGATTCTTGATTCTTCTTTCATTAATATTGTAAGTATTCAATTGTGTTTACTTCAATGAAATTTGATTTTATTCTTGCAATCATGAATAGTTAAACCCTCCACAACTAGGGTTGTGGGAACCATGGTGGAATAACAAACTAAGGTTAACACATAGCGATTCTAAACCAATACGAATGCATGTATTGTTCTTTCTTCATGTTTAATGTTTTTTAACAGTGCGCAACATTAGTACTAGACCGAATTCTCTGCTTTCTTGAATCTAGAGAAGTAGATATTAGGAAAAGAAAAGAACAACAAAGCCTTGAAATTGAGTTTCATTGAATAGCTTGAGCTGCGGTTGCAGGAGAGATAGTTTGGAACTATTGATAAAGGTTAAAGTTAAATCGCTCATGGGACCTGACTGAGTGATTGAGCAAATCCATCTAATAGGGACGAATCAATAGTTTAGATGAACATAATTTATCATTTCTACAAGCTAAGTATTGGATAGATCACGAGTGTAATAACTAACCTCGTTAGAAAGCCATGGGGAACACTTCCCTAGTTAATTGCATAACTATTAATCACAACACCAGTTCACAATACTATTTGTTGATTTAAAACCCCCATTTTAGGAAATAATTAAACTAAAAGTGTGCATACTAGCATTAGTTTGTATCTTGACCATATTCCATGTGGGATCGACCTCAACCTTAGTTGGGTTCTTTATTGATAATGTACGCATTATACTTTTTTAGGGGTGTAATTTGAGTATTATCAATGTTGTGTGGGAGCCAATAATTTATGTCAAGCTCTTTAAACATGAATCAAACCTTTCTTGGTTTGCAAGAACTTTCTCTAGCATCCCTTCAAGCTTAGAACCCCCTTACTCTTGAGATGGTCCATTCCTCCAATTTTGAGAACTAGAAGAAGGGCCCTCAGTGGGACATAGGGATTTGACCACCATAATCATTCCTAAGGTAGTATTAACCTTGAATTGCGGATAAGGTCATCATTGTCCTTGATATGAGAAAATCAGGTGGCCTTGATGTTGTTGTGGGTAGTGTGATTTATAAGCTCCAGATATGTTTCCAACATAGTTAGCATCTTCTACTTGAATAGGAGGTGGCTCATAGTGTAGTTGATATTGATATGGAGGAGAGGGGCATCCATGCCCATATTGAGAACCATTCAGGGCGTCTTAAATAGCATGCAACTTTTTGACCTCAACCTTGGTCAACTTCTCGGTTAGTATGATTATGTTGGTAGCCATGGCCTCCATCATCTAATCACGAACTTGGTTCTTCTTCATCAAGTGAGATAATAAAGGAGTGTGCACACCTCCATCATCTAATCACAAACTTCGTTCTCCTTCATCAAATGAGATAATAAAGGAGTGCGCACATCATCTCTCCATTATGTTCTCCACCATGCCATTCATGGTTGTGCTTTGTAGTCTGGTCTAAAATAATGAAAATCCGATTAAAGGTATTGTCCATGAAGCAAACCCCAGCCACATTATTTGGCACAGACTGTGTCAACAGGTCCAAGCCAGTGTATAACTTTTCAAGAAATATGGTTGGGAAACCCGTGGTTGGGAGCTCTAAGTATATACTGCTTGAAGCGTTCCCACACAATAAAGAGTTTCTCCCTAGTGAGCTGTCAGAAGTAAAAGATCTTGTCCCACTACTCCGCCTTCTTACATGGTTTAATACCCCAAAAATGCCTAAGATTAGACCCAGGATCGAAAATTGAAGTTGGCTGAAAAACTAGGAAAAAGTCACAGGACGAGTGATGTAATAACTCATGGTTGGAAACCATGAGCCGTTATTAGCAGTCGTGGTTTTGGGAGTCCTAGTGGAAGTGTATACTACGAGTGATGTAACAACTCGTTACCTTTAACAACGAGTCATTGTTGGTGATCGTGGGTGAGTACTGGACTTAAGCATGGGGGATGTAACGAGTCATTCAATGACCCATTGTGAGCTATGACGATCCATTGTCACCAATCATTGTCTACGTGGTTAGATCTCAATTGGACTTAACGGCTTCATACCATTACTCATTGGAAGTAACCACGAGTTGTGGTGAGGTTCGTTGTAAGGAGAAGCTCAGGGTTTTCATGGGGACAAGCAACGATCAACCCAACGATCCATTTGATCAAAGGACAAGTCGTCCTGTCGATCCGTGGTATGATTCCGGGATCGGCCAGGGCAGTGCATATGACGGGCCATACCATGAGTCATGGTATCTTCCAACGACTCGTTAGTACGCCCGTAGATTGATCTATGCAGAATTTTCTGGGTATTTCATTAAGAGTATTTTCGATCTTTCTATGCTCTAAGGCCCTGAACTACGTCCTTTTATATATTTTCTGGGAATGATAAGATAGGTTAAGTCCGTCTTTCAAAATCCATTCCCATGCATGCAATTAAGATAATTTGAGAGAGATAAAGCATAGCTTCAAGCTCTTCCCTATCAATCCTCCATTGGGTGATCAAGGAACCTTAGAATCTGATCTTACCCAGGTATGTCGGGTTACGAATGGGTGTTTCCGTTCACACCCAGTTGAAGGACCTATTAGATAAGGCTTCATTAGACCGAGCAAGTCTGCATTGGGTGCACCAGTCTTATTTGTTCGTAAGAAGGATGGTTCGCTCCGGATGTGCATCGATTATCGACAATTGAACAAGGTCACCATTAAGAACAAGTACACTCTTCCCAGGATTGATGATTTGTTTGACCAGCTTCAGGGTGTCAAGTGTTTCTCAAAGATAGACCTCAAGTCCGAGTATCATCAGCTCAGGGTTCGGGAGTGTGATATCCCGAAGATAGTCTTTAGGATACGGTATGGTCATTATGAGTTTGTAGTTATGTCGATCCCACAGAGAATATGGAAGAATATAGAAGAATGCTAGTATTTAAGCTTTTGAGTCAGTTATCTCCTAAAGGGGGGAATTTGTAAAAGTAACAAGTAATATTATTGAGAAATTGAATGTTGATTTCAAATTAATGCAACTAACTAGGGTAAGTCTTCCCCGTGGATTCATAACTACTTCGGGTTTTGCACTTGTGATCTATCCCAATTCTTTACTTGTAAAACTGATCACTAAGATTCATCCAAATGACTGGTTCGTCCCTATTGGATGACTATACTCAATCACCGGGTGAGGTCTCATAAGCGATGTCAATTTAACCGTTATCAATCTTCTCCAAATTTAACTATCCTTCAACCACAGCTCAAGTTAATACAATGATCATAAAAATCAAGGTTTTGTTGTACTTCTCTTTTTCTAATCTCTACCTCTCTAGGCTCAAGAAAGTAAAAAATTCAGGCAATTCCTAGCATTGCACACCATTAAGAAATGTTTAAATATGAAGAGAATACAACACAAGCATTTAGAATTGGCTTAAAATCACGTCGTGCAAACCCTAGTTTGTTAATTCACCATGGTTCCCACAACCCTGGTTGTGGAGGTCTTAGCTTCTCGTAATTATAAGTAAATTCATAGCATTCATAGAAAAAAGCATAAATTAATACTTACAACAATGATAGGAATAAACTCACTTGATTATTGCAAAAACACGGAAGAACAATTCAACAACAAATATCTCAATTTATTCCCAACTCCCAAATCTAAGTTGTAAATTGTCGCCCAAAAATTCACTCTAAAATCGTGCACCCCTTATTACATAAAAATAAAGGGTATTTATAGTAGTTGATTTATGATTTTCTTGTTCCTTCACGGATTTGATTTGAGATTTGTAGCTCCTTTTCCTAGTTGAATTAGGATTTGACTTTTTTGGATGCCCCAATTTGTCTGTGCCTTGCACCGGCCATAGCACCAAAATGCCTGTGCGGCGCACCTCTGGTTGCACCGAAAAGCCTGTGCAGCACGCCTCTGGTTTCACTGAAATACCTGTGCGGCACGCAGGCAATAGCACAGCTATGCCTATGCGCTGTCAACTTCTATATATTCATCTCGTCAACCCCGTTTTGTCATTCTTGCACTTTTAAGCCTCAAACAAACAAAAAATCATCACTTTAAGCCCTGAAAGAATCTAATCATGTGCGTTAGATCTTTTTCCCAAATATATTATAAAACACATGCAAACACACATAATTTGTTCTCAAAACATAGTAAAGTACAAGCAAAAAATGTCTAAGAAGTGCCTAAATACGCCCTTCATCACCACCCCACACTTAAGCTATTATTCGTCCTAAAACAATCTACTACTTTCCTTCTCAAATTTAGGCACAAAATTTATCCTACGAATAGGTCTACTTGCACTTAGGATCATGAGAAAAATCAATAAAGCTCCAACAATTCACTCACATGCATATAGGATCAACATTAACATGTCAAAGTTCGAAATCACTTAGCTTTTGAATACTAACTCATCAAGACACATTTTGGGCCAACATTAATCATATGTAATTTAGCAATTAATATTTACCAAAGTCTTACCATTGTGCCCCTTACAATTTGGAGAGATGCCCTTTCTCACACAAGATATAAGTCAATATAAAATTGGGCATAAATATAACAAAATCGTTCACTCTCCCAAAGAATTCAACATGCATGCAAAAGATGACTCATAAGCTTTCCCTTAGTGTAATACTCCACTAATATAAAACTTTGAATCAAGGATCAATTAGGATATAAATTGGTTGTAATGTAAGTTAAGGGACGGGTAGGAACTATTTGACCAAGATAGTGACTAGTCTCCCTAAGCACTTTAATACTTCACAACACTTTGATTTTTAGCACTTTCCTCAATCTCTTATTTTTCTCCTTATACCTCCTTTTATTTTACAATTTTTCAACTTAGGTGACTAGTGGGGATTTTTCTTTCAACATTGAGCTCATTCACACATTTTCTCATTGTTATTTATTTATTTTTTCAAATCTCTTTCTTCTTCTTTTTTCCCACTAACATCACCCTCCTTGTTTAGCGAATTTCACCCTTTTCTTTTCTTCTTATTCACCACACTTTTTTAGCTTTTCCCTTCACTTTTCAACTTATGCTCCTTTCATATAATATTTGTCGATTAAAGTGCTCTAGGAGTGATTTAGATCAAATATAAGTTAATAGAACAAAATGGGATTTATGCTTGTAATGTGGTTATCAAAAGAATAGGCTAAGGCTCAAAATGGCTAACTAGAATAATCACATCAAGGTAGGTAAAATAGGATAAAACAAGGCTACCAAAGAAACACCTATATCACTTCCTAAATCCATCATTCTTATTTCACTTTGCACACACTATGGACAAGTTCTAGACATCAATTTACAAGCATGGACTATATAAAAAATTCCTCACACATTGGCACAAAATGGTTTAACAATGGAAATCAAGATCACATAAACACATATATCCATATTGCATGCATAACATAATTAAGCCCACTATTTATTTTCAAGTACAAGAATCAAGTTCCAAGAGACAAAGTGTTTCTACCTTTCTCATGCATTTTTGAGTGAATTTTATAAAGTCTCAATGATACCTAAAGTGAAACACCTAACACTCATAAGGTCCAAGTTCTTGTTCTTGCTAATGACTAATTTACCCTTCAGACGGTCGTCATCCATCGATCATCGGAAAAAGTCATGACTCAATGACTAAAAATAATTTTAAAAAAATTTAGACTCTCTAATTGGTACTAATGAACTATCCACCAAAACAGTACCAAAAAAAATCGGAGGAACCCAAAATAAAATAAAACCACAAAAAAATACTATAAACCAACAAGCATGCAAGATAAGTCATAAATCTAAAAAAAAAATAGGATTACCATGTGAAAATTTAGAAATTAAGGCACGCATGGTAATATGAAGTTTACTTCTCCTACCCCACACTTAATCCCAAGAGATATTAATCTAATCCTAAGTCGTATTCCCCAGAAACGGCGCTACTTTTTGATAACGCTCAAACTCACACTTCCTAACAAAGTATGAAGTAGACGTCGTCAATAAAGAACCCAACTAAGAGGTTGGGGTCGATCCCACAGAGAATGTGGAAGGATATAGAAGAACGCTAGTATTTAAGATTTTGAGTCAATTATCTCATAAAGGGGGGAATTTGTAAAAGTAACAAGTAATATTGTTGGGAAATTAAATGTTGATTCCAAATTAATTCAACTAACTAGGGAAACTGTCCCCATGGATACATAACTACTTCAGGTTTTAAACATGTGATCTATCACAATACTTTACATGCAGAACTGATAACTAGGGTTTATCCAAACGACCGGTTCGTCCCTATTAAATGGCTATACTCAATCACTAGGTCAGGTCTCATGAGCGATTTCAAACTAACCGTTATCAATATGTTCCAAATTTAACTATCCTATGACCACAGCTCAAGTTAATACAATGATCGTAAAGACTTAGGCTTTGTTGTAATTCTGTTTTCCTAATCTCTACTTCTCTAGGTTCAAGCAAGTAAAGAATTCGAGCAAGTCCTAACATTGTACACCATTAAAAACCTTTTAAAGATGAAGCGAATACAATACAAGTTTTTTTGCATTGGTTTTGAATCACTTTTGTGCAAACCCTAGTTCGTTAATTCACCATGATTCCCACAACCCTAGTTGTGGAGGTTTTAGCCTCTCATAATTATAAGTAAATTTATAGAATTCATAGACAAAAGCATAAATTAATACTTATAATGATGATAGGAAGAAACTCACTAGATTATTGCAAAAACAAGTAAGAACAATTCAACAACAAGTATCTCAATGTATTCCTAACTCTCAAATGTATGTTGTAATTGTCTCCTGAAAATTCACTCTAAAATCACGCACCCCTTATTACATAAAAATAAAGGGTAGTTATAGTAGTGGATTTATGCTCTTCGTGTTCCTTAAGGGACTTGATTTGGGATACATAGCTCCTTTTCCTAGTTGAATTGGGATTTGATTTTTTTAGATGCCCCAACTTGCCTTTGCCTTGCGCCGCCCATAGCACTGAAATGCCTATGTTGCGTGCCTCTGGTTGCACCAAAATGCCTGTGCAGCGCACCACTGGTTGCTCCAAAATACCTATGCAGCACACAGGCCATAGCATAAGTATGCCTATGCACTGCCAACTTCTATATATTCGTCTCGTCAATCCCGTTTTGCCATTCTTGCACTTTTAAGCCTCAAACAAGTCCAAAATCATCACTTTAAGACCTTAAAGTATCTAATCATGTGTGTTAGCTCTTTTTCACATATATATCATAAAACACATGCAAACACACATATTTTTTTCTCAAAATATAGTAATGTACAAGCAAAATATGGCTAAGATGTGCGTAAATATGCCCTTCATCACAAACTTGGTATCAGAGAAAAGGCTTAGAGTGTCCTAGGGTGTATGAAAGTGGCGTTGAGTAGAGACTTTTTCATGGGTGTGAAGTGCGCCACACTTATGAGGGAGAGGCTACAAGACATTTTAGGAAATTTCCCTTCTTTAATGATCTATGTCATATGATGAAGTATCTCTCTGTCCTTCTAACTCATGCTATATGCGTTTGAAGAATCATGCCATCACGTCGAGTAAATGGTATAAAAAATAGAAATAGAAATGGCCATGAAAATGACAATGGAGATGGGCACCAGGAAGCTCCGCCAGCACAAGCAGGTCCTTTGCCCGAGCAGGTCTCTCATACCGAGTTTAGAGAGGATTTTTAGATGTTTGCACAGGCTTTGACCGCTCATGTCAACCAGTAGGTGGTGGCTTATCTCCCTCAAAATGGGAATTCAACAGCGGCTTGAGTTCGGGACTTTCTCAGTATGAATCCACCTGAGTTTATGGGGTCAAAAGTGGATGAGGATCTGCATGACTTCCTTGAAGAAATACAGAATATCACCCAGATTATGGGGGTGATGGGAGAAGAAAGCGCAAACTTAGCCTCCTATCAGCTGAAGGGGGTTGCCTAAAAAGGAAGAGTTCATGACTGCCTTTTAGACAGATTCTTCCCTAGTGAGCTGAGGGAAGCAAAGGCGGCGGAGTTTGTCAACTTGAGGCAGAACAATAGGATTGTGCACGAGTAACCTTAGAGTTCACCCGGCTATCCAAGTATGAGTCGGAGATGGTTGCGAATCAAAGAGCTTGTATGAATAGATTTATGTATGGAGTGTCAAAATTCGCCGATCAATGAGTGTAGGACTGTAATGCTAAATAGTGATCTAGATTTTTCTCAATTGGTAATATACGCCCAGAAGATAGACGTAGATCAGATGAAGGATAGAGATAGAGAGAGGTTAAGAGGGCTAGGACAGGCAGCTTTAGGTTTTCTCAATAGAGGTCCAGTGGCGAACATCGTCAGCAATCCCACTAGAGACCATCAGCCCCAGCGCTTTCATCAGTTAGTGCGCCTTCTAGATCAAGGCGTGATTATAGGGAAGGACATCAGGCTCCAGAGGACAGGGTAGCAGGTTAGGAGAGCCCAGCATGCTAGTTTGTGGCAAGTATGGAAGGAAGCACCACGACAAATGGCTAGTGGGGTCAGGTGCGTGTTTCGGGTGTGGGAAGCCCAGACATCTGCTTAGAGACTTCCCTTCAGTCAAATAGGGCCATAGTAGAGGCCATGACCTAGGAAGTTCAGTAGCTCCACCAACACGCTCACCTCAGCAGGGTGCATCAACTAGTGCAGGCGGTGGTTAGCATTAGAATAGATTTTATTCCCTCTCATCTCATCAAGAGTAGGAGGTATCTCCAGATATGGTCATTGGTGTGTTATGACTACTTTATCTTGATGTGTATGCATTGTTAGATTCAGGGGCTACTTTAACTTTTGTGAATCCTTATGTTGCCATTAGTTTCGATGTCACTCCTAAAATCCTATCAGAACCCTTATCAGTCTCTACTCCAATCGGTGACTCAATTATAGCTTGCCAAGTATACAGAAATTGCTTTATCACATTCCTTTCAAAAGTCACCTCAGCCAATTTAGTAGAGTTAGACAGGACTGATTTCGATGTTATCTTTAGTATGGATTAGTTGCATTCATGTTATGCCGTAGTGAATTATAGAAGTTGTACCGTAGAATTTTGATTTTCGGGTGAGTCAGTCCTAAAATGGAAGGGTAGTTCAGTTGTGCCTGTAGGTCACTTTATTTTCAATCTTAAGGCAAGAAAGATGATTTCCAAGGGTTATGTGTACCGTCTAGTTCGGGTTAAGCATGTTGTATCCAAGAAAGCGACACTCCAACCTACCCTGTGGTATGTAAGTATCTAGAGGTTTTCCCAGATGATATACCAGGAGTCCCTCCCGAGCAGGAGATTGACTTTTGTATTGACCTCCTTCCCGATATACAGCCTATATTTGTTCCTCCTTACATAATGGTTCCAGTTGAGCTAAAGGAGTTGAAATAACAATTGAAGGATCTCTTGGATAAGGGCTTTATCAGACCTAGCAAATCCCCCTAGGGTGCACCAGTTCTCTTTGATCGAAAGAAATATAGGTCTCTTCTCTTCATATGTGCAGTGACTATCGATAGTTGAACAAAGTCACAATAAAAAAAAAGTATCACCTCCCCAGAATTGATGACTTATTTGACCAACTTCAAAGTGCTAAATGCTTCTCAAAGATAGACATCTGATCGGGTTGTCACTAGCTTAGAGTTAGCGAGAGTGACATTCCAAACACAACTTTTTAGACTTGGTATGGTCACTATGAGTTTGTAGTTATGTCTTTTGGACTAATGAATGATCCTGCAGCTTTCATGGATCTGATGAATAGGGTGTTCAAGCCATATTTGTACATGCTCATGATTGTCTTCATAGATGACATTCTTATATACTCTTAGAGAGAGGAGAAGCATGCTTCTAATTTGAGGATTCTGCTCTCAAGGATCGTCAGTTGTTTGCTAAATTTAGAAAGTGTGAGTTTTTATTAGACTCAGTAGCATTTTTTGGCCATGTGGTGTCAATCAAGGGTGTGTAGGTGGACTCTCAAAAGATAGAAGCAATGAGGAATTGGACTTGACTAGTTAATCCTTCGAAGATCAGAAGCTTCTTAGGTTTAGCTGGCTACTAATGGAAATTTGTTAAAGGATTTTCATCCATTGTAGCACCATTGACTAAGTTGACACAGAGGAAAGTTAAATTTTAGTGGTCAGATGCTTGTGAGAAGAATTTTCAGGAGTTAAAGACTCAACTCCCTTTAGCCCAGTATTGACCTTACTTGAGGCTACGAATGGATTAGTTGTGTATTGTGACACCTATAGGGTTGTTCTTGGTTGTGTGTTAATGCAACATTGTATGGTCATTGCATATGCCTCTAGATACCTTAAGACTCATGAGAAGAATAGCCTGACGCATGACCTAGAGTTGGTAGTAGTGGTATTTGCATTGAAGATTTGGAGACACTACTTTTATGGGGTGCATGTTGATGTGCTCACGGACCATAAGAGCCTATAGTATGTGTTCAGTCAAAAGGACTTGAATTTGCAATGAAGGAGATGGTTAGAGCTGCTCAAGGATTATGACATAAGTGTCCGTTATCACCCAAGCAAGGCCAATGTAGTGGCTGATTCCCTTAGTAGACTGTCCATGGAGAGTGTTTCTCATATGGAGGATAGAAGGAAAGAGTTGGTGAAGGATGTGCATCGGCTTGCGCGAGTAGGGATTCGCCTTTTGGATTCGATAGATGGTGGTGTCATTATTTAGAATGATTCAGAATCCTCTTTGGTGACTGAGGTCAAGTCTAGGAAAGATGAGGATCCTATCTAGGTGAAGTTGAAAGAAGTAGTTCAAAATTAGAAGGTGGAGGTTTTCTCCCAAGGGGAAAATGGTGTGCTTTGATATTAGGGTCATTTATGTTTTTCGGGTGTTGATGATTTCAGAGAACGGATATTGCATGAGGCTTATGGTTCTTGATATTTTATACATCCAGGTGCCACCAGCATGTACCATGAGACTCATGAGAAGAATAACTCGATGCATGACCTGGACTTGGTAGTGGTGGTATTTGCGTTGAAGATTTGGAGACACTGCTTGTATGGGGTGCATGTTGATGTGCTCACGGACCACAAGAGACTACAGTATGTGTTTAGTCAGAAGGAATTGAACTTGAAACAAAGGAGATGATTGGAGCTGCTCAAAGACTATGACATTAGTATCCTTTATCATCCGAGCAAGGCCAATTATCACGACCCGAGTTTACACCCTATTTGTAACATGGGATAAGAAACCCCGCGAGGCTCCAAGTCGACCCATGGAATAATCATCGCATAACACTTAATAATAGAAATAGCTAACAGAAACATAATTGAGCGGAAGTTAACTATAAGAGTCAAATTTAAGACTCAAAAAGACATAATCTAACAAACTCTGATACATAGACTAAATTTGAGTATACATGTCTGAAAGCCTCTACTAAACTGATGAGTTGCTGGGACAGGTCCACAGATAACTCCTAAAGTCTGAAAAAACTGAAATATAACTGAAATAAGAAATAGAGATCTCATCCTCGTGAGATGAGGACTCACCACAATCCGCTAAGATGGAAAAGGAGCGTGTTTAACTGCGGGGTGAGTCTGGATACCTGAATCTATATCATGAAATGATATAGCACATAAACTATGCGGTTAGTACTTGGAATGTATTGAGCATGCGGGAAACATAAATAAACTAAAACATACAAGTATACAAGAAGAAAATAAACTGAGTACATCGACATATAACTGAATTTGAATGCAACAACCCGTTTCTGAGTTACATACACTATCGACATGAAACTTGTATTTGGAACGCATATTCTGAAGCATCGTCAAACTCATTCCTAAGGGTCATGTACTGAACATATAATAAAAGCTGAAGCTAAAACCAATATCATATGATGTACTGGCTATCTACTGATAACTGAGACTACATTCTGCTATATCTGATTTAAACTGAAGTATGAAGTATACATAGCTGAGCCACACTGATAACATGAACTAAGGGAGTCATTATCTGTTATGGAGAGTTCCTAGCTGACTAAGGAAAACATTCTCAACTATTGAGAGTCCCTAACTTACTAAGGGAAACATTCTCGGCTATGGAGAGTCCCAATATATACTAAGGGGAAATATTCTCAGCTATGGAGAGTCCCAATATGTACTAAGGAAACATTCTCAGCTATTGAGAGTCCCAATCTATACTAAGGGAAATATTCTCAGCTATGGAGAGTCCCAACTGAACTTAGGGAAACATTATCAGCTATGGAGAGTCCCAACTAAACTAAGGGAAACATTCTCAGCTATGGAGAGTCCCTGACTGTACTAGAACATGAAGAATACTGATCTGACATTGTTCATCGGGTCTAAGCTACTACATCTAATCAAAGACAAGAGCATTTACTGATTTATCATACTGCATTCATTTAGAATTGATTAAGGCTACTTTCTACAAACAACAAGCCCCAAAAGTCTGAAGGATCATTCTCATGCTTATCATCATAATTCATATCATCATGGTACCAAATCATCATTTAACCCACATATTTTACATTCATGAAACATCTATAGGTTCAGATCATACTTTAAGCACATCCACAACATTCAATTCCCGAGTTCATAACATATGATGTATATCTTAGATTCAGGTAGGATCATAAGTCCAATTCATACTTTAACATGTATACATTGATTAATATATTCTAGATTTATGAAAAGCCTATATAATCAACTCATACATTGGACATGTACAACGAGATCATGGTGGAAGAATATGAATATTTCATAAAAACCTCATTTTGAAATTTACTCTAAATCACGGTGAAAATTCGATAATCATGCCATTACTATTGGTTAAACTCATACCATATACATTTACATCGTAATCATAGTGGAAACATGCACATACTCCACATTGGTCAAAGCCCATAAGTTCAAATCATGTTCTGCCACATACAATGCGACATATGATCTAGATTTGTGGAACCCATATGATTTGCATATACTTTAACAAGGATATAACTTCATGATAAGAGCATATGATTTATTTATGAAATTCAATGTGAAATTCTAGACTAGTTCATGGTAAAAATTCCTTATTAATGCTAATCCCACATCAAGTACATCATTCAAAATTTTGAAAGTAATTTTACAAGCATACATGACTATCCAACATAATGGGTCTTAGGATTCATTGTATACATATGATAATTATTCACAAATCGAACCCTAGATCATGCTTTCTATAAAATCAAGGAAGTTAGATTTTAGTATCAAAATTTTGGATCACAGGGATGGAAGGAGGTCCTTTTTGATGTCCCACATACCTACTTCGAACAAAATCCCCACTTGAATCTTACCCTTGAAGCCCTTGAAGAACCCTAATGAATCCTTGAGTCTTGAGAGAGAGGAGGAAGAAGAGTTTTAGAGTATTTTGATATAGAACGAGGGTTTAGGCTAGATATCCCCTTAAAAACATTCCATTAGGTAATCAAAACAGCATAGTGTAGGAGTTAGAAGAATAGGGTTTTACGAAAATACCCCTGGAAAAATGCAGAAAAAGTCAACTTTCTAGTCCCCACGAGGCACTCCACGAGTCTTGGGGTTGGCAACGACTCATGGGGGCCAAGTAGTGGAGTGCACTAGACGAATTTCCTTTATCTGCTCTTCTCTCCCCATGGGTCACTTGACGAGTCGTCAGGTGCACGACTCGTCCCTTCTTCTGTGGTCTCCACTGCCTCGGGATCTCACCTTTAATAACCAACATCCACCTAGTGGCCGATTTAATGAGTCGTTGCCTACCTAACAACTCGTTGGGTCATCCGTGGTCACTGAACCATGCTGCACCTCTTGACTACTCCTCACAGGTTTGACCACGACTCGTGGGGTCACCTAACGAGTCGTTTCACGACTCATGCTGAGTTTAAATTTCCACTTCCCTTCTGAATTCCTTCTATAAGTATGGAATCTGATCTTAGAACTTTCAGGGTGTTACACCAATGTAGTGGTATATTCCCTTAGCAGACTGTCCATGGAGAGTGTTTCTCATGTGGAGGATAGAAGGAAATAGTTGGTGAAGGATGTGCATCGGCTTGCACGAGTATGGGTTCGCCTTGTGGATTTGATAGATGGTGGTGTCATTGTTCAAAATGCTTCAGAATCCTCTTTGGTGACTAAGGTCAAGGATAGGCAAGATGAGGATCCTATCTTGGTGAAGTTGAAAGATGCAGTTCAAAATCAAAAGGAGGAGGTCTTCTCCCAAGGGGAAAATGGTTTGCTTCGATATTAGGGTCATTTATATGTTCCAGGTGTCGATGATTTCAGATAATGTATATTGCATGATCCTTCTGGTTCTCGATATTGTATATATCCAGGTGTCCCCAAGATGTACTATGACCTACGAAAAGTTTATTGATGGAGTGGCATGAAGAGGGACATAACAGAGTTTGTGGCTAAGTGTTTGAATTATCAATAGGTGAAAGTTAAGCATCAAATACCTAGAGGTATGCTACAATATATTAATATCCCTACTTGGAAGTGGGAGGAAATAAATATGGACTTCATTACAGGGTTGCCTCGCACTCGCCGACAGTATGACTCTATTTGGGTGGGTGTAGATAGGTTGACCAAAGTAGCTCATTTCCTATCGGTCAAAACTACTGATTCAGCTAAGAACTATGCTAGATTGTACATTTGAGAGTTGGTTCGATTGCACGGGATCCCTTGACCATCATTTCAAACAGAGGTACTTAGTTTAACTCGTAGTTTTGGAGATTGTTTCAGAAAGGACTTGGTACTCAGGTCAAGCTTAGCGTAGCTTTTCACCCACAGACAGATGGTTAGGCCTAGCGGACCATTCAGACTCTTAAGGATATGTTGATAGCATGTGTGATTGACTTCAAATGTAGTTGGGATGATCATTTACCTCTCATCGAGTTTGCTTATAACAACAGTTACCATTCTAGCATTCAATTGGCTTCGTTTGAGGCTCTTTATGAGTGGAGGAGTAGATCTCCTATTGGTTGGTTTGAAGTAGGTGAGGCTACATTGATAGGTCAAGATTTAGTTCATGAAGCCATGGAGAAAGTCTAGATTATTCGAGAAAGGCTGAAAATAGCTTAGAGTCGTTAAAAGTCATATGCAGATGTTCGGCGGAGAGAGCTCGAGTTTTAAGTTGATGATTGGGTATTCTTGAAGGTGTCTCCCACGAAGGAAGTGATGAGGTTCTGAAAGAAAGGGAAGCTTAGTCCCTGATATATTGGCCCATATAGGATTTTGAGACGTGTTGGCAAAGTGGCCTATGAGTTGGAGCTACTAGCGGAGTTAGCATCAGTGTATCCAGTTTTTCATGTATCATTATTAAAGAAATGCATTAGTGACCCAACTTTGGTTGTTCTGGTGGAGAGAATAGGTGAGAAGGATAGCCTTGCCTATGAGGAGGTACCCATTGAGATCCTTGATCGTCAAGTTAGGAAGTTGAGGAATAAGGAAGTAGCTTCAGTAAAATTCTAGTGGAGGAATCAGCTCATTGAGGGAGCTACATGGGAATCCTAAGCAAATATGATGGCTAAATACCTACATTTATTCTCTTCTAGCTCCGTTCCAGCATGAGGTATCAGTCCCCTCTCTAGTACTCTCTTCAGTTTCATGTCCAGTTCATATATCTATGTTTCTTTCATGTTTTAGCATGTATGAATGATTCATGAATTTAGTTCATTCATGTGTATCAGTGCAGAGTCAGTCACTCCATCAGTTTTCATCTCCAGTTGTTTAGCATTTGGGATTGCAGTTTCTTTTCCCAGCCTGCCAGTAAGCTTAACCCACATTCAAAGAAGAATGTTCCCAATGGGGAGATATTGTAATTCCCCGAAAGTCCCTAAGACTAGATCTAATATTTGAAATGTGATCAGGAAAAGTTGGAAAATTACTTTGATGAGTTGGTAATTTACCAACTCATTAGACTCTAAAACTTTAGTTTTTGTTTAATTCCCGAGTTGATTATTTGGATTTTACGCCCTTTTTTCTTTTGTTGTATGCAGATGCCTAAGTTTGAAGAAAATAGAAAAAGTGGAGCAAAAAGGAGGAAGTGAGAATGAGCGGCGAGTCGTAGGTGTCAACCATCGAAATGCCGGCTAAAAGCCTAATGTCATTGCCTCGGAGGTTGAATTCCACTGGCGATTCACAACTCGCCAGCGGTGAGTCACCGGTTCAGTCGCTGAATGACACTCAAAATTCTTGAATTGGCATTGAAGATCCAGCAGTTCACGGATTGGCATCGGTGAAACGCCAGGTGAACCACCGAAGTTCACTGGAAATGAGTGCAGAAGAAGAGAAGATACTCCGCGGTTCACCGATTTCATCGGCGAACCGTCGGTACCTTCGCCGGTTCCCGAACGGGGCTATTAAGGGTATAATCGTCCAACACTAAAAAGGAGATGAAAAGTACCCTACTTTTCAGGATATAAATAGAAAAAAAGTACTCTACAGGGAGAAGAAAAGGAGAGAAAAAGAAGATATAGAGATATAGAGAATGAGAGAAAATCCAAGTACACATCACATCACTATTTCCTCTTTTAGCTGAGAAAGGGATTTTGATTGAAACTTGTAGAAAATACTCTACTATATTTTCTTCTTTGGTATTATTAAGTTTTAGCTGTAGTTAGAGGATAATTGTACATTATTTGCTCTTATTATTGAATTCAATGATGCTATCGATGAATGTGTTTTTGAATTTCTTAACTATGAGTAGCTAAAATTATTAACTAGAGGTGTGTGATGATGAATACTTAATTGGATTGGGTATTGCTAGAGTCATCTTCATAATGTTCAATTAAGTGTAAATATATTAGATTCCCTTCAATCTATTAATGAAGATCCATTGATGATTATATGGATCTATCTATACTTGCTTGATTGTTGCTCGGGAGAGAACAATTAAGTATTGGAAGGGAATCTAGTAGTGGGTATGGATAAGAGATTGTAAAATTAATCTAGAAATAGATGAAATTACTTCCTCCTTCCTAATTGACATCTAATAGCTAGGAATAGTGAAGTTGCTAATCCAAATCAATTCGAAGTTAAATCGCAGCTAGATATTGAGAAAACTCTAGCTAGGGGTAGTCAATAGGTTGAGAAGCGAGGCTACCTACTTCCCGAGATTATTTACACTTGTTGAACTTATGAGATGACTTGGCCTATCCCGATCTAGTTAGTACGTCATCTACACCGCACCTCTAGTATTTCACACTATTGTCAACATCTTAGCCGATCTTCTTATTTTTAGTTCACTAAATCAATTTGTGTAATTCTCTGCAAAGNATTTCCTTGATTTTTTATTAAATCTATATGGTGCAAGCTAATATCAATTTGTCAATCGATGCTTGAATCTATCATTCCCTAGTCCTCATGGGATTCGACCCCGGCACTCGTCGGGTTACTTGTTTGATACTTCGATCGTGTGTATTCTTTGAATTAAGAATATATTTTGGACGTTATCATACTTCAGTATGACTCAACCTATGAGTTATAGGTTCAGAGCAAAGATTTTGGTTTTCCAAACCACGAGTCCCCACTATGAGTTCTAGTATGTGGGTACGACCCATGGTCAAGAGTCGTAACAAGTACTTGGAATTTTTCAGATGTTGGTTGTACGAGTTTTATATGACTCATGATAGACTATTACGAATCATAGTATGATTCATGAAAATATTCAAAGAATTAGAGGTTTTGGACTTGGCCAGTACGACAGGATACCACTAGTCATAGGAGGATTGTATGACTCGTCGTACGAGTCATGACAACTGGCAGAATCAGTTTTCCTTCGAATTCATTAGGGGTATTTTCATAGATCCTAAGCTCCTATGTCTAAAATTTTTCATTTTAAGCTCAGAAAGAGGGTTTTAATGGAGTTTAACCTATCCTAATTCATTCAGCTCCCATGCATGCAAGTTTAGAGGTTTTCTATTGAAGATCAAGCTTAAATCCTCCAAATTCTTCTCCAAATATCTTGGGCTTCCAAAGATAAGCGTAGTTTCAGTTTATCCAGGTATGTAGGCTATGAATGAGAGTTCCTTTCACTCTCATGATCAAAATTCTTCTCAATTCCATAAATTCAAGTTCGAGATCAAGTTCATGATCTTGTGGGGTTTTAGCTCAACTTCATGAAATTCTCTATGATTTGTTTATTGGTTAATTTCTTTCATGTTTCAAAGTATTTTTTATGATTCATGGGAAAATTTTATTCCTATTTCGATTATAAACTCATGATCTCAAATGTTAGAAAATTATGCCCAATTGTGCAAGTTTCATGAAAAGTCAAGTTTATGATTTATGATTTCAAGTATGATGAGATATCTAGCATGAATGAATATTTACAAATTATCCATGTATGAATTCATGACTTTCCTTGTGAAGTCTAATTCAAGTATGCATGATTTTAAGATTTGGGCAAGCCTACATATGTTAAATGTATTTTCATGGTTCAGATTAGTTTACCAACATCAACTTACCATATGATTTGGAGTGATACTCCCTATTTGCATCTTATGGTATGTTTGGAGCGAAGACTCCCCATATTCAGATTTCAGACCTTGCATGTAATTACATTATCAACTTCATTGAAAAATGACGGTTTCAGCTTCATTGGAAAACGATAGTGAGCACCTTGCATGTTTTTGAAAGTAGTGTCTAGCACTGAGTAGGCTAGGGGTTCATGTAAACCCCAGGTCTCAAAAATACGCGCCAATGTAGGTTCATATATATTTACATTGGGATCTCCCTCGAGAGTTTCCCTGCTTTCAAGGGGCCTTCAGCTTGATATCGATATCATGGTAGCATCCTTAGCCCTGCCAAGGTTTTGGACAGCTCTTCCAACTTGAGTGTGATAGTTGGGGCATCACCTAAGCTCTATCATAATGGTGTCGATAGTGAAAAGTCTCCCATTGTTCCTCATGATATTGATTATGCATGTTTATAACCTATTATATTATGTTTTCATCAAGTTTGACCCAATGATCAGTTTGTAAGCTTTTACTAATGATTTAAGTTATGTCAAGCCAAATGATTCTATTTTCAGTTTTAGGTAATTTGATTCAGATATGAGATTCAGTTTATGACTATACAAGTTTTCCAATATCAACATGCAATACTTACTCTCTTCATCTTATGATTTATATATATGTGCATGATTTCAGTTCATACTTACTCAGCATGCTTTACTTACCTTATATATTCCTTGTACTAATCGCACACTCTATGTTGTATCATTTCATGATACAGGTGCAGATGATCAGAATCAATTCCACCATTAGTCAGTCCTTGTAGCTTAGTTCAGTTTCTACTATTGGTGAATCATCATCCTTCGAGGACCTTCAGTTAGTTGATTTATGTTATTTTCAATTTCAGACTTTAGCGAGCTAGTTGGGGTTGTTGTCCCATCAGCTCTTCAGACATGTTAGAGGCTTATCAGATAGTATGTAGAATTTCAGTTTTGTCAGTGTTGACTCTGTTATGATTGATATGTCTTCAGACTTCCTCTTATTCATGATTAGTTTATCATTTCCTCTTGATATATGTGCTTTAGTTATAATGCTCATTCTATGGGTCGACTTGGAGCCATTCGTGGTTCTAGGTTCCGTGTCTCAGTTTGGGGCCTCAGATCGAGTCGTGACACTTCTAAAACCCTAATTCATTTAAACTTGGAGGGTCCCAGGTTCTTAGGGACAAATTGTCCTTTGGAAAGAGGTAAAATCCTTTAAACTGTCACTTGAATTTGGCTTCCACCTGGCCTCTATCCATCCCTTGATTGATGAATCGTCTTTTGGAAAGACAGTCGTCCCTTGCTTCGTCCATTAACTCTTGAAGTTTTTCAGCCTTTGATCCATCTTCTGAATGAAGGGCCGTTTTTTGAAAAGACCGTCTATCCTTTGCCTCGTCGGTTTATAACCACCTAGATGTGGTTACTGGATCACACAAGCTCTTTTGGATTATCGGAAGTACGGATTGACCATTGAAGAGATGGTCCATCCTTTGTTTTGTTTTTTGGCAAACTTAGTGAATTTGATTCCTCCATTCTTTATTCTAATTGGGTTCCTGAAACATAGCAAAATAAGATTAGTTTTGACTTAAATTACTATTAAAAGGCATGTAAAACTTTATAAATGAAGTGCAGATGTGTCGCAAACTCCCAACACGTCACTAACCTAAATATGCATACTATATGATTGCAATTGATGCAATATAATTCACAAATTCAACCCTATCGGAAGTTCCATGGCCTTACAAGCTAAAAAAATACACAAGCTCGACCTTGCTGAAAACCCTACCAGCCTTACAGGTTCTCTCCATGTACAAACATGACCCTGTCGGACACCCTCAAAGCTTACAGAGTCTCGAATGTATATCTTTATCCTTTCTAAATGCTCATGGCATTACATGTTCACACAAAGAAATGAAGGTAAAAATAGTAAATATGCGTCAAATATATGTATGTATATGCACAATGAACAACTCATCACAACACATATACAAATCAATCATTGATTTCACAATCAAACTAGGAACACAACCCTTGATATAATTCACCAACACATATAGCAACACCCATTTTTTAACTTTAAATCCAACTATAACCCTCGAAACAACATACCAACATGACCAACACAAGTATAGATGGAGGATATATGAACAACTACTATAGCATGATAAACACGACAGTCGAAACTTACAGAAGAACATGCCGAAATAAAGACAAAAAATTCATAACATACCTCTTGCATGACCACTTGATTCTAAGCATTATCCCAAGACTCCATGCTCAAAGATAATGCTAAGGAGTGTCTTACAACACCCATACAACTGCTACCAACAAATAATGACAAGAAAACAACACGCGTGTTTTATATCAATAAGAAATCTATAAAACTAACTTATAAAGATATAAATAAGAATCAAATGAATCCCTATGAACATTTGCCCCTAACAATAAGATAAAAACAAAGGAGAAAGATATGACCATGAAACTGGCCCTTCCAAATAGCCACAAACGAAAGCAAACCAATAGAAATGACACATACTAACCAATAGATTCACGAAACCAAGTTGCATTCAACTTGGATGGATCAAATCTCTTCAGTCTGATCAAGAACACCAAGAACCTAAGTTTTCTATAGAGAAAAAGGGGTTTCCTCCCCTTGGATATATATTGAAATGAATTAAAATCAACCAGCACACATACACCATATACGAACCCACCCTGCCATTTGCATTACCACGATGCGTGACCTAGGTGGAGTGCATCATGACAAGTCAAATTCTTAGGCTTTTAGGCATTTCGCCTAATGCTCGATGTCTCACACACTACTCCAACCCTCTACATTCCCCTGACGTACCCTTTATAATAATAAAACTAGACATATATATCTAAAATCTAGTGATTAAGTCTATCTAAACATATGGGATGTTACAGTCCATCTAGATAATAAAATGAGCTCCCAATATTAATGATGACATGTCCTTAAGAAATGGACCACATTCATCATGTCCTTCTCTTGGACAGTGTATCAACGTTTTACGTCATTGAACTTCCTGCATTCAAATTCTATAGGATGGCCTTTTGCATTAGGACACTACCTAGAGCAAAGTTGGATGCATCAGTGTGAACTTCAAAGACTTTGGTGAAATATGGGAGAGCTAAAATAGGTTTCTTTGTGATCTCTTCCTTGAGTCTCTCGAATTCTTCTTGACATGAATCTGTCTACTCCCAATCATGACTCTTTTTTAACAAGTCAGCAGGGGGAGCAACGATAGCAGAATAGCCAAGGATGAACCCCTGGAAGTAATTGGCAAGGCTAAAAAGGACCAAAGCTCAGTTACTTTTGTTAGAGCCTACCAATCATGAATGGCCTCTATCTTGTCACTATCCACTTATATTTCCCCTTGGATGATTGTATGCCCAAGGGATTACACTTGTGGCTGCAAAAGTGCATTTCTCCCACTTGATACACAACTCGTTCTCCCTTAACACTTTGAATACTTAATAAATATGCTTGATGTGTTCCTATAAGTAGCTGCTACAATACACAATGTCATCAAGATAGATGACCATAAATTGATCCAAAAAGGGATGAAACAGTTTGTTACTCAAGGTGCAAAGTATCGGTGGAGCATTGTGATGTGTTATGGATTTACATCACTTTAGACACTTAAAACTGAGGAAAGAAGCATGGACTTTGGTATGTTTATATGGACATGAGGCAATTTTACTATGTTTTCAGGAAATTAGGTGTTGGAATTGAAATGTGCAAAAGAAGAAAAAATACAGATGAAGGGCTAATTACGTATCTCGGTACAAAACGTACCTTCCTGGTGAGAGTCGTACTAAGAGTCGTGGAAAATTCCAAACGAAGTGTTTGAGGCAAAAGGCACAGTACAGCTTATTTACGAGCCATATCACCCTGGTGCGACCCGTAAGCATTCATGATAAATACCAGAAGATGCTGCACAGGACAAGTCTCCAGGTACGGGTAGTAACTACCAATCGTGATACCTACCGAATACACGTACCAAGGAGATGCGGTAAACTCTAGAATAATTGAAAAATGGAAGATCTCAACCTATGACTGGGAGTCACGAGTCGTAGGATGAAGATACGAGTCATACCAAGCCACTCGTGAAAGTAAACAGAGGATGCAAAAAGTTGCAAGTTTAAACCACGACCAGATTGTATGACGTGTAGGTTCATGGTACAAGTCGTATCGGATTCCAGAACTTAGACAAAATTAGAAGAAGCCATCCAATGTACAAGTGAAGGTATGAACCGTACAATCATGTTACGGGTCATAGGTGAAGTCGGCCACAGTTTTAGTAGTTTCCCTGTTAATTTAGTAAAAGTTTCTAATTATTTATATAAATACTTTTCTAGGTTATTTTTGTTAAACAGAGTCATATATGGATAGAGATAATTAGAGAGAGACCGATTGTAGAGAGTTTGGAGTATTGGAGAACAACTTTTAGGATTTTCTTGAGTTGATTCTTCCATTTTTCTAGACTTGTTCTTTATTAATTCTTGCAATAATCAAGTGGGTTTCCTTCCAATCATCTTTGTAATTTCTAAATTATGTGCTTGTCTGGGAACACTTATAATTCTCTTACATGAGAGGCTAAAAGTTCCACAACTAGGGTTGTGGAAATCATGCTGTATTAATAAGCTAGGGTTGCACAAAGTGATTCTACACCTATGCTAAGGACTTGTATTACATTCTCTTAATCTTTAATGTTTTTTAATTAATCGCAACATCAGGAAACCTAGAGAAGTATAGATTAGGAAAAGACAATTACAACAACCTTAATCTTTATGGGTCATTGTATGACTTGAGTTGCAGTTACATGATAGCTGATTTGGGACAAATTGATAATGGTTGAAGTGAAATCACTCATGAGACCTAACCCAGTGATTGAGTATAGTCATCCAATAGGAATGAACCAGTCATTTGGATGAACCCTAGTTATCAAGTTATACAAGTAAGCATTGAGATAGATCACAAATGTAAAACCCAAAGTAGTTATGAACCCATGGGGAACACTTACCCTAGTTAATTGCATAATCTTGATAAATAAAAATAAATTCTCGGTATTTTCGTATAATTGCTTTTAT
>JACEIK010000739.1:2615-27640 GCA_018107945.1 Datura stramonium
CCTATTAACTACATAGGCTTAACGAACCAAACAACCCCATGATTCTTTCCGGACCCCATGCCCAGCTGATAAAAACAAAGACGACAACAACAACAACAATAACAAAAATAACAACAACAACAACAATAATAATAATAATAATAAGATGTGTAGTAAATAAATAAAAATATGAGCTTGTAAGAAATTATTTATAAAGACATTTAAGGAACCGTGACACCAATGTACGAATCTGTTACGACCCGAGTTTACACTTTTGTCGTAACATGGGACAAAGAGCTCCGAAAGGCTCCAACTCGATCCATGGCATAACCATAGCATACCACTTAATGATATAAACATTTGACAAAGCATAACTGAGTGGAAACTAACTTTAAAATCAAAGATTAACATTTAAAGGCATAATTTAACAAAACACAATACATAGACTGAATTTGATTACACATGTACGAAAGCCTTTACTAACTGATGAGTTATTGGGACAGGACCCCAGCTAACTCTCAAAATCTGAAAACTGAAATACAACTAAATAAGAACATAGACATTTTCCTCAAGAGATGAGGACTCACCACAATCCATTGAGATGGAGGGAGGAGCGTGTCTATCCGCGAGGCTGGGTCTGGATGCATGAATCTATATCATGAAATTATATGGCACATAAAGGCGTATGGTTAGTACATGGAATGTACTGAGCATGCGGGAAAAAATGTAAACAACTAAATATGCAAGTGTACAATAAGAAAATAACAAAGTACATTGAAATAACTGATTTAACATGCAACAATCCTCTTATGAGTCACATACACATATATATACATGAAACATTCATATGGATCTCATATCCTAAAACACCATTGAACTTCATACATAAGAGTCAAGTACTAAACTTTTAATAAGAGCCAAAGCTGAGGCTAGCATCACACACTGTACTGGATCACTACTGGTAACTGAGTCTGCAGTCATCATATGATATCTTTTCTAAGCTGAATTCTAAATCATGCGGAACTGACTTATGCTGATAACATAACTAAGAAAGTCATCCTCTACTAGGGAAAGTCCCGACTAAATTGGGGAGTCACTCTCTGCTATGGAGGATCCCGACTGAGATAGGGAGTCACTCTCTACTATGAAAGATCCCGATCGAACTAGGGAGTTACTCTCTACTATGGAGGATCCCGACTGAACTAGGGAGTCACTCTCTACTATGGAGGATCTCGAATGAACTAGGGAGTCACTCTCTGCGATGGAGAATCCCAAGCTAACCAAGGGAAACATTCTCGGCTATGGAAAGTCCTTGGCTTAGTAGCATATAAAGAGTATTGATCTACATTATACATCTGGTTATGCTACTACATCTAGTCAGAAATATGAACATTCACTGTTTTCATCATACAACATTTATTTTGAAAGGATTAGGGCTACTTGATACTAACAACAAGCCTAATAGTATGAAATCTCATTCTCGTGCTTTTCATAATAATTCATATCGGCATGGTGCCAAATCAATATTTGCTTCAAACATCATACATTAACGAGCATCTATCGATTTACATCATGCATTAAACTTATACAACATTCAACTTCCGAATTCATATCATTAAACATGTAACATAGGGTCGTGTATGGTCCATAAGTCCAAATTACACTTTGACATAGATACATTGTTTCACATACTTAGATTTACGAAAGCCCCAAACACTTAACTCATACCTTAAACATTTTTCAACGAATTCATGGGAGAAACATAGATTTTCATTTCATAAGATAATTCACTCCAATTCATGAGAAAGATGCAATAATTAGACTATTATCATAGATTTACCTCATACCCAACCAGTTGCATCAAAAACATAATGAAAGTACATATTTTACTTTTAATTGATCAAGCCCATACACTATAATCTCATCTCAACATATTTAGCAAATGGTATATTCTAATCATTAGGGAATTCTCACAATCTTCACCTATTTCTTACATGGATACGAGTCATTGATTCAATTGAATGGACAATAATAAAACTCCAATCATCGTTCAAGCCATCTCATAAAGAATATTTTATAAACATGCATTTTCACCATTTAACACATAATTCAAGATATTCAAATGGTTTCATAATCACAATTCGGTCATAATCTTAGTGGGCTTTAGAATTCAAGAAGACATAAAAGAAATCACCCATCAATCAAAACCCTAAGTCATGCTTTTCTAGAATAATTGAAATTAGATTTTTGATAAAACATTTTGGGGCACGAGGATGGAAGAATATCCTTGTTGAAGAACCCGCATACTTTCTTCGAAGAATTTCTCCACTTGAACATGACTTTGAAGCCTTTGAATAATCCCTTGAAGAATCCTTGAATCTTGAGAGAAAGGAGGAAGAAGGGTTTGAGAGTTATATGATGTAGAATGAGGGTCTAGGCTAGTTACCCCCCTTAAAAATGTCCCATACGATACTCAAAATGACGTAGTTTAGGAGTTAGGAGCATAGGATTTTATGAAAACACCCTTAGAAAAATGCAGGAAAATTCCACCTGACAGTCCCCACGGGGCACTCCACAAGTCGTGGGGAGGATAAAAACTCGTGAGGCCCTGTCGTGAAGTTCACAGGACGACTTCTTAACATTCCTTCGACTCAGTTGATGACTCACTTCACAAGTCGGGGTCTGCCACGATGACTCGTGGCCTCCTTCCGTCGTCCCCACTACCTAAGACCTCATCCAGGAACTCTAGGCTCCACCCAACGGCCGAATTAATGAGTCATTAACTATCATCATGATTCGTTGGGTCATCAATTGCCCCTGCAGCCCACGGTTCCCTTCCTCTTCTTCCCACGACTGCCCTGACGAGTCGTTACCTAACATGACGACTCGTCAGGTCGTCTGTGATCACTGGACTTGCTACACCTCTTGAATGCTAGCCACAGGTCTGACCACGACTCATGGGGTAACCTAAGGTGTCATCCCATGACTCGTTTTGTGCTAAAAATTTCCACCTTCTGTCTATATTATTTCTTTAAGCCTGGAACCTGATCTTAGAAACACTCTGGGTGTTACAATATCTCCTCCTTGGAAACGTTCATCCTCAAATATTAGATAAACATATTGAAAGGATAAGGATGAAACTAAAATTCCACAATTAATCAATCACAGCTAAAACCAATCGAGTAACGGGTCATCCAACGACCCGTCATGAGTAATGACAAATCATTGTCACTAGTCATTATCTAGGTGGTCAGATTTCCAGTGCATGTAATGGATCAATACCATGACTCATTGGAAGCAACCACGAGTCGTGGTGAGGCTCGTGGTAAGGAAGTTTGGGTTTGTGAAGGGGCCTGGCAACGATCGACCTAACAACCCATCATTTGAATTAACGACTAATCCTATCGAGTCTTGGGAAGAATACAAAAGTGGAAGTAAAGCAGTAGACCCAACAACTGGATACCATGAGTCGTGGTTTCATGAAATGACTGGTGGGATCAGTCGTTGGTTCGCCCAGGACAGTTTTCAGAGAAAAATTCATTAAGGGTATTTTCGACCTTTCTATTCTCTATGGCCCTAAACTACATCGTTTTATATATTTTCTGAGTATGATAATATAGGATAAATCCCCCTAACCTATTCATTCTCATGCATTCAAATTAACAGAATTCTAGAGAAATCAAGCATAGATTCAAGCTTTTTCCTATCAATCGTGCATTGGGCATTCAAGGAATATTTGAATATGATCTTACCTAGCTATGTAGGGTTACGAATGGGTGTTTCCGTCCACACGCATTCCCATTCTCTATTAATTTACAAAAATCTATCAAAAATCTATTGGAGTTTTAGTTCAAGTCTTAGAGAAAATTTTATGATTTGCTAATGGGCTTTTTATGATTTATGAATCTCACCATAATTTATGAATTTTGATCAGGTTTTACATATTTATTTTACTTATAAAATTATCGAATTCGATTTCTATTCAATTAAGGCTAATCATGCATGATTTATAATGAATTGATTTATGATCTTCCCTTCAAATATTGATATTTATGAATCCAGCATGATTTATCATTTGAAATATGAAATTATTCAAATGCCCAACATGATTTGATGATTTACAAGTTATATGCATGATCTTCAAGTATGCATGGGCTTTATGATTTATGAATTAATGATGATGGAAAACATGTTTTAAAGTTACCCGATATTTATAAGAATGTTTTTGAATGAATTTAGTATTGTAAAGAATGATAAAGTATTGTAAAATTCCCACATGATGAAGAATGATTACGATTTATGAAATGGATTTCATGGTTTATCGATTTATGATGTTCGCCGATTAAAGGACCTTTGATTCTTGGCTAATCATATTTTATGGGGATCAATGAATGATGAATGATTATTTTTATCCATAAATCTTAATGAATGATGTTATTGATTTACGTATGAGCCTATTATGCATATTTTTTAGGAGTTGTGTCTAGTACCGAGTAGCCCGGCGTTCAAAGGACTATGCCGGTGTCTCATAACCACGCGCCACCGTGGGCTTATTATGATACATTACAATGATAATGATCCCCTCTTTTCGTGATATCACATAATTCACGCCTCTCGCCTGGCAAGCTAGGGAAGACTCTGCCCACTTGAGTGAGATAGTTAGGGCATCATGAAAGGCTCTACCATGATGGTGTCGGTTATGACGAGTCCTCCCATTGTTCCGCATGTTTTATACATTGTCATGTTTATGATATTGACTCAAGTGATGATTTGATAAAATTTCTTTATGATTATGATAATGAACGGTTTATGAATGATTTGAAAACCTTGAGCCTTATGTTATGTTACGATGTTTATGATTGAAGCATGATGTCCCACTCTTATGATGTTTTATGAGCTTTTACAAATTTTAATATCTGTTTTACTTACCCTGTATACTCAGTACATTACACGTACTGACCGCATACTTTCTATGTTGTATCGTCTTCTGATACAAGTTCTAGCTCTCAGGGTTATCCTTATATCTTGATCATCTCAGAGTGTATTTTCATCAGATTGGTGAGTCCTCATGTTCCGAGGGCAATTTGACAGGCATTCATGCTGTTTTATGTTTCAGTACTTCTCCGGGTTAGTTGGGGTGTTGTCCCATCAACCCATCGAACGTAGTAGAGGCTTTCAAGTAGTGTGTAGTACTCAACTTGTGTATGTCTAACTGATTCCGTTTGTTATGATATTTCATGATTATGCTTACATTTCCTCTATGCCTTTAGTTCAGTCTTCCGCTTAAAGTGAATGAAGTTTGATGTATGCTTATGCCATGGGTCGACTTGGGACTTCTCGGGGTTCCTAGTCCCGTGCTACAATCCGAGACTATGTTTGGGTCATGAAAAATATGGTATCAGAGCAATAGGTTTGAAGTGTCCTAGGGTGTCTGAAAGTCGCATTAAGTAGAGTCTTTTTCATGGGTGTGAGGAGAGGCACACTTATGACCAAGAGGCTATGATACATTTAGGAAATGTTCTCTTCTTCCATGTTCTATGTTGTGCAACGAAAAGACTTTCTCTCCTTCTAATTGGTGCTATCCGCGATTGCAGAATCATGGCTCCTCGAAGAATGAACAAAAGGAGGAATGGAGATAGTGAAGGCCACGAGGATTGCAATGGTCATAGGTATCAGCAAGCCCCACCAGTTCAAGAGCCCTAGGCACCGGAGCCGGCTGCCTATGTTGAGTTTCGGGCAGCTATTCAGATGCTTGCGCAGGCCTTGACCACTCAGGTCAACCAGCAGGCCATTGTGCATGTTTCGCAAAATGGAAATGCAGTGGCGACTCTAGTCAGAGACTTCTTGAGGATGAACCCATCGGAGTTCCTTGGGTCCAAGGTAGATGAGGACCCACATGAGTTCATAGATGAGATTGTCAAGATCATACAAGTCATGGGGGTGAATGGGGTTGAGTGCGCCGAGTTGGCCTCTTATCAATTAAAAGGGGTCGCGCATATCTGGTTTCACAAATGGAAGGATATCCAGGTCGTAGGAGCAAGTCCGGTCACTTGGGAAGAGTTCCATATTTCACTTCTAGACTGGTTCTTCCCTCGTGAGATGAGGGAGCTGAAGACAGTTGTGTTCGTTAATTTGAAGCAAGGGAGAATGACCGTACAAGAGTATGCCCTTGAGTTCACTCGCCTATTGAAATATGCCCTAGAGTTGGTTGCCGATTAGAGGATGCAGGTGAGTAGATTTTTCCATGGAGTAGTGGGTTATTTGGACAAAGATTGCAGGACTTCCATGCTTCATCAGGATGTGGAATTTCCTCTCATAGTGTTGTATGAGGTGGCTCATGCAAGGGAGAGGAGGAAAATAGGGCTCGGACAGATAGCCATGAGTTTTCACATCAGAGATTCGGCGGTGGTCACCGCCCTTAGTTTTAGTAGAGTCACTAGCTCCAGCACCATCATCAGCTAGTATTCCATCCAGACCCAAGGGTGATCAGAAGAGTAGAGCTTCAGGATTGAGGGATCGGAGAGGCACACAAGTGGAGCGTACCTCCCCAGTTTGCGGGAAGTGTGGCAAGAGTCATGCTAGGGAGTGTTTGCTCAGCTCGGATATTTGCTATAGGTGTGGTAGGTCCGGGCACATGCGCCGAGCATGTCCATTTTCTAGGCAGGATAGTGATAGGGGTCGTGCCCAATCCACCAGATCAGTAGTAGGTCCAGCACGTCTAGCTCCACAGGGAGCATCTTCTAGTGGGAGTGGCGGACAACGCCAAAATAGATTCTATGCTTTCGCCTCACGCCAGGAGCAGGAGACTTCGCCAGATGTGGTCACTGGTACGTTACAAGTTTTTTATATTGATGTTTAGGCATTTCTAGATCCGGGAGCTTCTTTGTTTTGTGTTACTCCTTACATTTCTAGTGGCTTTAGAGTTATTCCCGAGACTCTGTTAGAACCATTTCGGTTTTACTCCTATTGGTTAATCGGTTGTAGCTAGGCGAGTGTATAGAGGATGCCAGATCACCATAATGCATAAAGTCACCTCCGTAGACCTTATAGAGTTAGCCATGACTGACATTGACATTATTCTTGGCATGGGTTGGTTGTATGCGTGTTATGCCTCTGTAAATTTTAGAACCCGTGCGGTGGAATTTCATTTTCCGGGTGAATCAATCTTGGAGTGGAAGGGTGGTTTGGCTGTACCAATAGGTAGATTTGTTTCATATCTTAAGGACAGGAAGATGATTTCTAAGGGTTGCATGTATCATATAGTTGGGGTTAAGGATGTTGAGTCCGATACCCCGACTATTTTGTCAGTTTCGGTGGTGCGTGAGTACCCAAAAGTATTTTCGGATGATATACCAGGTGTTCCTCCAGAGAGGGAAATCGATTTTGGAATTGATCTTCTACCCGATACGCAGCCTATCTCTATTCCTCCCTATAGGATGGCCCCAGCCGAGCTAAAAGAATTGAAGGATCAGTTGAAAGACCTGTTAGATGAGGGTTTCATCAGACCAAGCAAGTCTCCCTAGGGTGCACCAGTATTATTTGTTCAAAAGAAGGATGGTTCGCTTCGAATATGCATTGATTATCGACAATTGAACATGGTCGCCGTTAAGAACATATATCCTTCACCCAGGATCGATGATTTGTTTGACCAGCTTCAGCGTGCCAAGTGTTACTCAAAGATAGATCTCAGGTTCGGGTATCATCAGCTTAGGGTCCTGGAGTGTGATATTTCGAAAACAGCCTCCAGGACGCGGTATGGTCATTACGAGTTTGTAGTTATGTAGTTTGGACTAACAAATGCTCCTGCAACTTTTATGGACCTGATGAACAGGGTGTTCAAGTCGTACCTGGACATGTTCGTAATTGTGTTCATTGACGATATCCTTATATACTCTCATAGCGAGGAGGAGCATGCCACTCATTTGAGAGTAGTGCTTTAGACCCTCAAGGAGTGTCAGTTGTATGCCAAGTTCCACAAGTGCGAGTTTTGATTGAACTCGGTAGCATTTTTGGGTCATGTGGTACCAAGAGAAGGCATAAAAGTAGATTCTCAGAAAATCAAGGTGGTGAAGAATTGGCCTAGACCGTTGAAACCTTCGGATATTCGAAATTTCTTGGGCCTAGCTGGCTACTACCGGAGATTTGTTGAAGGTTTTTCGTCAATTGCAGCACCTTTGACCAAGTTGACTCAGAAAAAGGTAAAGTTCCAATGGTCGGAGGCTTGTGAGAAGAGCTTCCAAGAGTTGAAGACTCGACTTACCACCGCACTGGTATTGACCCTACCCGAGGGTACTGATGGTTTTATGGTTATTGTGATGCTTTTAGAATCGGACTTGGGTGTGTATTGATGCAGCGAGGGAAAGTGATAGCATACGCCTCGAGACAATTTAAAGTCCATGAGAAGAATTACCCGACCCATGATATTGAATTATCCGTGGTGATGTTCGCATTGAAGATATGGCGACATTACTTGTATGGGTCTATGTGGATGTGTTTACGGGCCACAAGAGCTTACAATATGTGTTCACACAGAAGGACCTCAATCTAGGGAAAAGGAGGTGGTTGGAGCTACTCAAAAACCATGATATGACTGTTCTTTACCATCCTGGTAAGGCTAATGTGGTGGAGGACGCACTTAGTAGACTCTCCATGGAGAGTGTGTCCCATCTGGATGAAGGAAAGAAAGAGCTAGTGAAGGAGGTGCATCGACTAGTAATTTAGGGGTTAGACTGGCTGACTCCGCTGATGGCGGGGTTGCTGTTCAAATTGGATCAGATTTGTCCTTGGTGATTGATGTGAAATCTAGATAAGATGAGGACCCAATTTTGGTAAAGTTTAAGAAAGCCATTCGGAGTTAGAAGGTGGAGGTTTTCTCCCAAGGGGGAGATGGTGTGCTTCGGTACCAGGGTCGCCTATGTGTTCTAGATGTTGATGATTTGAGGAGTCAGATATTGCATGAGGCCTATGGATCCAGGTATTCCATCCATCCGGGTGCCATTAAGATGTATCTTGGTTTACGAGAGATCTATTGTTGGGATGGCATGAAGAAGGATATTGCAGAATTCGTAGCCAAGTGCCCGAACTTTCAACAAGTAAAGGTTGAGCATCAAAGTCCGGGAGGATAATTCAGGATATCAGCATTCCTACTTGGAAGTGGGAAGATACTATTCATCACAGGACTACCTCGTACTCGCCAACAATATGATTCCATTTGGGTGGTGGTTGATAGGTTGACCAAGGCTGCACATTTTCTATCGATAAAAACCATGGACTCAACGGAGGATTACACCAAGCTATATATTCGGGAGTTGGTTTGATTTCATGGAGTGCCCTTGTCCATTATTTCAAACGGAGGTACTCAATTTACCTCTCAGTTTTGGAGGTCTTTCACATAGTGTGTAGTACTCAGCTTGTGTATGTCTAAGTGATTCCATTTTTTATGACATGTCATGATTATGCTTACGTTTCCGATATGCCCTATGTTCAATCTTCAACTTAAAGTGAATGAAGTTAGATGTATGCTTATGCCATGGGTCGACTTGAGACCTCTCGGGGTTCCTTGTCTGTGTTATGATCCGGGACTACGTTTAGGTTGTGACAGCGAAATCCGCCACCCAATCTAGATGATGCACCCTGCTGAAACGAACGGGCTATCAGAGCTACTGACGAGATGGAAGAGGATCTACTCTCGCCTCACTTCTCCGCTGCGCAATCTCGGTGTTTATGGCCCGACTAGCTGTACCAAAAACAAACCTATGATCCGGCCTTACATTCTCCCAAGTGGTGCTTCCCGTAGCTTCTACACATCGAATACGTAATCTCTCTTACTCTAGGTTTATACGGAGAACTAACTATCGAAAAATGCTGGGGCTGCCGATTCTGCTGGGAATGTGAGCGGTGTGCACCACTTTTCCTTGTTGAAGAGAACTCTGAATCTCCTATCCTAGCCCTCTTGGCCTCTTTATCCTTTCCCTTCACCTGCTCTGCCTCCATTTGTTGAGCGAGTATCACCAAACATGGAAAGTCTATATCCCTGTGCAACATGGCTATCCTGCAGTCTTTAACCTAGGAGTCTGACATTCCATTCACGAACCTGCTCACCCAGGCCCTTTGGTCGGCTACCATCTTTAGTGCATACTTGGATAACCGAGTAAATTCCAATGCGTACTCCTGAAGTTTCATGTCATTCTGTTTCAAGTCGATGAACTCTGCCGCCTTAGCCTCCCTCATTTCCCTAGAGAAAAACCTGTCCGGGAACGCAGTCTTAAATTCATCCCAACCTACGGGGCCTGCTCGAATTCCTCGACTGTCCTTCAACTGACAAAACCCAATATATGTGACTCCTTTCAGCTGGTAGGAGGCAAGTATGTGCTCTCAATCCCCGTCACTCCCATGATTTGGGTGATCTTCTGAATCTGTTCAAGAACTAATACGGGTCCTTATATACCTTTGAACCCAAGAGTTCAGGTGGGTTCATCCTGAGGAAATCTCTTACCCTTGCTGCCACTACATCCCCATTCTGGAGAACACAAGCCATCGCTTGCTGATTAATATGGGCAGTCATGGCCTGTGCCAATATATTAAGGGTTGCCTAGAATTTAGCGTGAGTAACATGGTCATCTATTGGGTTTGCCGGGGCTGGTGGTACCTACTGGCAGTCATTACCATTTCTTCTTCCATGTGCTTGTCTGGGAGGCATTATCTGCGAGAGCGTAAAGCACGAGTCAGGGAAGGAACCATTTAGAGTTTCATACTCTATGCATGATTAGAATCATGAACAAAAGGGAACATTCCTAAAACGTCTTGTAGCCTCCTCTTAATAAGTGTGACACGCTTCACACCCATGAAGAAGACTCTACTTAACACGGCTTTTTCAGACACCCGAGGACACTCTAAACCTTTGCTCTGATACCAAGTTTGTCATGACCCGAGTTTACACCCTAGCCGTAATAGGGGACAAGGAACCCCGAAAGGCTCCAAGTTGACCCTTGTCATAATCATAGCATAACACTTAACGATATAAACATCTGAAAAAGCATAACTGAGTGGAAACTAACTTTAAAATCCAAGATTAACATTTAAAGGCATAATCTTCAAAACAAAATACATTGAGTGAATCTGATTACACATGTCCGAAATCCTCTACTAACTGATGAGTTGCTGGGACAGGCCCCGAGCTAACTCTCAAAGTCTGAAAACTGAAATAAAACTGAATAAGAACATAGACCTTGTCCTCGAGAGATGAGGACTCACTACAATCCACTGAGATGGAGGGAGAAGCGTGTCTGTCCGTGGGGCTGGGTCTGGATACCTGAATCTATATCATGAAACAATATAACACATAAAGGCGTATGGTCAGTACTTGGAATGTATTGAGCATGTGGAGAAAAATTTAAACAATTAAATATGCAAGTATACAATAAGGAAATAACAAAGTACATCGACATAACTGATTACATGCAACAATCCTCTTATGAGTCACATACATATATATATACATGAAACTTTCATATGGATCTCATATCCTAAAACATCATTGAACTTCATGCATAAGATTCTAGTACTAAACATTTAATAAGAGCTGAAGCTGAGGCTAGCATCACATACTGTACTGGATCACTGCTAGTAACTGAATCTGCATTCATTATATTATATTTGTTCTAAGTTGAAGTCTGAATCATGTGGAACTGAATCATGATGATAACATAACTAAGGAAGTCATCCTCTATTAGGGAAATTCCCGACTAAGCTGGGGAGTCACTTTCTGTTATGGAGGATCCCGACTGAGCTAGGGAGTCACTCTCTGCAATGGATGATCCCGACTGAACTAGGGAGTCAATATTTTCTATGGAGGATCTCGATTGAACTAGGGAGTCAATCTCTGCTATGGAGGATCCCAACTGAACTAAGGAGTCATTCTCTAATATGGAGAGTCCTGACCTGACTAAGGGAAACATTCTCGGCTATGGAGAGTCCCTGACTGACTAGCACATAAAGAGTACTGATCTGACATTATACATCTGTTCTATGCTACTACAGCTAGTCATAAATATGAATATTCACTATTTTTATCATACAACATTCATTTCAAAAGGATTAGGGCTACTTGCTACTAACAACAAGCCCAACAGTCTGAAATCTCACTCTCGTGCTTTATCATCATAATTCATATCGTCATGGTGCCAAATCAATATTTGCTTCAAACATCTTACATTAACGAGCATCTATATATTCACATCATGCATTACACTTACACAACATTCAAGTTCCGAATTCATATCATTCAACATCTAACATTGGGTCATGTATGGTCCATAGGTCCAAATTACACTTTGGCATAGATACATTGTTTCACATACTTAGATTTACAGAAGCCCCAAACCATAACTTATACCTCAAACATTTTTCAACGAATTCATGGGAGAAGCATAGATTTTCATTTCATAAGACCAATTTCATAATTCATTCAAATTCATGAGAAAGGTGCAATAATTAGACCATTATCATAGATTTACCTCATACACAACCAGTTCCATCAAAAACATAATGAAAATACATATTTTACTTTCAATTGATTAAGACCATACACTATAATCTCATCTCAACATATTTAGAAAATAGTATATTCTAATCATTTTGGAATTCTTACAATCTTAACCTATTTCGTACATGGATACAAGTCATTGATTCAATTGAGTGGACAATAATAAAATCGCAATTATCGTTCAAGCCATCTCGTAAGGAACATTCTATAACCATGCATTTTCACCATCTAACACATAATTCAAGATATTTAAATGGTTTCATATTCACAATTAGCTCATAATCTTAGTGGGCTTTAGAATTAAAGAAGACATAGTAGAAATCACCCATCAATCAAAACCCAAAGTCATGCTTTTATAGAATAATTGAAATTGGATTTTTGATAAAACATTTTGGGGCAAAAGAATGAAGAATATCCTTGTTTAAGAACCCGCATACTTGCTTCAAAGAATTTCTCAACTTGAACATGACCTTGAAGCCTTCGAATAATCCCTTGAAGAATCCATGAATCTTGAGAGAGAGGAGGAAGAAGGGTTTGAGAGTTATATGATGTAGAATGAGGGTCTAGGCTAGTTACCCTCCTTAATAACGTCCCATACCATACTCAAAATGACGTAGTTTAGGAGTTAGGAGCATAGGATTTTACGAAAACACACCTAGAAAAATGCAGGAAAATCCCACTTGACAGTACCCACAGGGCACTCCACGAGTCATGGGGAGGACAACGACTCGTGGGGCTCTACCGTGAAGTGCACTGGACTACTTCTTGAAATTACCTAGACTTAGCTGACGACTCTCTTCACGAGTCGTGGTCTACCATGATGACTCATGGCCTCCTTCCGTCATCCCCTCTACCTGGGACCTCATCCAGGAACTCTAGCCTCTACCCAACGGCCCACTTAACAAGTTGTTACCTGTTATCATGATTCGTTGGGTTGTCCGTTTCCCCTTAAGCCCACGATTCCCTGCCTCTTCTTCCCATGACTGCCCTGACGAGTCGTTACCTGACACGATGACTCGTCAGGTCATCCATGATCACTGGACTAGCTACACCTCTTGACTGCTCCCCACGGGTCCGACCACGATTCGTGGGGTCACCTAACGAATAATCCCACAACTTGTTCTGTGCAAATATTTTCCACCTTCTGTCTGAATTCTTTCTTTAAGCTTGGAATCTGATCTTAGAAACACTTGGTGTGTTACAAAATCATACTAGGAGCCATGGTGAACTTTAGAATATTTTTAGTACTTGGAAGATCTTTAGGCACTATAGATAGTACGATCGTGGCAAGAAGGTACGAGTAGTATCACGACCCTCGTAAAGAATTGCAGACGATATCAGAGTTCTTAGGGCCAACACTTATCCTAATCTGCAACAGTCAAGAACTTATGAAAAGTAGGTGCGACCCGTACAATCCTACTATGGGTCATAGGTCCAATTGTGGCACAGTCGGCACTAGATATGGAAAACTCCCTGTTATCTTAGGAAAAGATTTTTAATATTTGTATAAATATCCTTTACGTTTTATTTTAGTGTTAGAAGAACAAAATTGAGTTAGTAGACATGTGAATAGTTATTTTTGTGAATTTTTATAAAGTTTTGAGGAGCAATTCTTGGGATCAAATTCTTGATTTCCTACATTATTCTTGAGATGTTTTTTTTGATATTCCAATCTGATTTTCTTCCAATAGTTGCTGTAAGTATTTAATTATGTGTTTCTCTATGAATACAAATTGTAATCTTACAGCCATGAGAGGCTAAAACCTCCACAACTAGGGCTTGTGGGAACCATCGCGGATTAACAATCTAGGGTTGCACAAAAGTGATTCAAAACTAATGCGAAAAGATTCTATTGTATTCTATTTATGTTTAAACATTTCTTAACGGTGTACCACGTTAGGACTTTTCTGAATTCTTTACTTTCTTGAACCCAAAGAAGTAGAGATTAGGAAAAGAGAATCATAATAAAGCCTTGATCTTTATGATCATTGTATTAACTTGAGTTGTGGTCGCAGGATAGTTAAAATTTGGACCATATTGATAAAGGTTAGATTGAACTCGCTCATGAGACCTGACTCGGTGATTGAGTATAATCATCCAATAGGGACGAACCAATCGTTTGGATGAATCCTAGTTATCAGTTCTTCAAGTAAGCATTGGGATTTATCACATGTGTATACATGAAGTAGTTATGAACCCATGGGGAACACTTACCCTAGTTGTTTTCAAATCTTGATTTAAATCACAATTATAATCTTTGCTTTAACATTATTTTCTTGAAACCCCCAAATTAGAGATGACTCACCAATAAGTTCACTTGCCGGTATTAGTCTAGATCTTATCCTATTCCCTATAGGTTCGACCCCAACTCTTAGTTGGGTTGTTTATTGACAACAATTGCTTCATACTTTGTCAGGAAGTGTGAGTTTGAGCATTATCAAAAAATGGCAGCGTTGCCAGGGAATAAGGCTAAGATTAGATTAATTGCTTGTATTTGACTTTTGGTTGTTATTTCCTGAGTTACGCTTTCTTTTGGTTTTGGATATCCACAGGTTGTTGCTTGGTGAATGCCAAGTACTTGTAGGAGTGGATCCCTCCTGATTCTGTTGGATCTCAAACTTTAACGAACACCGCGAAGGATGGAAAACAAGGAGCAAAAAGACGCCCGCATAGATGCTGAAGCTAGGCAAGCTGAGCTAGCTTGGCAAGCTGCACTTCAGGAGGCGGGGGATGCTTGAGATGAAGTCGTTAATACTGGTCGAATGGGAGGGGAAACAGAGGCCAAAGGTATGCCCCTCAGTTCTTCGACGAAGATGACTCGAACCTTGATGATGTCGGGTCAACCAGAGCCATTGTACCACCACCACTGCCTGCTGGGGCTAAATTTGACATCACTAGCACCATGATTTAGTTGTTGAACATGAAAGGGGTGTTTAGTGGTCATGCAGCTGACGATGCCAACCTTCACTTGATGAACTTTGTGGGAATATGCAAGGTGTACATGTTGCCCGTAGTAAGCCAAGATGGCATCATACTCAAACTTTTCCCCTTTTCTCTGTCTGGGGAAACACTTTATGATTATCAGACTTGCCCAACGACTCCATAATATTTATGACCCGAACATTGGCCAAGATCGAAACACGGGACAATGAACCCCGAGGGACTCCAAGTCGACCCATGGAATGAACATACAACTAACTCCATCAATAAAAGCGAAAGATTAGACATACAAAACATAGCAGAAGTCTAAAGATGGCATAAGGACTAAAATAAATCACATGCATTTAAAGCTGAATATAAACTATGTCCAAGAAAGACTCTATCAAATATAAGTTGATGGGACAAGACCCCAACTGAAACTGAAAATACACCAACATAACTGAATAAAAGAGGGGCCCTCAACAGATGAAGACTCACCAACAAAGACTGATGCTACTCTGAAAGCTGGCTAGGGTCAAGGCTGAATCTGACTACCGGAGCCTGTATCATGAAACGATAAAGCATAAAATATGCGGTCAGTACATGGAATGTACCAAGTATGCAAGGTAAGAAATACAGACATTTTAGATACATAAAAGTTCATAAGAGTAGGGCAACATGATCATAACATAAATATCATAATGTAACATAAGGCTCAAGGTTTACAAAACATTCTTAAATCATCTATAATCATACTCACGAGAGAAAAGATTTGTTAAACATGACTTGAGCCAAAGTATATAATCATAATTATACATAAATCATGAGGAACAATGGAAGATTCTTATAACCGAATACCCTATATGAGCACACATGGAGCCTGACCTGTAAATCCCTAGTCGGGAGGGTGTTCGTACCTTGCAAAGGGTAGAACCATGAAAGAGGGTGATATCACTCATGAAAGGCCCATTTGAGGTAAGTGGGGACAGTCTCAAGGGAGGTCCCATTGTGACCTACGATGGCACGTAGTTCTGAGATTCGAGGCAAAACCTGGGCCCCAAACCTACTCGATGTTAAATACTACTCCCAAAACATATATTTATAGTACTCATAGGATAGTATACATGAAATTCATAGTCTATTTAAACCATGATAATCATAAGCATGCTCGAAATACGTGAACTAGCCATGAAAGTAAGGCCCATGAGTAGGCCATAATTGTAAATTCATAAATCATGTTATTCATGTAGTATTTTAAATCATTGATACTTGATATTCATAAATCATGATGAGCATTTGACAGAAATCTTATGATAAGTCAGAAATCATAATGGATCAGCGAACATTAAAATTGAAGTAGAATCATAACTTGATTTATCTTGAAACATACATGTTTGGGCATAGTTTTGTAGAAAATTTAGATCTAAAAAGGTTATAAAATCAGCCCATGATTCGTAGAATATGTGTTTATACATGAGATGAATTAAACCATAATTAGATCATAAGAATTTCAAAAGAATTGGGATAAAACCCCATAGAATCATCAATAGAATTTCATAAATTAGAGAGAGATTGGGCATGGATACCCATTTATGACCCTACATACTTGAGATGGACTGATTTAACCACTCCCTTGATTGACCAATGAAGAATTGAAGAGAAGCTTGAAGGGGATTAAGCTTGATCACCTCTCTATATCTCTAAGTTTTCATGCGTGAGTAGGAATAGCCTAGAATGAATTTTCTCCTCTTAGTACAGACTATTCATAGCTTAAAACGACGTAGTTTAGGCCTTAGGATCATAGGAATTAGGGAAAAATCCTTACTAAACTCGTAGAAAATAATTATCTGCTAGTCCCCACGAGGGACAAGATGAATCTTTACTAAGGACCACGACTCGTGGTATAAGTCATTGAGTGCACTGTCCAAAATTCGTCTGGGAATCACCACGAGGAACCCTAAGAGTCCTTACTAGTGACCATGACTCATGGTCACCACTGCCCGAGATTTTAAGTTACTAACAAACGACTTACCACGACTCATCCCATGAATCGTGGTGTCCGACCATGACTCGTGGTGACCAACCGTCGGGTCCACTGCCAACTTCTTCTTCAACTTCCCATAGCCCTTGACCATGACTGACTCAACGAGTTGTGGGGACTGACCACAACTCGTGGCCAGGTCTGTTTGGACTTCAGAACTCAAAATTTCCACTCAAGTCCACCACCTCAACACGAGTCATTTCATGACTCATGGCCTACTCCACGGGTTACAAAATTACTCATTCTATGTCCTGGTGCCACATTTTAAATTTTCTCCGCTCCAACTCCTGGGTTTGATCTTTGGGCTTTCAGGGTATAACAATATCTCCCCCATGGGAACGTTTGTCCTCGAATGTTGAAAATCGTACAGAAAAGCAGAGAAATGCAATCATCACATTTAAATACTGATCATATAATCTGAACCTTCTCCGTAGTCTCATGGACTGAATCTAGTCCTATCATCGCAGCTTCACCAACTTCAAACCAGCCAATAGGCGATCTACATCTCTTCCCATAGAGAGCCTCAAACAGAGCCATCTGAATGATGGAATGGTAGCTGTTATTATATTCAAACTCGATAAGAGGCAAATGGTCATCCCAACTACCCTTGAAGTCAATCACACATGCTATCAAAATTTCCTCGAGAGTCTAAACTGCCCGCTCCGCTTGACCATCTGTTTGCGGGTGAAATGCTATACTTAGCTTGACTTGAGTACCAAGTCCCTTTTGACCCGACCTCCAAAAATGGAAAGTAAACTGAGTACCTTTGTCTGATATGATGGACAAGGGCACCCCATGCAATTGAACTATATCTCGAATTATCAACACTTGGAACACACCAACTACCCTGATATCGAAGCACACTATCTCCCCCTTTAGAGACGACCTCTACCTTCTACTCCTGAACGACTTCCTTCAACTTCACCAAGCTAGGACCCTCATCTTGTCTAGCTTTTACATCAGTCACCAAGGATGATTCTGATGCATTCTGAATAAAGACACCACCATCCGACGAGTCAATAAGACAAACTCCTACAATTTATGCTAAGAATTTTGAAGTCCTATGCCTCCGAGTTTTCCCCTTTTATGGTTAAGATCATGCCAAATACGCAAAACATTTAAATCCACCCGAAACTCATTCGGAATCCCCCAGGCACAACCCAAATATGCAATTTAATCATAGAGCCCATTAAGGATCATTTGGAATCATCAAATTACAAGCATAGGGTTATTTTGATCGAAAGTTGAACGTGGTCAAAATTAGCTTCCTCAAAGCTCATAAATTCAACCAAAGGTTCAAATCACCCTTGAATCACCTCGAAATCCATGCAAACTACCCAACTAAATCATAGATCACCATCCGGAACCAATAGAGCTTTCATAACCCAAATTCGAGCTCGATAACCTAAAATGTTGACTTTGGTCAACCCCTCAAACTTCAAACCTTCCAAAAATAAAAAATCTCACCCAATTTTCATTAGGTCATATCGGGAACGGTGTAATCCACCTCCTCAAATCATGAATAATAAAATAAAGATATGGAAAGGTTCAACCTAGGAAAACGGATCGAAAATCACAAAATGACCAGGTGGGTTGTTACACTTCGAGGCTTGGGTAATACCCGCGCTTCCTGAACCTCTATACACCAAACACTTATGGCAGGGGTAGAGAGTTATCCTAAATGTACACCTCTTAACCATCATTTCCACCATGAGGAAGCATCCATAGGATTTAGAGTATGGGAATCATGAGGATGAATCTTTCAAGAAATCTAAGTTGGGCATATACCTGATTTAGCACGACCGTATGAGCCGATAGGGAAAATCCTAGGAACTAAGTTGATTTAGCTGAGCGTTATAAGAGACATAAGTCCACACATGTAATGAGGGTCATGAAATAAAGCTGAATAGGTAATATTGGGATCACTGACTGACGGGATTACCTATCATCTTAGGGTTCTAAACATAAGCATGAATTGAGCATAACATCGAGTGAAACATAAGGGAAACATCTATAGGGTAATGGATGGACTACCCATAGATACTATTTATAGAACTTCTTTACTGGAGACTCAGGACCCGACTTTGTCCTTCATTTTCCATTTCCCTACCTTCCACGAAATAAATCTCATATTAGAATGAACAAAGGGGTCTTGTACCTTGTACAATAGTTCTCAGAAATAGCAATCATGGTAGGTTCGATAGGAAGGCTTATAACATACCTGAGACTACATCTGAGGCTGATTGCAGTTTTCTCTTGGTAACCTGTGCTACTGAGATGGGCGGGCTGCAGACCTGATAACTGGGGCACGGGCTCCACCATCACCCGATCTAACAAAAGGGCAATCCCTGAGTCTGTGTCCATGTTTAACGCACTTGAAACAAGCATCCTTGACAATCAAACACCTTCCCGGGTGGTTTCTACCACACCTTTGGCAAGCTGGCCAACTTAACGGGGCTGCTGAAGGGTGGTCAAGGCACAACCTTTCTGGCCGTCTCGCTTAGCTGAAGGACAATCTCTGTGTTTATGATATGGTTGGCCATGATAGAAGCAAACATCTGAACTTTCCAAGCATTTTCCTAAGTGGTTCTTCCCACAACACTCGAAAACTGGGTAAGTAATATCCCTCACCCCGGGCTTGTATCCCCGAACTTGCGCTAGCGACTTCTCATGGGGTTGAGAGCGGCTCCCATTACTTGACCCTTGCTGGGAACTCTCAAGGTTTTCAGTCTTGGGCCTCTTGTTCCTCCTTTCTTCCCCCTTACGCTCTCCACCCATATTCGAATCACCAAACTTAGAGGGGCTCCTCTTTGTGAGTTCTTGAATCCTTGTAGCTGCCGCTTCCCCGGTAGTATTCACTGATGTGATGGTCTATTGGTTAGGATGGATGATCATGGATCATATCAACACTTTGAGGGCCGCCCCGAGTTATGCATCCGTAACTTGCATGGGGGCCATTGAAGTTGATGGGGCTGACTAAATCCCATTGTTTTTTTGAGAAGACATGTTTCTGCACATGCGTATAGCACGAGTTAGAGGAATAGAGAGATTTGAACTCATGGCACGAGATAGAGCCATGAAAGAAGGGAACATTTTCTAAATGTCTCATAGCCTCTTCGTCATCAGTGTGGCGCACTTCACACCCATGAAAAAGACTCTACTTAATGCGGCTTTCGGATACCCTAGGACACTTTAAACCTATGGCTCTGATACCAAGTTTGTCACGACTCGAACATAGGACCGGATCGAGACATGGGACAAGGAACCCCGAGGGGCTTCAAGTAGACCCATGGAATGAACATACAACTAACTCCATCAATAAAAGCGGAGGATTCAACATACATAACATAGTGGAAGTCTAAATATGACATAAGGTCTGAAATACATCTCATGCATTTAAAGCTGAATATAAACTATGTCCGAGAATGCCTCTATCACAGACGAGTTGATGGGACAAGACCCCAACAAACTCTCTAAATTGAAACTGAAAATACACCAACATAACTGAATAAAACAGGAGCCCTCGATAGATAAGGACTCACCAACAGAGACTGATGCTACTCTGAAAGTTGGCTAGGGTCGAGGCTGAATTTGAGTAGCGGAGCCTGTATGATGAAATGATACAACATAGAGTATGCGGTCTGTACGTGAAATATACCGAGTATGCAAGGTAAGAAAAACAAACATGTTAAATACATAAAAGTTCATAAGAGTATGACAACAAGATCATAACATAAATATCATAATGTAACATAAGGCTCAAGGTTTTCAAAACATTCATAAATCATTTATAATCATACTCACGAGAGAAAAGATTTTTTAAACATGACTTGAGCCAAAGTATATAATCATAATCATACATAAATCATGAGGAACAGGGGGAGTTTTTTATAACCGAATACCCCATATGAGCACACATGGAGCCCGACCTGAAAACTCCTAGTCGGGAGGGTGTTCGTACCTTTCCAAGGGTAGAACCATGAAAGGGCGTGATATCACTCAAGAAAGGCCCATTTGGGGCAAGAGGGGACAGTCGCAAGGGAGGTCCCATCATGACCTACAGTGGCACATAGTATTGAGATTCGGGGCCAAACCTGGGCCTCGAACCTACTCGGTGTTAAATACTACTCCCATAACATATATATGGTGCTCATAGGATAGTATGATGAAATTCATGGGCTAGTTAAATAATGATAAACATAAGAATGCTTGGAATACGTGAACTAGCCATGAAAGTAAGGCCCGTGAGTCAACAAAAATTGTAAATTCATAAATCATGATATTCATGCAGAATTTTAAATCATTGATTCTTGATATTCATAAATCATGATGAGAATTTCAGAGAAATCTTATCATAAGTCATAAATCATAATGGGTCAGCGAACATTAAAATCGAAGTAGAATCATAACTAGATTTATCTTGAAACATATATGTTTGGGCATAGTTTTGTTGAAAATTTAAATCTAAAAAGGTTATAAAATCCACCCATGATTCATAGAATATGAGTTTATACATGAGAAAATTTAACCCATAATCAGATCATAAGGATTTCATAAGAATTGGGATAAAACCCCATAGAATCATCAATAGAATTTCATGAATTAGAGAGCGATTGGGCATTGGTGTGATCAAATTAATCCATTGATCACCCTACATACCTGAAATGGACTGCTTTAACCACTCCCTTGATTGCCCAAGGAAGAATTGAAGAGAAGATTGAAGGGGATTAAGCTTGATCACCTCTCTATCTCTCTAAGTTTGCATGCATGAGTTGGAATAGCCTAAGAATGGATTTTCCCCTCTTAATACACATTATTCATAGCTTAAAATGACGTAGTTTAGGCCTTAAGATCATAGGAATTACAGAAAAACCCTTACTAAACTCGCAGAAAATAACTGTCTGCCAGTCCCCACAAGGGACAGGACGAATCGTTACCAAGGAGCACGACTCGTGGTCTAAGTCATCGAGTGCACTGTCCAAAATTCATCTGGGAATCACCACGGGGAACCCTACGAGTCGTTACTAGTGACCACGACTCGTGGTCACCACTCGTCATCCTCACTGACCACGACTCACCCACGAATTGTGGTGACCAACCATCGGGTTCACTACGAACTTCTTCTTCACCTTCCCATAGCCATTGACCACGACTTACTCAATGAGTAGTCGGGACAGGCCACGACTCCTGGTCAGGTACGTGGGGACTTCAGAAATCAAAATCTCCACTTAAGTTCAGCACCTCACCACGAGTCACTTCACGACTTTTGGTCTACCCTACATGTCACAAATGACTTGTTCTGTGTCCTAGATCCAGATTTTTAGTTTTCTCCACTCCAACTCCTGGGTATGATCTTTGGGCTTTCGGGGTATAACAATAACAAACTGAAGGGAGCTCAAGCAAGCTTTATTAGAGATATTCTTTCCGCCTTCCAGGATGCTGTAGATCAAGGACAAAATTTATATCTTCCGACAACTTAAAACTGAGGCACTTCATGAAACCTGGCTGAGGTTCAAGAAGAAGTTTACAAAATGCCCGAACTATAAGATTCTAGATGACAGTTTGTTGGAAATCTTTTACAAGTCCTTAAACAACAGTACGAAAGCTGTAGCAGACACAGTGGCGGCAGGAGCACTCATGAATCACACTTGAGAGCAAGCCACTACCATTCTTGACAGGGTGGCAAAATCAAAATAGAGCATGGAACATGATGTGCTGTGGATTTACATCACTATTGACGCTCAAAACTAATAAAATAGCATGGACTTAGGTTTATTTATGTGGATATGAGGCGATTTTCCTTTGATTTCAGGATAAATGGGTGTTGGAGCGTAAATTTTCAAGAGGTAGCTAAAAGTGTGCAAAAAAGGGAAAAAATGCAGTCCACAGTACGATCCGTAGGATGGACCTACGAGTCGTTCTGATGGCCGTGATAAGAGGCAAAAGGCTGAAGCTGGAAGAATCGACCTACGAGTCTTGCCATGGATCGTACCAAGCTTGTATGAATTGTGGTAACGCAGTCGTGAGGAACTCTAGAAGAATTGCACAAGAGGATGATTCTCAGTATGAGAGGATACCATGACCCGTAAGATCTTGGTATGAATTGTAAAATACCGATCGTGGTGAACTTCAGACAAATTTCAAAGATTCAAAATCAAGTCGGGGGAGCCTGGTACGAGTCGTAGGAAGGAGGTACAAATCGTAACTTGTCCCAAAACTTAGTCAAAAATCAGCCAACAATCCAAACCACGAGATGCTTCCACGGACTGTAGGATGCTCCTACGAGTCGTAGGATGATTCATGACGAGGTCGGCACCAGATATGGAAAATTGCCCTGTTAGCCTAGGAAAAGGATTCTTATGTATAGATAAATACGTTTTATATTTTATTTTTCATAAGTGTCATTGAGAAGAATTAGTTTTAGTTGGAAAACATTGTAGTAGACAATTTTTCATCTTTGAAAGAAAGAATTGTGTTAGTTCAACCTTGTGATCAACCTTTTCTTGAATTCATATTGTTCTTGCTACTTGTTCTTCAAGATTTTGCGGATTAATGAAAGGAAGCATTTTTTCTCAATCATATTTGTAAATATTTTTTTTATGTCTTTAATCATGAACACACTTCACAACCTTGCAACTATGAGAGGCTAAAACCTCCATAGGTAGGGTTGTGGGAACCATGGTGGATTAACAAGCTAGGGTTTAAAACCAATACTAATTACTCATATTGTATTCTCTCCATGCTTTAATGATTCTTAGCGGTGTACAATGTTAGGAAGTGCCCGAATTCCTTACTTGCTTTGGTTGAAGAGGTAGAGATTAGGAAAAGAGAATTACAATGGGGCCCTGATCTTGGTGATCATTGTATTAACTTGAGCTGTGGTCACAACATAGTTATATCTGGAACTTAGTGATAACGGTTAGTTGGGAAACATTCATGAGACTTGGTCGAGTAATTGAGTATAGTCATTCAATAGGGATTGATCGATCGTCTGAATGAACCTAAGTTATCAGTTCTATAAACAAGCATTGGTGAAGATCACGAGCGTATACCTAAAGTTGTTATGAATCCATGGGGAATAGAAACCCTAATTATCCTTTAATTATTGATTCACAACCATAAGTTTGACAACTGCCTTTTTTTTACTATTGATTATTATTTGAATCCCCCCAATTGTGAAGTAACTACCATACAAGTTCACATACCGGCTATAATCTAGATCTTCCATATTCCCTGTGGGATCGACCCCAAACTCTAAGTTGGGTTCTTTATTGACAACGTTCGCTTCTCACTTCTGTAAGAGGTGTGGTTTGAGCATTATCAAAAAGTGACGCTGTTGCCGGGGATTACGGCTAAGACTAGGTTATTTGCTTGTATTTGACTTTTTGATAGTTATTTCCTTAATTACGTTTATTTTTGTGTTTTTGATTGCCACAGGCTATCCTCTGGTGAATGACAAGCACTCGGAGTAGAGGAGACCCCCTTGTTCCATTAAATCCCGAAATAGAGCGGGCACTGCATAGAATGGAAAACCCTAAGCAA
>JACEIK010000739.1:27732-76896 GCA_018107945.1 Datura stramonium
AACACTAGTCAACATGGGAGGGGAAACCGAGCTCAGAGATTTTCCCCTCAGTTCTTCGATGATGAGGACCCAGATATTGATGAAGTTGGTCAATTGGAGAAATTGTGCCACCACCACTGCCCGCTGGAGCCAAATTTAATATTACGAGCACCATGATTCAATTGTTAAACATGAAGGGGGTTTTCAGTGGCCACGCAGTGGATGACGCCAACTTACACTTAATGAACTTCGTAGGAATATGCAAGGCGTACAGGTTGCCCAAAGTAAGCCAGGATGCCATACTGCTCTGACTCTTCCCTTTTTCTCTATCAGGGGAAGCTACCTTGTGGTTATCAAAGTTTCCCAACAACTCCATAACCAACTGGAGGGAGCTTAAACAGGATGGAGAGATTCTTTCCCCCATGAAGGATGTTACAGCTAAAAGATGAGATCTATAATTTCTGACAAATTAATATGGAGGCACTTCATGAAACTTGGTTGAGGTTCAAGAGAAGTTGACTAAGCACCTGAACCACAAAATTCCAGATGATAGTTTGTTGGAAATTTTTTACAGGTCTCTGAATAATAGCACCAAAGCTGTAGCAGATACGGTGGCTGGAGGAGCATTGATGAGTCATGATCACGGGAAATAATATAGGTCCCGTGATACGTTTTACAACTTAAATTAGTCGTGTTGTCTAAGCTATTTGATACATTTTCATGTGATTTTATGTACATTTTCATGTGATTTTATGTAACAGTGAAGATATAAAGCAACCAACATGATTAGCTTTGTTTTGTAGGTTTTTGATGACTTTTGAGGAGCTAATTCATGAGTTGGTGAAGTAGAGGCTTGAGACGGGAAGAAACACGCAAACGTCGGCAAAGAGGAGGCCCAAAACAGCCCACCTGCGCGTCGGCAACGTGCCACGGCAGGCAAGCCGCCAAGATGTTTCTACTGTGTTGGCACGTGCCACGGCAGGTGGCACTGCGACCAAGCCTGTGCATCGCGCTGCCCCGCAGCGTGCCACGTTGCCAACGCGGCAGGGTGCTGCCAGGGTTGAGTTTCGGGGCGATTTCAGAAAGGCCTTGCGATCGGGCCGTGGCACGGAGGCAATGCTCCCGCTGCACCCGCGGACACGCTTCTTTGTTATTCCGGGACAAATTTCTACTATTATAAATAGCACACTTAGGTTTATTTTCACAAATTCTGACTTGGTGGAGCAAGAACGTGGGTTACAGACAGCTTTGAGGACGAAATTCTTAGGTTTTTCTGTCTCTTTGTTCTTCCTTTTCAATTGCTTAAAGGATTAACACTTGTTTTAGGATGTTTAATCCACAAATGAGTGGCTAATTTCTCTTTTTGCTGAGGTTATGAACTTAGTGTTGCAATGTAATTATTGAATTGCTGGCTTATTTTCTCTTTTCTTCCATGGTTGTTCTATTTAATTCTTGTTCCTACTACATTAATGTCCGCCAATGTTAGTGTAACCAAAAAGTCCGGTTTCACCCGAGAGGGCAAGAAATTGGAAAGTTGTGAATTAATAGGATAAGGATCTTTCTTGGTTCGGGAGAATTGGGAATTGATTTACCTTCGGGATAGAAATATACCCGAAAGTCGATTAGTCATGTGTGGAACCGATTTCGTATTGCTAGAACTTGAATTCCTTCTTATCACGAAAATGTAGGTGGAAGCGTCTTGAATTCTTAAGTTGGGTTAAATACGAGAGTTTTAATCCATAGGCAGTAGTTCCGACTAGCAACCGGAGGAAAAGATAAACCACGCAAATTAATAGTTCGTGTCTTCACATGTTCTTCGTAACCTCAGCATGCTCTTAACCATTGTTTAGATTCAATTGTATAATTAGTTATTTATACAAAAATATATTTCCCAAAACAAACAACTTTTGCTTTACGCTGTTGTCTTCATTGTTAGAGTTTTAGTAAATTAACACTTGGAAAGGTTTTACCCCGAGTCCAAATTCTTGGGTTCGACATTCCGGTTCCTTAAAAGAGCCACTATATTACTTGTACGACCTGCACACTTGCGGGCTCATCAGGGTTTTTGGAGTGCCGTTGCCGGGACTGGCAATCGGTAAAAAATTTTTTTCTCAAGTGTTAGTTAACGAATTCTATATAAGCGTTGACAACGTGTTTTCTTTTTTTTCTTTATTTTATTTTATTTTTAAAATTTTTGATTGTTCTTGAATACCCTTCTTGACATGACATCTTGGAATATAAATGGGTTAAATGGTGGATACTCTTACTTTGATAAGTCTTGTCTGAATTGCGAAGACCCCACTTGTGGCAACACCGTAACAAGTGCAATATATGTGGTGGTCAAGAATGGCCATTGGGATGGCTGTCTGAATGCATACTCCCATCCCCAAGCTCCTACTATGATCCTGTTGTTTTTGCTGAATATAGGTGCGGCTGATGAAAATGAGGACTTGGGAACGCCAAGCTCGGTTAGAAGACATGCTAAAACAAACATGCTTGAGCAAAACAGAAGAATTACAGAAGTATGGAAGAAGTGAGAATTCAGCTAGAAGAGAATGGAGCGACTCTAGAAAGGATGAGTGTCAAATTCACGGAGATGATGGCTGAGGCTGAAGCTTATGATCAATTGCAAGTGACAGTTATATGCAATATCTGGGAGGAATTACAAGAGGGAGACAAGGGTGAATTTTCGATGAAGCCCGACATTTAGAACCTCTTGAGTGTCCCCGTGAGGAGCCTGCATACTTGTAGAAAACTGGTTCTGGGGAGAAGAGATAGAGTATACTCCATTTGATAATATTGGAGAGATAGATGTTGATGCGAGAAGGCAGAGAGAAAAAATATGTCAATTGTATTGCAAGCTTTCTCGTAACTAAGGTGCAGCTGGACTCACTGAAGCATTTCTCTATCTTGAGTTTGGTGGACGACATTGAAATGATGGAGTCTTCCAAGATTGTATAGAAATGTCTAGAGGAGGACCAAAGTCCATATATTCTTGGAAATTTTCTGAGCCCAATAGACAAAATGACTTCGCCAATTAAGGGCCAATATGCAAAAGGCAACATCTACTACTTGGTCCTTACTCTTTTCTCACCACCACCCCTAGAACATAAGAGAAAATTGGAGAAGAAATTAGGGGGTGAGATTCATATCCTCAAGGCGGAGGAAAAAGTGGTGAAACTTGACACGTCGTGCCGCGACGTAAAATTAGGCGCTGCTTGGGAGGTAACCCAAGGGTACCATAGGTACCATTTTAATTTCTTGCATTTTTATTGATTTTGCCACTTTCATCTTTTGTTGTTTTTGGTGAAAAGTTAAGCACAGATGGGAGGGGAAGTCTGAGTACCCATGAAGGAGGAAGCAATGCGTGGAGAGAGAAAAAGCAGGTGAACACCCACTTGAGCAAATTTGAACGAAAGCATGTCGTTGGCTAGGCCTAAAAGGCCTCGTGGAGTATTTCTCACCCTCTTGAAAGGTTAATTTTGATGCTATGAGGACATGTTACGATTTAAGTGTGGGGTGAGGGAAATTAAGGAATTCTCAAAAATTTTCTCCGTGCTTAACAAATTTTTGGTGAATATAATGCCGTGGAAGAAAAATAATATTTGGAGAAATTTGAAATTTTTGTATTTTTTTTAGTTTTTTTATATTTTTTATATTGTTTGTTTTTTGTTTTTGGGGTTTTTTTTTTTTTATGAATTTTGAGTTTTTTTAATTTTTTATTTTTAATTGTTTGTATATAATGTTTTTAGTCGTAGTTAGGACTCAAGCTTCCGAAGATGGATGGATGACGACCGTCTTGGAGGAAAATTAGTCAATAGGTTTTTGTTCTTTTTTGTAAACTCATAGCTAATGGATGCTTGATATTCTTGTTATGTGCTAGACATGATTGGAAGATGCAAGTGAGTTTAGTATTAAAGCATGTAAATGGCAACTTTGTTTGAGACACTAGCTCGTGAACTTGCCTCGATATGATTGAAGCTTAATTTCAAATTCTTGTGATTAGCTGAGTAAGAGTCTGCTGAATGTATCTTGAATCGAGCATGTGCAGTGAGTGTAAGGTTTTTGAGTATTCTATGTTATTCTGGAATGTCTAGAACTTGCCTGGTGTGTGTATGAAGCGAAACGAAGGATGTAAATTGTAGGAGATGATTTAGGCATTTCTTTGAATTAACCTAATTCTTATCCCTCGTTTTACCTACCTTGAGAAATTAATCCTAGTCAGCCCCATTGAGCCCAGTCATTCTTTTGATAGCTGCAACATAAGCTTAATCTCTTTCATTAGCCTTGAATTTGACCCAAAGCTCCTAAGCGTTTGAAGAAGAAAATCAAAGAGTAAAGGAGTGAGGAGAATGAAAAGAAATGAAAATTAGCAAGTTGTAGAAGTGTTGAGAAAAGGTCGAAGGTGCACTTGTGTAAAGATGGATTATTGTTAAGGAGTAAGAAAACAAATGAATGAATTTTTTTTTATACAACCTCTACTAATGAGCTAAAAGTGCCTAAAAGAAATGGGGGAGCAAAGAGGAGAAAATAAATCTACCAAGGATAAAAAGGTGAAGTAAGGGAAGGGAAGTTCACAATGAGGGAGTGATGTATTAAAAGCTCTTAGGGAAGATAGTCACTTACATTGATCACAATAGTACCTACCTACACTGAGTTACATTACAACCTAAAAAGTCCTAACTGATCTTACATTCGCACATCCTCAAATTAGTGGAGTACAACACTAAGGGCAAGCTTATGGGTCATTACATGGTGCATGTGAATTCTTTTGTGAGAGTGAGTGAAATTTGATTTATGTTCCCACACAATGTGTGATGTAAAAATTGTTTTTATGTGTGATGGGGTAACTCTTCCGTGAGGGTATATGTTTTCTAATGAAGGATAAAAATTCATGTGGGATTTCTTAATCAGTTGATTGACATGAGTCATAAGATTGAGAGTCGATTCTTGAGGTTAAGAAGTCTTAACATAGTTGTGGTCATAGCATGTCTTATTTTTAGCTTGTATCTTAAATAATCATCATAGCCGTAATTTGAATTATCTTGATAGATTAGCTATGTGTGAGTCTTTATTCACATGAGATGTAAAAAGGTTGTTCTTGAGCACGGAACAAGACTTTAAGTGTGGGGGTTGTGATCACGGGAAATAACATAGGTCCCGTGATACATTTTACAACTTAAATTAGTCGTGGTTGTTCAAGCTATTTGATACATTTTCATGTGATTTTATGTAACAGTGAAGATATAAAAGCAATCAACATGATTAGCTTTGTTTTGTAGGTTTTTGATGACTTTTGAGGAGCTAATTCATGAGTTGGTGAAGTAGAGGCTTGGAGACGGAAGAAACACGCAAACGCTGAAAAGAGGGGAGGCCCAGTCAGCCCACCGCCGGGCACGCGCTGCCGGCAGGCAGGCTGCCCAAGACAGCCCCCTGCTGTGTTGGCAACGTGCCACGGCAGGGTTGCACCGCGACCAAGCCTTGTGTAACGCGCTGCCCTGGCAGCGGCCACGCTGCCAACGCGGCAGGGTTGCTGTGGTCGAGTTTCGGGGCGATTTCCGCAAAGCCTCCGCGATCGGGCTGCGGCACGAGGCAATACCCGCGTTACACTCCGTGACACGTTGCTGGTTATTCCGGGACAAATTTCTACTATTATAAATAGCACACTTAGGTTTATTTTCACAAATTCTTGACTTGGTGGAGTAAGAACGTGGGTTACAAAGTGTTTTGAGGCGAAATTCTTAGAGTTTTTCATTCCCTTTCTTCTTCCTTTCAGTTGCTTGTATGATTAACACTTGTTTTAGGATGTTTAATCCACAAATGAGTGGCTAATTCTCTTCTTGCTGAGGTTATGAACTTTGTGGTTAATAATTGTTGAATTGCTGGTTTATTTTCTTTCTTCCATGGTTGTTCTATTTAATTCTTGTTCCTACTACATTACTGTCTGGCCAATGTTAGTGTAAACTAAAGTCCTGCTTTCACCCGAGAGGGCAAGAAATTGGAAAGTTGTGAATTAATAGGATATGATCTTTTCTTGATTCGGGAGAATTGGGAATTGATTTACCTTCGGGATAGAAATATACCCGAAAGTCGTATTAGTCATGTGTGGAACCGGCTTCAGATACTAGGAACTTGAATTCCTTCTTATCACGAAAATGTAGGTGGAAGGTTCATGATTCTTAAGTTGGGTTAAATACGAAGTTTTAATCCATAGGCATAAGTTCCGACTAGCAACCGGAGGAAAAGATAAACTACGTAAATTAATAGTTCGTGTCTTCACATGTTCTTCGTAACCTCAGCATGCTCTTAACCATTGTTTAGATTCAATGTATAATTAGTTTAGTTTAGTACAAAAAGATATTTCCCAAAACAAAAACTTTTGCTTTACGCTGTTGTCTTCATTGTTAGAGTTTTTTTAGTAAATTAACACTTGGAAAGGTTTTACCCCGTAGTCCAGTCCTTTTGGGTTCGACATTCCGGTTCCTTAAAAGAGCCACTATATTACTTGTACGACCCGTACACTGTGCCTACTGTCAAACTTGGGAGGAAGCAACCACTATCTTTGATGTGGGTGACTAAGACAAACATGGCCTGACATAAGGTAGGTGATGCAGTGGCAAGTACATATAAGGTTGTTTTGACTGCAGACCAACGATAGAAGGAAGAAGAACGCGATCAGGAGTTGGCTCACATGCGCACATCATTGGAGTTGCCGATAAAGAATATCATGGGAACCGGAGCCAAAAAGGTAAATGCAGTGGAAACTCAACAAAGGGAGCAAGGAGCTGATCACTAAGGGTTGGTTCTTCGTTCCTCTCCTGTTGGTCGAGTTACTTCGTTACTTCTTTCGCTGGTTGCTCTTTCGCTTTACTTCGCCGCTCATACTTTGGGTTGGAGCACCCGCCCCGCAAGCACGATTAGGTCTAAATTCGAGTGTGATCAGCTACAGCCACATCGACGAGGGAAAGGAAAAGGTTGCGATCCCATCTGTATGGACCAAGGCCATGTCATGAACCGGGTTCGAACCGGTGCTTCCAAAATGCAAGGTCCGGATTTGAACCTTCGATCATGACTTGAAAAAAAGAAAGAAGAGACAAACTGGTTCCGAGGAGCAGTAAACTTCCTAGATGGCCAAGTGGCGGGTTTTCGAGCCAACGCCCAAGCGTCTGGACAAGACAATTGGCGCCAAGGTTCTGGAATCAAGATAAAACCAATATAGAGACAACTACAATGTGAACGGGTTCATAGATAGAGTCGTGGTTGAGAGCGAGGGAGAATGGAGAAGGAATGATGGATCCTGCACACCGGGCCGAGTCTATGTGCCTCTCAACGCACGAGAAGGGGAGGATGGATAGTCAAAGTTGGAGAGCATGATGCCTGAGATGCTAAAAAAGGTGAGAGGTCTACCGATGACTTAATTAAAAGAAATTCGAAGTGACTTATCGAGCATGGGTCGAAGTGAAATCTAACACCACCGCCATCAAGAAAATAGAACACCAACTTGGCAACTGTCGCATCAATGAACCCTAGAAAAGGGTACACTCCCCTAGCAACACTATCCGTAATCCAAAGAACGATGCTCATTGCATGGAAGTGATGACTAGAGTGGTAAGACCACAATGACTCCCCCGTTCCCACTGAAGTTGAAAGGATGAAAGAGAGCGTGAATGAGGAAGAAGAGATGGGCGCGAGACACAAAATGGTGAGTTGCAAGAGGCCCTTGTGAGGTGAGAAGGAAGGCGACATTGATCAAGGGAAACCAAGTGCATAAGGCTATTCCACAACCACCGCCACCATTCCCTCAGTGGATGAAGAAAAAGGCGGACAATGGTAAGTTCCAAAATTCCTTTCAATTCTAAAGCTATCAGTGAACATACCATTGGTCGGCTACTCAGAGAAGATGATCAAAATGCTAAAATTACTCATAATTCGTAACAAAGAAGAGATCTCGTGGAGCTTATGAGCTAGTTGAGAATGTCAATCATTAGAAGTTCCATAGAAAATGAGGGTCTTAGCTCAGAAAAAGGAATACCCAGGCGCCTTCACGATACCTGCACCATTGATAATGTCAAGTTCGCAAGGGCACTGTGATCTAGAGCCAGTATTAATTTAATTCCCTTGGCGGTTTTCAAGAAGCTAGGATTGGGAGCCCCCACATCACCAACATCCGCTACTACGGCCGACAGAAAGGTTAAGAAATCCAGGGATATCTAGTTGATGTGCTCGCCAAGGTTGAAAAGTTCATATTCCTAGCAATACTGTGATTTTGGATTGTGAGGTCGATTATGAGGTCCCCATCATTTGGGGCGACCATTCCTGCCACTAGGAGAGCTCTAGTAGATGGGAAGCGGGTCTGCTAAAGTTCAGACTAAACAAAGAAGAGGTCACTTTCAACATCTGCAGGACCAAGCGAAGCAACCGAAGGAATTTAGTGTGATCTCAAAGACTAGAGGATGAGTATGAGTCACTTGATGAATTTTTGAGTAGTTAAAGAGAATTGTCGTGTCACGATGTTAAATCAAGTGCTTCTTAGAGGCAACCCAAGTGGTGATTTTTGGTGTAAATTTGAGTAACCAGACCACCTGTAAGTCACTGCAATGTTAAATCACGTGCTTCTTGCGAGGAAACCTAAGTTATTGAAATAATGTATGCTCACGGTAGAAACAAAATGTGTGGCTAAAAGATCACTGATACAAATCCTCAAGATGACCCGTGATATGTCCTACGAGCCGTAGCAGCAGGCGTAATGAGAAGCAGAGAAAACTTAAAGACAAATTCATGCCTACGGTTCATCCTACGAGTCGTACTCAATTGTACGAATCAGGATTGACTCATGGGTCACCAGGTAGTTTCTTCTATTAAAGTCACTACGGGTTAGGGGATCAGTCATAGGTGGCTTCCCTAGCAGACTCGTGGTACGAGTCATGATGAGTCCAAAAACACCACTTATACCCAAATCGACACAGATTTGTTTGATTTGGCCCTAAGCTATTTAAACCAAATCCACCCTCTCCCACGCTAAAAACTTAAGCTCACAACGTTAAATTCACTCCCCCACAAGCCGTAACTTAACAAACTAACAAGGAATGAGCAAGTGTTTGCTCAATCCAAGTTCGGCCAACCCTACACAGTGATACCCAATCGAACAAAGCCACAATCAAGTAAGTGTTTTACATTTCAAATTCCAAATACTTTGGAAGTGAACTTAAGGGCATCAAAACCCATGAGAGTCACTCGACAGCTACAAAACCAAGTTTTAAAGAAAAAAACAAATGAAAAGGGTTAATGGATTGTATTCGACCGAAACCCCACTCAGAAAAATTGTTGAACTTTGGCCTTGGAACACTTAAATGATGTTATGGGTAATGGTCGAAAAATGGGGAGGTTTGGGTAGTGTTAAATGGAGTCTATGATATGCCTAGACCTGGGGAAATCTGAGTACCCAAAAATGTGCAAAACAAACACCTACACGCTGAACAAAGAATCGTGAATGAGGCCTGAAAAGAGTACAGAAGCACAATATGGGTCGTAGGTTGATACTACATGAGCCGTACTAAGTGCCCGTACCACCAAATTGAAAAAGCTTGTCTGAGAAGTTCACCCTACGAATTGCGGAATCACCTACGGGTCGTGTACTCATGAGTCGTGCTATAAAACGGAGATTACTAGCAATAGGACTTCATCAGACGACTTAAGGTATGGACTGTACCTTCATGGTACGAGTCGTACTAAGAGTCATAAGATGCACTCACAGATCTCGCACAAGTTTCACCTTCATGGTACGACTCGTAGTGAAGACCCGTGATGAGATTCGAACTTCTCTTATCTGATTTTTTTTTCAAAAATGGATAACTAACCTCTTTCTCTTAAGGTACAATGACTTTCAGACACAAAGATGATAAATCAACGGCCCGGAGGAAGCTAAGAATAGTATCATCGGAGTTTGAATCTAATAAAGAAGAGAGCATGCACCGGTGGTTTGAACACGCCGTATGAAACAAGGACCACTAGGGCAAACACAATGGCCCAAACTAAAGCAACTATGGCCACACTCCGCTCAAGCTCCTAGTCTGGAAGGAGGGAGTTAGAGAGGAATAACAAAGGCCGGAAACCGACTCCAACACTGAAGAAAGGTTAGAAGAGACCCAAAATGAAGAGGAGAGCAACCAAGAGGAAGAAGTGGAGTATGGAGGCCCCTATGGTTGCACATGAGCGTAATTCTATCTAGAGAAAATAGAACAATGCAGTGGAGAGTGTCGGGTGCCAAAGAAATTTATGAACAAGGAATCTCTCTCACCACCAAGAATAAGCCAAGAAAAAGTATTCAAGAAGAACTCGCGATCTCTACAAATTCTTGGAATGAAGTTGAGGAGATGAAGTGTATTTTAGCTTCTGGCATGAGTTCGAATGGATGGTCAAGACTCCTACACAATACAGATAAAATAGTCAGGGAGTTCTACGACAACTATCTGGCCATAATGGAGTGTGAAAGAAAAGGAAGGGAAAAAGATAAAGGATCAACCTTGTCCGGAAAGTGTTCTCGTCCGAGGTCGAGTAGATGTATCCTAGCGGACCATCACTGGAATGTTATATGGACCTTAGTTCAGGCTTCACAAGGGCGATGCCAAAATATAACTACAAGGTTGAGGCCATGAAACAGATCAGAGGCTGAATGCCAGAGCGACGAAAGCAGCTGGGGTAATTGAGGTATATAGAATAAAGAAGACATTGAGTGGGTCACAAGGGGAAAGCAGGTAACAAATAACTCTTTTTTGAATCTCATAGCAAAGCCTATGGACACTGGTACGACATAGGTTAGCAGGCACAGTCAACGACAACACACTGAGTGCTGATAGGGAAGCTTTGGTGGCATGCCTCATGTCTCGCTATGCTCTTTTAATATTCCTTCGAGGATCATAGCTTCGAGACAGCCGTGGGAGTAAGCACTACTATCCCATTCCCAAGCCTTGTATTCAATTTATGTAGGGAGGCGAGAGTTCAAAGGGGTGATGAGCAGTTGATTGGAGGGCAGAGGAATGTAGACATAGGCCTTATATGGGATGAGATGAACTCTGGGTGAAGCGTATCTATATTTTCCTACAACCATGCTACAAAGATCTCAATGCAATAGGACACACAGTGAATGTTTCCACCACACAAGAGCAGAACGAGATACCGGCTATGATGTCGGGCACTCCTGAGATAGCTCCTAGCACCTCAGCTGCACCATTGCATAGCTCAGACTCTAGCAATCAAACAGGGCACATCTTGGTACTACGTGACTTCCTTCGAAGATGGAGAAGCGATTGACCATGGCGTAGTGCAAAATTCAGGCCATGATGGAAAATGAAGGCACAGGTCAAACTGAGATAAATGCAGCAGCTTAGGGCTCCTACATGCCTGCCTAGACACTTTGAGACCAGATTTAACATGAGGATGATGGAGTAGATAGGATACTAGTAGTCTCCATGTGGATTTGGGAGCTCTTTGGAGCCAAGTAGTTGAGTTGTCATCACGACAATCAACAGTTATAGCAGCCCCCACTCTTCTGGACCTAGATGCCGAGCTTGATGAAGATATTGGTTTAGCTGGATATTGGGAGCCATCCATGGCTACTAAGAAGGGTAAGAAATGAGCTAACGAGGAGGCTGTGAGAGGAGACTCCAAAGAAAAAGAAGAAGACAAAGAAGAAAGAGAGAAAGCGGGCCATAATAGAGAGTATACAGACTCATACAACACACATTCTTGAGTTGCATGTGAGATTTAGAGGAGAAGGAAGCTCCACCACAAACCTCAGCCCGAGCTAAGCCAAAGGGCCATGACCCTTGGGTGAGCCACATTCAACACTGGGGTTTATTACAAAGGGCTGACAAAGCGGCCACAATCATTGGAGGGGGAACAACTCCCCCGTTGTTACACCATTAAGCATGCTGGCCACTACTAGCGCCACTACTACCGTGGAGTGTACCACCTCCGCAAGATGATAGGAGGGAGCGCCTAGAGTGCCAGCGTATGTTCTCTTCCCTACATTCTTATAGTTTATGCTTCGGAGATGAAACTCAATTTTTTTCAAAAAGGGGAGGGTGTACTTGTATTTTTGGGAATTTTGTTCATCTGGAGGTTTTTCTTGTCGTGCTTCTTTTCCATCGTGCATGCTATCTAGTAGAACCGACATGTGTTAGAATTTTTGTTGTGATTTTTTTATTAGAAAGTAACTTAGGAATACTCAGCCAACAGAAATGCACTAGTTTTTTTTTTAAAATTGAAATTGAATTGATAATTGAGGTTTTTTTATTTATTTTATTGTTGACAACATGCATGATTTTTATGGATCTTTTTATGGCATTTGGTTATTAATAGTAGTTATTCTTGTTAAGCCAGGTATGAACAAGACAGCTGAAGTAAAAATAGCTCATGTACCATGTGCGAGTGAGGATTTAGTATTCATTGCAGTATGTTGTTGAGGATTTAGAACTTGCCTGGCTGGTCTCTCTGTATAAGTTAAGGAAGGTTGGTTAGGATATGATCATTGGCCATTTTTGCTTTAGCTCACTTTTTAGCCTATATTGATCTACCAAAGTTTCATGAATCCCTTGTTCCCAAGTTTGAGCCTTAATAGACCATATTTCTTTGATTCACCTGTTAACTGTACCCATTTGTTTATAATGAACCTGTTTTGGCCCTGGTCCTTCCTTGATATTGTGAACCCCAACATAAGCAAAATGCTTAAGTTTAGGTGGCTAGAGAGATGCTGCATAAATGGTTGGAGCGGGAGAAAGGAAAAGAAAAGAAAAGAAGAGAAAAGAGAAAATATGTGAAAATGAGGTGTGTGAGGTGAAAAGGTAAAAGAGTTGAAAATCTTGAGAATCTTGAAAAAGAAAAATTCAAAAGAGCTTGAAGTTGTTTGAAAATGTGAAAAATCACCTCACCCATGCAAATGTTCTTAAAATTGGGTAAAAATGGAAGAAAGGAAAATGAAAGAGTGAAGGGTGAAATAGGTAAACGGTGTAGTCATTGTATGTAGTGCCAAGGAAGGGATAGTCACTCATAAAATCTCTCATCTTTATCATATACAACCCTAGTTTTCCACATTACAAGCCATATCAAGTCCTATAGATCCTAACTTGACCATATGACAAAACCAAAGAAGAAAAAGTAAGGGCAAACCTATGGTATCTGATGCATAATAATTGCAAACTTCCTTGTGAGAGTGAGTTCTTCACTTGCCTAGTCTCGTGTTTGTTTCTCTATACTTCATATTTGCGAGTGGAGACTTCATTTGTGTGAGGGTACATGGGTTATGTTTGCGTTTACCTTTGGTCATATGAAAACGTTGGTGATGACTTGATTTCCTGTTGATAGCTAGATGACATGTCTTAATCCCTGCTTATTATGTTTTGATGTTGCTTATAATGTATTAGCCGATGACGTCTCTTATGAGGAAGGGTCAATAGAGTGTATATAGAGATCAAGAAAATTTATTTGATTATTGGTTGTAATATCTAAGTGTATTTTCTAGTTGAGCGTTGTGTTTAGTTTTTCTTTATCTTTTCCTGAGGACATGCAAAAGTCTTAAGTTGAGATGTTGATGTGTTGTGATTTTACAAACACTATTTACACAAAACTAAGAAAATAGCATGGACTTAGGGTGTATTTATGTGGATATGAGGCACTTTTCCTTTAATTTCGTGGATAAATGGGTGTTGGAGCGTAAATTTGCAAAAAGAAAGCTAAAAGTGTGCCAAAAAGGGAAAAAGGCAGTCCACCGTACAATCGGTAGGATGGACTCTACGAGTTGTATGATGGCCTTGATAAGAGGCAAGCAGTGAAGGCTGAAGCCGGAAGAATGAACCTACGAATCTTACCACGGATCATGTACCAAGCTTGTACGAATCGTGGTAAGGCAAGCCAAGTGATTAACTCTAGAAGAATTGCACAAGAGGATGATTCTCAGTACGAGAGGATACCATGACCTTTGAGAGCTTAGTACGAGTCGTACCATACCGGACGGTGAACTTCAAAAAATTGGGCGAAGATTCATAATCAAGCCACAGAGCATGGTACGAGTCATAGGAAGGAGGTATGAATCATACTCTTGGCCCGACACTTAGTCAAAAATCAGCAAACAATCCAAACCACGAGATGCTAGCACGAACCATAGGATGCTCCTACGAGTCGTAGGATGATCCATGACAAGGTCGGCACTAGATATCGAAAATCTCCCTATTGGCCTAGGAAAACGATTCTTATGTCTATATAAATACGTTTTATGTTTTATTTTTCATAAGTGACATTGAAAAGAATTTGTTTTAGTTGGAAAACATTGTAGTAGACAATTTTACATCTTTGAAAGAAAGAGTTGAGTTGGTTCAACCTTGTGATCAACCTTTTCTTGATTCATATTTTTCTTGCTACATGTTCTTTAAGATTTTTCAGATTAATTAAAGGAAGAGTTTTTTCTCAATCATATTTCTAAGTATTGTTTTTATGTCTTTAATCATGAACACACTTCACAACCTTGCAACTATGAGAGGCTAAACCTCCATAGGTAGCGTTGTGGCAACCATGGTGGATTAACAAGCTAGGGTTGCACAAAGTGAGTCTAAAACCAATACTAAGTACTTCTATTATATTTTGTTCATGCTTAATGATTCTTAGTAGTGTACAACATTAGGAAGTTCCCGAATTCTTTACTTGCTTTGGTCGAAGAGGTAGAGACTAGGAAAAGAGAATTACAACGGAGCCTTGATCTTGATGATCATTGTATTAACTTGAGTTGTGGCCTTCTGAGGATAGTTATATCTCGAACTTAGTGATAACAGTTAGTTTGAAATGCTCATGAGACTTGGTCGAGTAATTGAGTATAGTCATTCAATAGGGATTGGTCAATCGTTTGAATGAACCTAAGTTATCAAATTATAAGTAAGCATTGATGAATATCATGAGTTTTATACCTAAAGCTGTTATGAATCCATGAGGAACACAAATCCCAGTTATCCTTTAATTATTGATTCACAACAATAAGTTTGACAACTACTTTGTACTTACTATTAGCTATTATTAGAACCCCCCCAATTGTGAAGTAACTACCATACAAGTTCACTTACCGGTTGTAATCTAGATCTTCCATATTCCTGTGGGGATCGATCTCAACCTCTTGTGGGTTCTTTATTGACAACATCCGCTTCGCCCAAGAGGTGTGGTTTGAGCATTACGCACACCCCGGGAGGCAGTCATAAAGGGCTGCATATATGCTGTTAGTTTGACTACAAACCAACGTAGGGAAAGAAGAAGAGCATGACCAGGAGTTGGCTTATATGCGCACATTGTTGGATATTCTTACAAAGCACATCATGGGAGCTGGAGCCAGAAAGGTGAATGCAGTTGGGACACAGGATAGAGCCGTGGGCTGGACCATTCAGATTCCGAGGAGGATGCAAATTCTTGGACAACCAGGTGATGTTGCTCAAATTACACCTCATAAATGAGATATAAAGCGGTCGATGTCAATATAGAATCCAACTAGGGTTGGGGTCGAGTCCCACAAGGAATATGACGCGAACTTCAGTTAATGCATTTAGATAATCCTATCGGCTTTCTTATATCCTAGGGGGGAAGGTTTGAAACACAAAATGATGAACAATAAAGACTAGTAGATAATGATTTAATTTTGGGTTGTATTCAATCAATGAATTGGCTAGATTGTGTTCGCCATTACTTTATAACCACATGGCTTTTATATTAGTGATCTATTCTCGATGCTTAGCATGAAATATTGTGTTAACTTCACCTAAAATGGTTGGTCCTCAATTTAGATGATTATCACCATGCAACATGATCCATATGCGGTTGTATACTTAATTGACCCTTACCCTTAATATCGATTAGCTATTCCAAGACAAGGTCAAGCTATTAGATGAGGGTTGATAGCCTCAAATCTTCATTGTTAATCCCTTTTTCCATTAATTACACCCTTGATCCGGTGAGCAAGAATAAGGCAATTGTCAATGTTTACAACCTAAGAAGCAATTAAAACGTATGAATAAACAATACATGCATAAGCCCCGCTCAAGATTCACTAAGTATTTTTACTCTGTGTGTGTTAATTCATCATGGTTTCCACAACCCTAGTTATGGGTTTAGCTACTCATAATTGAATGATTGCAATTACAAAATAAAGAAGAAATCATAATTGTAACTTACAAAGATTTGTAGAAGAAACCACTTGAATTGAATAAATCACCAAAGCCAAAGAACAAAACTTCAATGTTGTTTTAATCCTCAAAATCAAGAACAAAATTACAAAATTCATTCCTTGACACAAGAATGGTAATTCGCAACACCAAAATTAACGTTCAAAACCTTAGAATAAAAATAAACCTAAATAAAATATTTATAGTTTCAAATAAAACCTTTCCTAACTAAAAATGAAATCCAGTTTACAAGTGGGCAACGAGCCGTGCACTCGTTAGGCTCTAACGGGTCATGGCAAGCATCACTAATCGTCCTCGGCAAATTGTTCCTTCATGGTATCGGGTCACCTAACGACTCGTCAGGTCAGGGCACGAGTCATTAGGTCCCCAGGCCAAGGATCACCAAATTCTCTAGTGTACATGATGAGTGCTCACAATATCTCACACCGAGTCGTCACATCTTCCAAAGACTCGTTATGTCCTTCTCTGCTGCCTCCTTGAGCATTTTTCCAGAAATTTTCTTTTCCTAGTCTTCAACGTTGGCATAATACCTCATTACCAGATGTAACGAGTCGTGTCAACTCATTAACTGCACTGGTTTCATGCACTCAAATTGATCTTTCATGATTCAAGGAATTAGTTTTATTAAGATCATGATTCTAGCTCTGCTTGAGTTTGCACCTTATCCAATTTTTGTGCCTTGTTTGGCGCCGATGAGATCTAGCTCACTCCATAACAATAATATAATATACTCATATCATACTGAACCACTCATTTCCAGCCTTGATACTAAAGTTTCATAAACACGATACATCAATATCAACTCATTCAAACGTTCCTGTAATAATTGATACTCAAATCTCATAACCCATATATTCCAGACATAACTCCAACTCAAATTAGACCCTCTATCAAATGATACTTGTCATTGAATATGATCAAATCAGCTATCGATCTGAACGTTAGATCAAATGATGATATCCTATGCTCTATTGAGCTCACCTATCAAAACTAAGAATCAATCGATACAAAGATATCAAAAGAGTCATAATCAATGAGTCGATTTCACATACCTAACAATCGATCAACTGATAACCACACACACACAGGGAACTCATTATAACTATAACATCATCACTTAAATATCAATCACGTGAATGAACATTTAATTATTAAAGATCATCATCACTAATGACAGCTCACACAATAATACAAATAATCCAAATACACCATCATCACACTGATCTTAATAATAATCAAACTTCAACAAGAGAACATTACACACAACGCGATTCGAGGAACATCTATTACACAAAACTTAATATTCCACCAATCTCATCATAATAACATTTAACGAAAACACTCTGAACACCTATTTTCTAACCATTGGTGATCAATGACCTGAGACAAGAGGATTACGAGAGATCCATCGCCCATAGAATATAATGGAAAATTAAACGAACATAGTAATAACAACGAGAAGTACAGAAACTGGAATAATTGAATACGATAACATAACAGAAACGAAAGAGGGAAGCATCTGAAACCGTCCAGATCGATTTGGAACTAAACATTATCTCAAAGATCGAGTGGAGGCAGATAGTATCATCATCACACATCATCATTTCACCTTCCCCAACTGCAGGTATATATATAATAATAAGGCCATGCAACTCTATGGAGCCGGAAGGTGCCAACAACAATAATTATATGGCCCATGCCTAGAAAGGAACTATCTGTAATACAACTTCTGCTCATTTTAATTCATTTAGCATCTTGTCGCTTCCTGGTCTTGGGAATTTGATTATGACACCCAAGTCAAGGTGTAATGGCTCGCAAGTAATATAGTGGCTCTTTTAAGAACCGAAATGTCGAACCCACAGGACTCGGACCCATTCCTCTAACTATCCATTTGTAGTGTGCTTTTAAATACCTAAAGTGTTGGTGATAGACATTTTCGTTTGAGAATAATTAAGTCTAAGTTTGGGTCAACGAAATATTCTGAAAGTGCTAGGAGCAACATAGAGTTAAAACCAGATAATCATAAGATAATATGATTTTGCACGGAATAAGCATGGGACTATCAATTGTTATTTCACATAACTGGAATTGCATGTTCATGGTCTTTCGAGCCTCTTAACACGGCAATCTAGCCTCACTGCATCATTGTGAGCGAGGAGTTTAATTTTCTAGTCGCGGGCAATCAATTACGCTAGGTTTACGGGAACGATAGGGACTTTCGTATGCCTAACCATTTAACTCCAACTTAGCCTCACAACTACTTCGGCGGTGATGTGACATCCCAAGTTGGTCTTTCATGTTCCCCGTGTGTCAACCAAGCAAGGTGTTAGGTATATTTCTATCCAAACACGGAACCTCTCCTGAGATTACGTCATGCTCCCAACATTTTCATGTCCTGACCTAGGTAATGCCTTCTCAAGCTATTTCCTAAGCTAACAAATATGCTTTTATGGTGATCATTCATAAAAACAACCAACAAATCAGAATGCAAGACGAAAATAACAATCAATAACTCAATTCCAAACAATATCATAGAATTACAATCATAATCCATGGCTTCAACCCTAGAGGAAGGGTTCTAGCCATCATGTTCGTAAAACTCTCTACACTACTATTAATCTACTCCTAAACTACATACTTACACGATATTGGTAGATGAGAAGGGAATTTGATAAACCCTAGATTAGTTCTCCCACTTCTCCCTTCCACTTATGCAGTTTTTCAGAATAAATTCGTGACCAAATGGAATTAGAGCTAAGGGTCCTATTTATAGTAAATGGAGAACGTGCTTAATTTGGTCTCGTCGTGACGGCTCCGTGTCACGGAGTGTATCGCGGGAGCACCGCTCCGTGACACGGAGGCATCGCAAAACTCACTGAAATCACCCCGAAAAATCGGCCTCGGCAGCACTTTGCCGCGTTGGCAGCGGGCACGCTGCTTGGGCAGCGCATTGCAGCTCTCTTGGTCGCGCAGCCACTCGCCGTGGCACGTTGGCGCAACGCCGCAGTGGGTTGCTCCGGCAGCTCGCCTGCCGTGGCACGTTGCCGAAGCGCAGGTGGGCTATTTTGGGCCTCCTCTCCTTTTGCCGACGTTTGCGTGTTTATTCGTTTCCAAGCCTCTACTTCACCAACTCGATTAGCTCCTCAAAAGTCATCAAAACCTACAAAACAAAGGCTAATCATGTTGTTTAGCACATATCTTCACATTTATATAAAATCACATGAAAATGTATTAAATAACTTAGACAACCTGACTAATTTGGGTTTGGGGAAGCGTATCACGGGCATGATATTTTTGCCCGTGATCACAACCCCACACTTAAAGCCTTGTTCGTCCTCAAACAACCTTTTACATATCATGCGTATGGAGAGTCCCACATAACTAATTTAACAAGATAATTCAAGCTACGACTATAATGATTACGTAAGATACAAGCTAAAAATAGAACATGCCATGAAATACAACTATGTTAAGACTTCTTAACCTCAAGAATTGACTCTCAATCTTAGCAAACTCAAGCAAATCAATCGATTAAGAAATCCCACACGAATTATATCCTTCATTCAACATGTGCCCTCACGGAAAGAGAGTTACCCAATCACAAAAACAATTTACATCACAACATGTGTGGGTACATAATAGAATTACACTCACTCACAAAGAATTCACATGCATCATATCATGACCCATAAGCTTGCCCTTGCGTTTTACTTCACTAATTTGAGGATGTATGAATGTAAGATCAAGTAGGACTTTGTAGGTTGTAATGTAACTCAGGTACAGGTAGGTACTATTATCGCCAGTAATAGTGACTATCTTTCCTAAGCGTTTCACTTACATCACGCCTCATTGCGAACTTCCTTCCCTTACTTCACTCTTTTATCCTTGGTAATTTTCTTTCCTTTTTGTTTCCCTTTTATTTAGGCACTTTGACTGTCGTAAGAAGGAGCCTCTATAAATAATTTTTCATTACTTTTGCTTTCTTACTCCTTAATGAGGATCAACCACTGCACAAGTGCACCTTTGTCCTTCTCAACTTTCTACACCTGCTACTTCTTCCTTTCTTTTCATTCTTCTTACCCTTGCCTTCTCAGATTTTTCTTCTTCAAGCGCTTAGGAGCTTTGGGTCAAATTCGAGGTTAATGAAAGAAAAGGATTAAGCTTATGTTGCGGCACAAAGAATAGGCTCAAGGCTCAACGGGCTAACTAGAATTAATTTTTCAAGGTAGGTAAAACGGTGGGATAAAAATAAGGTTAATTCAAAGAAATGCCTAAATCATCTCCTACAATTCACATCCTTCATTTCGCTTCATACACACACTGTGCAAGTTCAAGACAATCCACGACATAGAATACTCAAAAACCTTACACTCATGGCACATGCTCAATTCAAGACACATTCAGCAGACTCTTACTCGCCTAATCACAAGAATTCAAAATTAAGTCACTCATATTGAGTCACCCAAGAACCTAGTGTCTCAAACAAAGTTATACACTTCATGCTTCAACACTCAACATACTTTCATCTTACAATCATATAGCACACAACAAGAACATCAAGCATCCATTAGCTACGGCAAAACCTAACATCTATCGACTAATTCTCATCAAGACGGTCGTCATCCATTCGTCGTCGGAAATAGTCCCCAACTAACACAAAAATTAAGGCAATACAAAGAAAAAAAAAAAAAAAAAAAAAAATAAAATAAAATAAAATTTTATTCTTCGGTTCAAAGACCTCCAGTTTTGAAAAAGAACTAAAAGAAAAAACTAACGGGTGATGACCATGCTTGACTCCCAAAATTTTTTCAAATTTTCCATTTTTCCAAACAAGCATTACATTCACCAACAATTTGTTAGGGTAATAAAAATTTTGAAATTTCATTGAAATTTCCTCACCTACACTTAAATCATGCTATGTCCTCATAGCATCAAATTAACATTTCCAAAGGGTGAGAAATACTCCCTGAGGCCTTTAGGCCTAGCTAATAGCATGTTTTTCCACAACTTGCACAAGGGTGGTCGACCCACACTTTTTCTCTTCCATGCTTCCTAGCTTCCTCCTCCGAGGGTACTCAGACTTCCCTCCACCTGTGCCTAACTTTCCACCAAAACACAAACAAACATGAAAAATAACAAAATCCAAACAAAAATAAAAAATATTAAAATTTGCACCTGAGGTACCCTTGCTGCCTCCAAGTACGCTATTTTACGTCGTGGCACGACGTGACTAGCTCTTTTCAGACATCTCATACCTCGGGTTCTCTTCGAGAACCATCTCCTTTCTTTTGCTGTTTAGAGGAAACAGCCTTCACTCTGTTCCTCCCTTCCTCCAACTTCTTCTCAAATTGAAGTCCTTTATCAGACTTGGGCTGAACACTTGATATTGCCTTGGCCGTGCACTCCGTGGGACTCCTCCACCCCACACTCATCCTCCACACACTTACCCGACAAAGGTTTCTGTAGGTGTGCGGATGGGTTTATTTCTTTGTAGACGCGGAAGATTTCTTCTTCATCCTCGACCTCTTTTTCAGGGTCCCTTCTTTCAAGTCAATCACTGCTCCCTCCGGTGGCCAAGAATGGCCGTCCCAAGATTAGGGTACCGGTCATCAATCTGAAAATCTAAAACAATAAAATCAGCAGTATAATAAATTTGCCTACTTTGATGAGAAGGTCCTCTATGATTCCGTCGTGTGTCACTATGACTTGTCATTGAAGCTGCAACATCAACCTTGTCGGTCTCGGTTTCCCAACCCCAAGGTGAATAAGGATAGGGCATTAATCAAGCGCTTCCTAAATCACACAAAGCCCATAGCACCTCAGCTATACCAACTTGTATAGGGAGGGTAAAACTCTCGGGGTCTTTGTGCTTCTTTAGCATTTTGCTCAATACCATGTGACTGCACTCCTCAGTCAGTGCTACAGTCTGGAAGTTCACTCAATCTAACTTTGTTCGCCATCACATCCTCTGCGACACATATTTGGGCATTCCCTAAGACATCAATAAGAGGCAATTTATATGAAGTTCTTTGAAACTCTCAAAGAATTTTTAAAAACATTCCTCCTCCTTGCTCTTTTTGGAATCTCCTCGAGGGAAGGGGTGGTGGTGGTCTTTGTGTTGGCTGCAATGAAGGTTGCACATTGTTGTCCAACACTCGATTTTCCTCCATTATCGGTAGATGGTCCCGGTCTTACCAATCCGGCTGCACCTCTTTCTCAACTCTTAGGCACCGTATCGCCTAATCGCTCGCTTCTAAGACTGATGGCATTGATTTGCCGGGGGTAGGATTCATGCCGCTTGGTAATCTCTCTTGCGCCTAATGTTTTGAGAAGGCGCCCAATCCACTTGTTTTTCAAGATTGCGGGTGGTTACTTGCTGATTTATTAAGTTTGTTGCCATCTCCGCCTGATTTTCTCAAGCAACCGATTCTCGGTCTCCATAATTTTCTCGCAAAGGTTTCCTCAATGCGGTTGCCACGTGCCCATCAATCTCGTTTAAATCACACGATGCTGCTGAGGTTGCATAAAATTCTCTGACTTCACCCCAAGCAAGAATTCGGTGGCCCTGCCAATTTCTGCTGGAGTTGTTTCGAAATTCTGATTCCTTGGCACATTCCTAACAAATGACTGATCTCCGGATTGGCTCCACAAGATCTCTACGTTGTGCCCACATATTACAAATTTCACCCAACTCTGAGTTTGCCGAACCGTGACACCTGGCCTCGTGTTGGTGTATACTCGGGGCCTTATTGAACTGAAATAACATTTGATGTTGGAACGAAGTTAACTATGCAGCCAAGGCATTCAACCATCTGCTTCTGTCAACCCTGCTCTTCTTCCGCCCTCTTGATGACTCACCGTGCCACTCGGATTTCCCTTGTGCACTTATTCAACAGTGTACAACTCATCATATGTCTTCCAAGGCTTGCCTACCCGCGCAGTCTAGTAATATTTTATTGTGTGGGTCTAGACTTTCTACAAAGGTATGGGCCAGCACTTCATTTGATTACTGGGTGACGCCCTCAAATAATGAATTAATCTTTCCAAGCCATATAGCTAAGTTCTCAATGCTTCTGCTGAAACTTAGTATCTCACTTCGCAACTTTTGCAGTCTTGCCTGAAGGAAAGAATCTGATAAGGAACTTCATAGCCAAGTCATTCCATGAAGTAATGGAGTTCGGTGGCTCAGCCTTCAGCCACTTTTTCGCCTCTCCCAACAAAGAAAATGTGAAGAGGGTCACGGACATAATCAGGACACATGGGACAAACTGCTCACTTATCTCAAGAAAGCTCTGTAAGTGCTGCTGTGGGTCTCTCATGTGCCATTCCAGTGAAATTTAATCACTAGAATGTAACAGCTGCACCATATTTTGTTGTTTGTGTTCTCCAGGCTCCGATTTACTGACACTAGAGTACTGCTATCTGTCGCTAGCGGGATTACCACTTCGCGAACGGGTCTTGCCGCCATTGCTTCCGGCGACAACCGTGAGCTGCCCCGCGGGTGGTTGTTGTTGTACCTTTTCCTTGAAGTCTCTTCAGCTTTTGCTCTAGAGCTACTCTTTGCAAAATGGATTTGACGTCAAACAAGCAACAAGCCAAAAGCTCTCTATTTCTAGCCACTGCAGACAACCTCGTCACCTCCTGCTAATAGACAAACTAAGACCAGTTTCTCAACACTTAAGGAAAATTTTAAAAATCACAAAAATAGATAAATGATATCAAAACTTCGCCGAGTCCCCGGCAACGGCGCCAAAACTTGACTGTGCCCGCAAGTGTACGGGTCATGCAAGTAATATAGTGGCTCTTTTTAAGAACCGAATGTCGAACCCAATGGGACCTGACCCATTCCTCTAACTATCCATTTCTAGTGTGTTCTTAAATACCTAAAGTGTTGGTGATAGACATTTTCGTTTGAGAATAATTAAGTCTAAGTTTGGGTCAACGAAATATCTGAAAGTGCTTAGGAGCAACATAGAGTTTAAAACCAGATAATCAAGTGCGATAATACGATTTGCAATGGAATAAGCATGGGACTATCAATTGTTATTTCACATAACTGGAATTCGTATGTTCATGGTCTTTCAAGCCTCTAAACACGGCAATCTAGCTTCACTGCATCATTGTGAGCGAGGAGTTTAATTTTCTAGTCGCGGGCAATCAATTATGTTGTGTTTACGGGGAAACGATTAAGGACTTTCGTAAGGCCTAACCATTTAACTCAACTTAGCCTCACAACTACTTTCTTCGAGTGGTGATGTGACATCCCAAGTTGGTCTTTCATAACCCCCGTGTGTCAACCAAGCAAGGTGTAAGGTATATTTCTATCCAAACACGGAACCTCTCCCGAGATTACTTCATGCTCCCCACATTCTCATGTCCCGACCTAGGTAATGCCTTCTCAAGCTATTTCCTGCTAAATATGCTTTTTATGGTGATCATTCATAAAACAACCAACAAATCAGAATGCAAGACGAAAATAACAATCAATAACTCAATTCCAAAACAATATCATAGAATTTCAATCATAATCCATGGCTTCAATCCGAGAGAAGGGTTCTAGCCATTCATGTTCAGAAACTCTCTACACTACTATTAATCTACTCCTAAACTACATACTTACACGATATTGGTAGATGAGAAGGGAATTTGATAAACCCTAGATGAGTTCTCCCACTTCTCCCTTCTCTCCTATGCAGTTTTTCAGAATAAATTCGTGACCGAATGGAATTAGGAGCTAAGGGTCCTATTTATAGTAAATGGAAAACGTGCTTAATTTGGCCTGCCGTGGAACGGCTCAGTGTCACGGAGTATATCGGAGCACTGCCTCCGTGATACGGAGGCATCGCGAAAGCTCACTGGAAATCACCCCAAAATCGACCCTCGGCAGCACCGCCGTGATGGCTGGCGTGGCACGTTGCTTGGGGCAGCGCGTTGCAGCTCTTTGGTCGCTACAGCCTACTCGTGGCACGTTGCCAACGCGCAGTGGGCTGTCTTGGGCAGCCTGCCTGCAATAGTACGTTGCCGACGCGCAGGTGGGCTATTTTGGGCGTCCTCTTTGCCGACGTTTGCGTGTTTATTCCGTTTCCTTAAGCCTCTACTTCACCAACTCATGGATTAGCTCCTCAAAAGTCATCAAAACCTACAAAACAAAGGCTAATCATGTTGGTTAGACATATCTTCACATTTATATAAAATCACATGAAAATGTACAAATAACTTAGACAACCTGACTAATTTAAGTTGTATGTATCACGGGCAGGATATTTGCCCGTGATCAATGACTCCTTATATAAGTAATCATGGTTCGAGCTCGGGCGCGACTCCGTACTCAACTCGTACTCTATACTCCGTACTCACTCAGAACACTCGTGCTCCGTAATGCTATGCCGACGCCTCATATGGGGAATTCTCCATCCCATCTTCATCCTAATGCGGACGGCATACCCACTTGAGTGGCGATCCCCTTACCCTCACGGGGTCAACACAAGCACAACTCAGGCGGAGAGGACGCTCAAAGGGTGCCTCATAACACAAACAAGTCTCAACAAATAATAATCACGTATAGCAAGCATGTTTGATCTGGAAATACTATTCGTATTCTAATTTCTTATTCTGAACTCTTTTTCTTTAAACTGATTCTCATAATCGAACTATACTCGTATCTCAGATATCATCTGACTGTCTCGATATTGCTTTACTAACTTTCATTCTCGAATATATATCATAATATTATAAAACATGCTTGCTAGATTCATACTGACTCAATTCCTCGACTTAAATTCTTTCTTCTATAGTTCACGCTATTTGTTATACTGGATTACTAACTTTCCGAAGGAATTAGCTTTACATACCTTCGCTCAGATTTCCCCACTAACGGGCGTTGCTCGGTCAGTACTTCTGATATTTCTCCCAACTGCATTCATATATATGTCAATTAGAACTAAATACGCCATATTCTTAAAGAAATATTTACTTAATATATATATAACTCCAAACTTTGACTTATCAAAATACAGTCGAAAACTCGCTATTTCTCAGAAGTCCAGAAGGGAGAAATGCTTACTTTAGGGCTAGAGTATATTAACACTAATTTGGAGCAATTCCACTTACCTTAGCTCGGTAGGACGACGGTTCGCCGGCCGAATTTGACGAAACTAAATCCGTAGGAATGCTCCTTGCTGCTTAATACCTCGGTATCTGGAGTTAATTTGAGTTTGGACCGCGTTAATAGCGTAAACGGAAGGAATTCATCAACTCACTTCAGCTCTATTTTCCCGGTTTGCTGGAATTTATATGAAATTTAACATTAAAATCAAAGTTGGAGTCCCTTTTATTCTTGGGACATTTAAGTCGCATTCATGGAAAGCGATTTATAAGTCGCATCTGTCGAATGCGATTTATAATTCGCATTTGCCTTGCGACGCGCCTTCGACTTGGCGCTTGTCCGATCTTTTCCCGGGCCTTTTTCTAGCATGTATGGAATTTAAACTTTAACCAACATGTGAATAGGCCATCTACATGTTCGAGAATTTACAGTGGTGTAACACATCCTCCCCTTGCCATCATTCGTCCTCGAATGTAAACTTTTATTTATGGAATTCTCGACTTACTCAACTTCTATTCTTAGAAAAAAATTTGGCAGAGTTTTCCTCGTAATATGGACTATCTCGAAAACCTGAAATGCAGAAAAGTCCAATACAAAGATCTACACAATACTATAGCATTCATCGCATAAAGATTGGAGTCGATTTATCTCTCATTTATACATATAGTATAAGGCATTTCATATGATAAAAATACTAACATACCTCTTGACTGGCTAGGCTTGAAACAAGTGAGAATATCTAACTTTCATATCTTCCTCTACTTCCCAAGTCATCTTTGATTCCTTTACGCCACAATACTTTGATGTAAGCAATGTCTTTTTAGTTCTCAACCTCAAGGAATCTGCCTGTCTAGTATGGCTAATGCAATTCTTCATATGCCAGCTCTTTCGTAACCTGGACATCCTAAACTGGGACAACTCTAGAGGGGTCTCCTATATACTTCCTCAGCATGGACACGTGAAAATCAGGGGTGAACAGAATTTCCCACTGGAGGTAAGTTCAACTCGTGATGCCACTTGGCCTATTCTTGACGAATCTGATAAGGCCTAACAAATCTCGGGCTGAGCTTGCCTTTCTTGTCGAATCTCATCACCCTTTTATTGGAGAGATTTTCAAGAATACCTAGTCATTGCACATTAAATTCCAAGTTTCTACGCCGCACATCAACATATGATTTTTGGTGGCTCAGCAGTCAGTAGGCGTCGGCGATAAACTTAACTTTTTCTTCTGACTCGATGAATGATCTCTGGCCCAATCACTGCTGATTCTCCACCTTCAAACCAACCGGCTGGATATCTATACTTCCGCCCATACAACGCTTCATAAGGCGCCATCTGAATTTCTGAATGGTAACCGTTATTATAGGAGAACTCAATGAGAGGTAGACGTTCATCCCGACTACCTCCAAAATCTAACACACATGCTCGTAACACATCCTCGAGCATTTGAATAGTGCGTTCTGCCTGCCCATCTGTCTAAGGATGAAAAGTTGTGCTCAAGTTAATTTGTATTCCCAGCCTCTCTGAAATGACTGCCAAAACTTAGCTGCAAATTACGCCCCTATGCCGGAGATAATGGACACTGACACTATACGCTCGACTACACATTTCTTATATACACTGGGCATCATCTTCGGCAGAGAAAGTAGCCCTTACTGGGAGAAAAATGGGCCGATTTATTCAGTCTATCAACAATTATCCAATCGAGTCATATACCGCCTGTGCGGGGAAACTGCTGCTAAAATCCATAGTTAATGTCTCCTACTTCCAAAGAGGCACAACTATGTTTTGCAGTCAATCCGCCCGGTTTCGGTGTTCGGCCTTACTTGCTGGCGCTAGGACACCGAGCTACGAATTCTGCTATTTCCTTCTTCATTCCTGGCTACCGGTAGATTTCTTTCATATCATGGTACATTTTAGTTGGAACTTGATGGAGGGAATGACGAGCATAGTTTACCTTTCCCATAATCTACTGGCGAAGTCTTGGTAACGTCCGGAACGCAAATGCGATCTTTATCTCAACACTCCATCCTCGGTTACCTGAAACTCTGCCTCGCATGCTTCAGTCTACTGGAACTTTTGCTGTTTCCTATGTCAGTTTAGTCAAAGGTGCTGCAAAAGTGGGAAAACTCTTCCACACACCTTCTGTAGTACCCGGCTAACCCCAGGAAACCGCGTGCCTTGGTCCCGAGTGGTAGGTCCGGGGGCCATAAGCCACCGGGGGCTTCTATTTTCTCGTGGTATCTATCTGTATACTAACTCACACAATGTGACCAAAAAGACTACTAAATTCAACCAGATTCACCTTTTAGAGAAATTGGCATGTAATTGACAATCATACTGATTTATCATACCGGAGAAACCGAGAAGTAATTCCTCTGTATAGCTAGGAGCTTATCCGCCTTATGGCCTACATGGTAATGTCACTCACTACCGGGATAATCCAAGATGTGACTCGTTTGCACACCATGTGCATGTATTTGATCAAAGACCTGATAGTGATCATGATTCTAATAATCTGACTGAATAACTATGAATGGCTGGGCTGAAGGACCATCGCCGAAGTAGTCTAATGCTCTAAAATGTCCTACTCGACATTTGTAGCTCATGCATAATTGCAGAAAGTTATGGATGCCTAACCGCTTTGTTCTTCTAATTGAACAACTGTAGTGCTGGGCTTAGTCATATTTACTCTCAGGCGATCCATCCCTGGATCTTCATAGGGAACCTACCGATTTTTATATTAGTAAACACTATGCTAGAAGAGTACTACCAATGTCTTACGCTTGTTCGTATACACTTGGATTTATATTACTAAGTTTCTGGGAAATTATCGGTCTTATGAGCCATTCTATAAAGACTGGCCTTCTGCTAGGATCTGCATTCGAATACCTTACAGTGAAACCAGCTGAAGTACTAGTCCGTTACTGACTACCGATATGGACACTTTCTTAGGGTACCTGCATGTCAGTCTGATCGAGACGGTTGGCCGATTTGCGAGGTGTTCCACATATAGTCATAGGGGTTGACTAAGGCCGACTCTCACCTACAAGGCTGGGAAAACATGTAATTTCCACCACTTACTATTACCGGAAAAATTTTGGTATTGCTAACCTCTAAAGTATGCCTATTCGGTCTCTAATTATGGTCTCCGCACATGCGATAATGTTACTGATCTTTAGGGATGCTTCCTTACTAAAACAGCGCTACTCCGGTCGTTAGACCGCCTAACTTCGCCCTGATCATCTAACCACCTGATTCAGGCTACTAACTCTTGTAAGCTTCTGAAGTCTAGATCTGGCAACAAACATATAAGTCCATTAACTCAATAAACTGAAAACTCGAGAGAGTTCCTTTGCGGCCCATACGTGAATCACACTTAACTCGCCCTTTTTTGGCGTTAGGGTCCTTGCGATACGATCCGTATATACTTCCTAGCAACTAACCAGAATTCGTGTGATTGTAACCCCTATTGGCAGCTACTCACATCATATCTATTATCTATACATATATATATCAACAACTACGTACAATACATACTGAATTTTTGTAGTAATACGTAATTTCTGACATACTTTACTGAATTTCATAATGTACACATATACCGCTTCGATAGTTCAATGATACCTCTTATCCTCTCGTATCATTTCCTTGGATTTTTATCCCATTCGAAGCAACAACATATGCACTTTAGAAGTTATCGTCTCGCTGTTTGAAATTCTGCACCACTCTTACAAAATGGGGTCAATATCCGAACATCGTGGCCTTACTTGGCATTATATTGAGAGCCCACGCCACCGTTCATCAGGCCTTATCTCCAGGCCGCAATGAGATGAGTCTCTGTGTCGGCAGTATCTTAACTTCTCTGTAGGCGTACGCATCACAGCTTTCTAAACTGCACCATCAAGCTTTCTTTACTATTCACAACCCGAGGCTTAGTCCTTAATACATGATAATCTATCAATCTGGAGGTGAATCTAATTTCCCCTGAAAAATCAGGTATTCCCGTTTCCTCCACTCTATCTTGCTGCTGAGCTCGGGGTTCAAGGTACCTGCCTTACATTGTTAATAAGGTTACCGGTCAAGTCCCGCCTATACTTCTTCCGCTTGCAGCCGCACTCCATCTTATTCTACATACCCCTACCTTTCGGTATCACAAACAAATTATAACTATTATCTTGGCGGGTATATCTTGCTATTGTTAGCGTGTTATGACGGACTTGGCCATTTTCTGACTCGAACTTGACTCATTACTGAAAGTCCATCACCGACGGATCTTCTACGCCACTTTGGAGTAAGCTAGTAGTCTTACTTGCCTTCCGACTTATTACCGTGAGGGTCTGCGCAACTTACGTAATGATAGGGACTCCTTACTTCTTCTAACACTTTATGGAATCAACCAATCAATCTTCACTTACTGCTTACTTTGGGCAACATCGCCTCAATCCTTATGCCCTTTGCTATACCGAATCAAAACTAAGAGGTAGGAATGACTTTTTCTTACCGCAACGAAACGAAGACATGGAACTTACTCACATCCGAAGGGATTGAGGTGGGAATCCTACATTTCCTCTCTTTTCACACTTATCTGATAATCTAAATTGTCTATTATCTTAATCAGATCTTGTATATCTAACAAATAAATCAACTCATTTATACGTTATGCTTATGACTTCCTATTCTGAAGTTAGCGACATATACTAGGGATGGTACCGATAAAGGTATCACATTGGGAGGTGACCTCTCCCGTTCCTTTATCTCGATCTTCCGCATGGGATAGGATATCGCCGGTCTAACTTGTATCTCGTATTCAAAGAATATGGTAAGCTTGACTCAACCTATACTGTACTGCTCTACGGCACGACTGAATATGAAGAAAGAGTAACCATCCTATTATGCTCTTGCAGCCTCCCCGCCTATAGTATGTAAGGCATGCCATATTTGCAAAGATGTATTTACTTAGCATGACTTGCACTCGACATTACCGCCCGATACTGCTTGTCACACCCCGCCTTGCGGGGTATGACTGGCACCTGGTGCCCTATCAGGACCTGAACTACTAGACTACTGAGCCTAAGCACATTTGGTGCCTGGCTGGCTCTAACTTCCGATTCACATAATCAACGGGCTATATAGCTGTCAGAATACAATCCGCCGACTAGGCCTATAGCCACCTATACTATAACATCATCTAACCAGAATCATATACATATAGGGAAACCTATGCGGGCCGACAAGGCCACCATGCTAACTAGTTACTTCGGAATCAATTTGACAGATGCTAAACAGCTACGTGACCGACAAGGTCACTCACTACTAACCGATAAGGCCCCACACGTCAAAATAAACAACTAAACATATGCACGGCCTCACACACAACCGGTACAACTAACGATAGGGAGATAGGCACATAATCTGCAAGCCTCTAAAGTACTGATAATATGAAGCCGACAGGGCCCTGACCTACCCGTACTATACAACAAAAAAGAAAATGAAATACACCTTCCAATATCAAGCTCCGATGACAGGAGTTGATGACTCCCCTACACTCGCTAGGATCACGAGGGACGGCTCTCGTTTATCGGTACCTGCAGGCAAGTAACGCAGCGCCCCAAACGGGTGTCAGTACCACTGGTACCGAGTATGCAAAGCAAACTGAACATAATTGAATATAAGCAACATAACTAGAAATTTCGAACACTAAGAAGCATTCAAACTGCCCGGACTGATGGAATCTGAAACAAGCTATCTCGTATCAAGTAAGGTAGGAGCATACCTGTCGACGTTGCGACCTGCTGTCTATCAGCTAAAAGATATCAAGTATATACATATATATAAAAAACAAGGACCTATACCAGCCCCCATGTCGAAGGTGCCAATCAACAAAAATCTATATACCCCTACCTGGTCAAAACCATCCAAAGTAAATCACTCAACTCATCTACTAACTACGAGCACCTCTACAGCCCCTGTCTCCAGCTCGGACTATGACTCTAATATAAGTAATCGTGTCTCGGAGCTTGAAGGACTCCCGTACTCAACTCGTACTGTACTCGTGCTGTAATGCTATGTTGATCGCCTCATATGGGAAATGCTCCATCCCATCTTCATCCTACTGCGGATGGCATACCACTCTTTGGAGTGGCGTGCATCTCACCCTCACGGTGGGTCGACACAGCAGCCAACCCAGGGGCGGAGAGAGGACGCTCAAAGGGTGCCTCATGCCACAACAAGACTCAACAAACAATAATCACGAGGCAGTGCTATATGTTTGATTCGAAAATACTATCTGTATTCTAATTTCTTATTCTGGAACTCTTTTCTTCTTTAAACTGATTCTCATACTGAACTATACTGTATCTAGATATCATCTCGACTCCGTCCGATATTGCTTTACTAACTTTCATTCTCGAATATATATCATAATATTATAAAACATGCTTGCTAGATTCATAATCGACTCAATTCTGACTTCTAAATTCTTTCTTCTATAGTTCACGCTATTTGTTATACTGGATTACTAACTTTCCGAAGGAATTAGCTTTACACATCTGCTTCAGATTTCCGACTAACGGGCGTTGCTCGGCCGGCATTTGATATTTCTCCCAACCGCATTCATATATATGTCAATTAGAACTAAATACGCTGATATTCTTAAAGAAAATATCACTTTTAATATATATATAACCCAAACTTTGACTTATCAAAATACAGTCGAAAACTCGCTATTTCTCAGAAGTCCAAATAGGAGAAATGCTACTTTAGGGCTAGAGTATATTAACACTAATTTGGAGCAATTCCACTACCTTAGCCTTCAGACGACGGTTCGCCGGCCGAATTTGACGAAACTAAATCCGTAGGAATGCTCTTTGCTGCTATCACCTCGGTATCTGGAGCAATTTTGAGTTTGGACCAAGTTTAATAGCGTAACGGAAGGAATCTCATCAACTCACTTTGTGCCCCTATTTTCGGTTTGCTCGGGAATTTATATGAAATTTAACATTAAAATCAAAGTTGGAGTCCCTTTTTATTCTTGGGACATTTAAGTCGCATTCATGGAAAGCGATTTATAAGTCGCATTCGTCGAATGCGATTTATAATTCGCATTTGCCTTTGCGACGCGTTTACTTGGCGCTTGTCCGATCTTTTCCCGGGCCTTTTCTAGCATGTATGGAATTCTAAAACTCTTAACCAACATGCGAATAGGCCATCTACATGTCGAATTACAGGGTGTAACATCCTCCCCTTAAGAACATTCGCCCTCTAATGTAAACTTTTATTTATAGGAACCCTCGACTTACTCAACTTATTCTTAGAAAAAATTTGACAGTTTTCCCTGTAATATGGACTATCTGAAAACCCGAAATGCAAAAGTCCAATACAGGTACTCCACACAATACTATAGCATTCATCAGACAAAAGATTGAAGTCGATTATCTCATTTATACATATAGTATAAGGTATTCATATGATAAAATAACATACCTCTTGGATCAAGTAGGCTTGAAACAAGTGAGAATATCTAACTTTCATATCTTCCTACTTCCCAAGTCATCTCTTCTTGATTCCTTTTACGCCATAATACTTTGACAGAAGCAATGTCTTTAGTTCTCAACCTGCGAATCTGCCTGTCTAGAATTGCTACCGGTACCCTCTTCATATGCCGCCTCTTTCGTAACCCTCGGACATCCTAAACCGGGACACCTAGAGGGGTTCCTATATACTTCTCAAAGATGGACACGTGGAAACTGGGTGAACAGACTCTAATGCTGGAGGTAAGTTCAACTCCGTATGCCACTTGGCCTATTCTTGACGAATCTGATAAGGCCTAACAAATCTCGGCCGAGCTTGCCTTTCTTTCCAAACTCATCACCCTTTTATCGAGAGACTTTCAAGAATACTAGTCATTCACATTAAATTCCAAGTTTTAGCGCCACACACTACAGGCGATTTTTGGTGGCTCTGAGCAGTCAGTAGGCGTTCTATGATAAACTTAACTTTTTCTTCTGACTGATGAAGGATCTCTCGCCCAATCAATGCTGATTCCTCCACCTTCAAACCAACCGCTGGATATCTACTTCCGCCCATACAACGCGCCATAAGGCGCCATTCGAATAGCTGAATGGTAAATCGTTATTATAGGAGAACTCAATGAGAGGTAGACGTTCATCCCGACTACCTCCAAAATCTAACACACATGCTCGTAACACATCCTCGAGCATTTGAATAGTGCTCGCTCGCCCATCTGTCTAAGGATGAAAAGTTGTGCTCAAGTTAATTTGTATTCCCAAATTTCTCTCAAATGACTGCCAAAACTTAGCTGCAAATTACGCCCCTCTCGCCGGAGATAATATATTGGGACACCATACAGTCTGACTACTTCCCTTATATACAGCTCAGCATCATCTTCGGCAGAGAAAGTAGCCTCTACCGGCAGAAAATGGGCCGATTTTTACGCCTATCAACAATTATCCGACCGAGTCATATCTCCGCCTGGTGCGGGAAATCCTGCTACAAAATCCGTATTAACTGCTTCCTACTTCCAAAGAGGCACAACTATGTTTTGAGTCAATCTGCCTGGTTTCTGGTGTTCAGCTTTTTACTTGCTGGCAGTTAAGACACTAGGCTATGAATTATGCTATTTCCTTCTTCATTCCCCTGCTACCGGTAGATTTCTTTCATATCATGGTACATTTTAGTTGAACTTGATGGAGGGAATGACGAGCATAGTTTACCTTTCCCATAATCTACTGGCGAAGTCTTGCAACGTCTGGAACGCAAATGCGATCTTTATATCTCAACACTCCATCCTCGGCTACCCGAAAACTCGCCGCATGCTTCAGTCTAATGAACTTTTGCCGTTTCCTGTGCCGCCTTAGTCAAAGGTGCTGCAAAAGTGGAAAATCCTTCCACACACCTTTCCGTAGTACCCGGCTAACCCCAGGAAACTGGGCGTGTTTGGTCGGAGGGTAGGTCTGGGCCATGCAGCCACGCTTCTATTTTCTCGTGTATCTATCTCGTATACTAACTCGACACAATGTGACCAAAAAGACTACTAAATTCAACCAGATTCACCTTTAGAGAAATTGGCATGTAATTGATGATCATACTGATTTATCATACCGGGAGAAACTGAGAAGTAATCTCTCTGTATAGCTAGAGCTTATCTCGCCTATGGCCCACATGCTAATGCCACTACCAATGGGATAATCCATATGACTCGTTTGTACACCATGTGCATGTATTTGATCAAAGGATCCCGATAGTGATCATGACTCTGGTAATAATCTGGCTGAATAACCGAATGGGCTGGGCTGAAGGACCTGAAAATGCTGAAGTAGTCTAACAATGCTCTAAATGTCCTACTGACATTTGTAGCTCATGATAATTGCAGAGTTATGGCGCTAACCTTGTTCTTCTAATTGAACAACTGTTGTGCTGGGCTTAGTCATATTTACTCAAAGTGATCCATCCCTGATCTTCATAGGAACCTACCGATTTCTTATATTAGTAAACACTATGCTAGAAGAGTACTACCAATGTCTTACGCCTTATTCGTACCCACTTGGATTTATATTAATGCTCTCCGGGGAAATTATCGGTCTTATGAGCCATTCTATAAAGATCGGCCTTCGTTTAGGATCTCAGATTCGAATACCTTACGTGAACTAAATGGAAGTACTAGTCCGTTACTGACTACTGAATGGACACTTTCTTAGGGTACCCACATGTTTGTCTGACTGAGACGGTTGGCTGACTGCGAGGTGTCTCCACATATAGCTGCTAGGTTGACTAAGGCCACTCACCTACAAGGCTGGGAAAACGATGTACCTACTCACTTAACATACTGGAAAAGTTCGTATTGCTAACCTTCGAAGTATGCCTATTCGGTCTCTAATTATGGTTCTGGCACATGCGATAATGTTACTGGTCTTTAGGGATGCTTCCCTACTAATACAGGCGCCAGCTGGTCGCTAGGACCGCCTAACTTCGCCCTTATCTAACCACCCGATTCAGGCTACTAACTCTTGTAAGCTTCTAAAGTCTAGATCTGGCATCAAACATATAAGTCCATTAACTCAATAAACTGGAAACTGAGAGAGTTCCTGTGGCCTCATACGTGAATCACACTTAACCTGCCCCCTTTTTTTGGCGAGGGGTCCTGCGATACGATCTGTATATACTTCCTAGCACCAACTTAACTGCGGTGATTGTAACTCCCTATTGGCAAACTACTCACATCATATCTATTATCTATACATATATATATCAACAACTACGTACAATACATACTGAATTTTTGTAGTAATACGTAATCTCTGACATGCTTTACTGAATTTCATACTGCACATGATATACTGCTTCGATAGTCTAATGATATCTCCTATCCTCTCGTATCATTTCCTTGGATTTTATCCCATTCGAAGCAACAACATATGCACTTTAGTTATCGTCGCTGTTTGAAATTCCACCACTCTTAAAACATGGGGTCAACATCCGAACATCGTGGCCTTATTGGGCATTATATTGAGAGCCCACGACCGTCTACTGGGCCTTATCTCCAGGCCGCAAATGAGATTAGAGTCTCTGTGTCGGCAGTATCTAACTTCTCCGCAGGCAACACGTACCGTAGCTTTCTAAACCGCAATCTCACCGTCTCTTAACCGTCATCCGAGGCTTAGTCCTAATACACGATAATCTATCAATCTGGAGGTGAATCTAATTTCCTGAAAATCTGGTATTCCTGTTTCCTCCACTTATCTTGCTTAAGTTGAGCTCTGGGGTTCAAGGTACCTGCCTTACATTGTTAATAAGGTTACCGGTCAAGTCCTGCCTTTATACTTCTTCCTCGCTTGCAAATGCACTCCATCTTATTCTACATACCCCTACCTTTCGGTATCACAGCTGAAATTATAACTATTATCTTGCAGGTATATCTTGCTATTGTTAGCGTGTTAAGGACGGACTTGGCCTTTTCTCACCCGAACTTGACTATTACCGAAAGTCCATCACCGACGGATCTTCTACCCACTTTGAGTAAGCTAGTGGTCTTACTTGCTCATTTGACTTATTACCGTGAGGGTCTGCGCAACTTACGTAATGATAGGGACTCCTTACTTCTTCTAACACTTTATGGAATCAACCAATCAATCTTCACTTACTGCTTACTTTGGGCAACATCGCCTCAATCCTTATGCCCTTTGCTATACGGAATCAAAAACTAAGAGGTAGGAATGACTTTTTCTTACCGCAACGAAACGAAGACATGGAACCGTACCACATCTCGAAAGGATGGAGGTGGGAATCCCACATTTCCCTCTTTCACACTTATCTGATAATCTAATATTGTCTATTATCTTAATCAGATCTTGTATATTCAACAAATAAATCAACTCATTTATACGTTATGCTACACTTCCTATTCGGTTAGCGACATACTAGGGGATGGTACCGATGAAGGTATCACATTGGGAGGTGACCTCTCCCGTTCCTTTATCCGATCTTCTCGCATGGGATAGGATATCGCCGCCTAATCTGTATCTCGTATTCAAAGAATATGGTAAGTTTGGGACTCAACCCTATACTGTACTGCTCTACGGCACGACTGAATATGAAGAAAGAGTAACCATCCTATGCCTTGCAGCCTCCGCCTATAGTATGGGTGCATAACACATCCATAGACAAGACTCTACTTAGCATGACTTGCACTCCCCCTGGGACATTACTCGCTCTCGATATTGCTTAGGTCATTACTGGCCTTGCGGGTATGACTGGCAACGTATCAGACCTGGAACTACTAGACACTGAGCCTAAGCACATTTGCGCCTCGGCTGGCTCTTAACCTGGAGCCCACATATCAACGGAAGAGCAGAAGCGGCAAGAATACTGCTGATTCAGGCCTATAGCCACCTATAGCCATAACATCATCTAACCAGAATCATATACATTATGGAAATTTATGCGGGTGCCGACAGCGCCACCATGCACCAGTTACTTCGGAATCGTACGACAGATGCTAAATAGCCACGCGATCGGCCATGTCACCACTACTAACCGATAGCGCCCCACACGGCCAAAATAAACAACTAAACATATGTACGGCCCACACAACCGGTACAACTAACGATAGGAGATATATACATAATCTCGCAAGCCCCAGAAGGACGAGAGCATAGAAGCCGGGACAGGCTCCTTGATCTTACCAGGACTCATACAACAAAAGAAAATGAAATATTACCTTCGAATATCAAGCTCCTGATGACAGGAGTTGATGACTCTACACTGGCTAGGATCACGAGGATCGGCTCGTCTATTGGTACCTGCAGGCAAGTAACGCAGCGCCCCAAACGGGTGTCAGTACCACTGGTACCGAGTATGCAAAGCAAACTGAACAACTGGTCATAGCAACATAACTAGAAATTCTCAACACTAAGAAGTATCTGAATCGCCTCGGATCGATGGAATTCAAACAAGCTTATCTGTACTGGAAGTAAGGTAGAAGCATACCCGTCGTAATGGCGACCTGCTGTCTATCAGCTAAAAGATATCAAGTATATACATATATATAAAAAACAAGGACCTATACCAAACTCTATGTCGGAAGGTGCCAATCAACAAAAATCTATACTCCTACCGGGGTCAAAACCATCCAAAAGTAAATCACCAACTCATCTACTAACTACGAGCAATTTACAGCCCTGTCTCCCAGCTCGACTATGACCTCTAATATAAGTAACTGTGTCTCAGCTTGGAAGACTCCCCGTACTCAACTCTCGTACTCCGTACTGTGCTCCTAATGCTATGTTGATCGCCTCATATGGGGAGTGCTCCATCCCATCTTCATCCTATCAGGATGGCATACCACTCTTTGAGTGGCGTATCTCACCCTCACGGTGGGTCGACACGCTTACCAACCCAGGGGCGGAGAGACGCCAAAGGGTGCCTCATGCCACAACAAGACTCAACAAACAATAATCACATATAACAAGCATGTTTGATCTGAAAATACAATCTGTATTCTTATTTCTTATTCTGAACTCTTTTCCGCTTTAAACTGATTCTCATACTGAACTATACTGTATCTGAGATATCATCCGACTATCCGATATTGTTACTAACTTTCATTCTCGAATATATATCATAATATTATAAAACATGCTTGCTAGATTCATACTGGACTCCTCGACTCTGAATTCTCTTTCTTCTATAGTTCACGCTATTTGCTATACTGATTACTAACTTGCCGAATTAATTAGCTTTACATACCTTCCCTTCAGATTTCCCGACTAACGCGTAGCTCGGCCTGGGCATTTCTGCTATTTCTCCAACCGCATTCATATATATGTCAATTAGAACTAACCATGCGATATTCTAAAAGAAAATATCACTTTAATATATATATAACTCAAATTTGACTTATCAAAATACGGTCGAAAAGTCACTATTTCTCGGAAGTCCGTAAGGGAGAAAAGCTTACTTTAGGGCTAGGAGTATATTGACACTAATTTGGAGTAATTCCACTTACCTTAGCTCGGTAGGACAATGGTTCGCCGGCCAAATTTCAAAACTAACTCCGCAGGAATGCTCCTTGCTGCTTAATACTCGGCATCTGGAGTTAATTTTGAGTTTGGACCACGTTTATTAAAGTGGAACTGAAGAATCTACCAACTCACTACGTGCCCCCCTGCTTTTCCGGGGTTTGCTCTCTGGAATTTATATGAAATTTAACATTAAAACTGAAGTGGAGGCCCTTTATTCTTGGGACCTTTCAGTCGCATTCATCGAATACAATTTATAAGTCGTAGATTCCTGAATGCGATTTATAAGTCGCATTTGCCTTGCGATGCCTTGACTTGGCGCTTGTCCCATCTTTCCCTAGCCTTTTCTAGTATGTATGGAATTCTAAAACTCTTAACCAACATGCCAATAGGCCATCTACATGTTCGAGAATTTACGGGTGTAACATCCTCCTCTTCCATACAAATCCAAATCACAAAGGCATATGTAAAATTTCCAACCATACACAAAGTGGAATCGTAACATGGAAATATGTCAGTCACTTGAAACCATGCATATAGTCCTATGACACTCGACTGAGACAGTTTGCAGACGATTTTGTTGACCAAATGCCCTCAACACAAAGAAGTCCCACATTTATGCATATTTATATTCTCATGACGATATATTTCTCTTGGACCGGTAAAAGCACACTCGCTCTCACAAATAAATTCTAACCGTGCACATTAAATACCATAAGCTTGCCTTTACTTTTACTACCTCACTTTTCGATGGGTTAACTGGGATCACCATAAGACTTTTTTAGCTTGTAACACATAGGCTCGGTTGGGTATGGTGCATATGGGAATAATAGCTTAACCTCCTTGGGCACTACACTCACTTTGGTTCGACTTTAACCTTCTTATTTTCACATTTTTCCCTTATTTCGCTTTCTCCTTCTTTTTCCTTCTTTTGCAAATACGGGTGTAGTTTTTTCTTCTTTCAATCAATTTCTTTTATTCTTTCTCACTTGCATTTTTCATTTTTGTTCTTTTTCTCTTTATCAGTAATTTTTCCTTCTTTCATTATGCATACCGCACTTGCTCTTTTTTCTCTCATTACTCAATTTACATCTCACCCTACTCTTCTTATTAAGCTCTATGATAGCCACCTCAACTTACGGATTTGTAGAGTTGAGGTTCACAATGTCCAAAGAGGGACCAGAGCCAAAATAGGTTCATTATAATCAAAGCGGGATGGTGAATTAGTTAACAAAAGAAGGGTCAATTTAAGCTCAAAGTTGGGATCAGGATATTTATTTCCATTTGGTAGGTCTTTTTAAGGCTAAAGTTGGGATCAAGGGATTTATTTCCCATCCTATACCTGCACCGACCAGGAAAGTTCTAGATTGGCACGCACAATAAAACTAGCTATTAAACCTTACTCACACAATGCACATGACAACATCATCACTTATACTAACTTCTAGTTCAGGTACAATCACACATGGAAAACATGTTCACAGTATTAATTCCATGCAAAGATTCACAACGGTCATGCTTATCTACTTAACACACATAAAATTTTAGGAAGGGTATCACAATATCAATTCAAACAAATTCATGCTATTGACTGCCTTAAGTTCACTCTAATTTTCTTTTGACTAACACAATAACACAAAACCTAAATGTGCCAGTTCTATTAGATAAGAAACACCCGAGGGAAAAGATATCTGGCAAGAAACCTCATTATGTTCACCAAAAATATAGGTATCCCTCCCCACCCCCATCAAGACAAGCATGGGTCCGCGACGCATATAAAAAATTAATCATGTGGATAAGGACCTGTGCAACCTAGATGTCTGCGACCTGGTTGGTGGAGGGCGCATATACCCCTCCAATATCCTCTCTTGTGCCACAGAGCTGAACCAGTGGCATTTCTAGAACATACCGAGCTCGTACCCTCTCCACGCAGCTCGCACTCCATCAATTTTAGCTCTATTTGAGCCTCATCTCCGGAAAGCTGCAGTTCTTCTCCCTCCATCTCTCTTCTCTCCTACTTTTGGTCACATAGAGCACTATCCTCATCAACACTTACCTCCTCACAAGGCCTCCCTTCCTTTATCATGTGCGATTGACTCAAGAATAAAGTTTACTACCAAGTAGAAATGTCCGCACTCTCATCATCGACCACTGGAAGAATGGGTGGAGTGGATAGCAACAACTTGTTATGCGGACAACTCCCACACCATGTTTTCTGAGTTCTACTACCTTCCCCCGCATACCATCTCGCCATGTACTCAGCTGTGAATCGCACAAGGCGCTCATCCATCCACCTCTCAAAGGCATCCAATCTACCATGAATCAACTGAGAGCCCTTCCAAGTCTTCGTGACACACGACTTTACCTGCTCAATCAGTACCTTGACTTGAAGGCCGTGTGCGCCCGCGCTTTTCAACTTTAGCACCCGCCTAGCCATGTTGATCGAAACTCTTGAGAAATTGTGATTAGGCCGGTGAAGCACAAGAGGTCGCAATGGGTGGGAGAGCTACTACTGTAGTAAATGAATACTATGGGACCTCATCATGTGATGGAATATCGGTTGAATTTGTGGCCTCAAGATGGCTACCGGTCTCTCTCGGCCTATGACGGCTCGTCAAACTCGCAGAAACTACAACCTCGCCCGCATACCTTTCGGTCAATGCCTCTGCTAATAAAGTAGCTCCAAGCGGATATGGAGGACTGGCTCCTCGCTCGCAACACTAAGCTTGTCTCATCTCTTATCAACCTGATAATTGTAATTTTAGACCACCACTCTCTGATCGACCGATGGCAATTTCGGCACCGAGGACTCAATGAGAGTCGATCAATAAGGCATGGAAGCAAATGGTGGTGCTTTCTACGACAGTCCTATAACACCGTAAATTTTATTTAATATTTAGATGGCCGCCCGCATGTTGGTTAAGGGTTTTAATGCCATGAAAGTGAGAAAAGGTCTGTGGAAAGATCATGATAAACATCATCAACTATCGCGGGAGGAGTCGGCGTAACCCTCCGCGATGGCGTCGTGCCACGGAGGCCTTGTCCAGGCCCAACAATATAAACCCCCACTTCATTTTTTTAGGATAATTATCATAATTATCAAGTGAACAAACAGAAAACAGAGAGGACAAAGTAATTTGATGAAATTTCTTTTGTTTACGCTATTAAACGCGGTCCAACCAAATTAATCTTTGGTAGTGAAGTATTGTTGCCGAGAACATTCCTCAAGGGTGAAATCTGGCCGGCAAATCATCGTCCTACTGAGCTCAGGTAAGTGGAACTTCTCCAAATTAGTGTCAATATACTCCTATCTCTAAAGTAGCATTTCTCCCTTCTCAACTACCGAGAAATAGCGAAGCCAGGGCCGTATTTCGATAAGTCAAAGTTTAAGCTACATATATATTAAATGTGATATTTTATTTCAAAATATTAATGTATTTAGTCCTAATTGATATATATATGGATGCAATTGGGAGGAATAGCGGAAATATCGACGAACTACCCGCTTAGTGAGGAAATCGAAACGAAGGTATGTAAAGCTAGTTCTTGGGCAAGATAGAAATCCCATTATAGTAAACAAAGTAATGTCTAGAAGAAGGAACCTAGAAGTTGAGAATTGAGGCCAGTATGAATTTAGCAAGCATGTTTTATATTATTATGTTGTAATCAGAATAAAAGATAGTAAAGCAATATCAGACAGTCAAATAATATTTATACAAGATAGCCGTATGAGAATCAGCTTAATGCAGAAAAGAGTTCATAATAAGAATCAGAATACGGATAGTATTTTCAGAACAAACATGCTTGTTATACGTGATTCTTATTTGTTGAGACCGCTTGTGCTATGAGGGCACCATTAGAGCTTCCTTTCCGCCCCGGGTTAATAGCTGTGTCGACTCGCCCGCCAAAGGGTGAGGATACGCCACTCCAAGGAGTGGCATGCCATCCGGCAGAGGGGACGAAGATGGATGCAACATTCCCTCATATCAGGCTGATCAACATAGTATTATAGCTTACCCTCGCTGCCGAGCTAAGCCTGTAAGGACATGTGATACATACGTATATAGATGGAGATTATAGTTTATAGTACAGGAGCCCGGACTCAGATATAGTTATAGTCAGGGGCCTAGAGCCCAAGCTACACACCCAGGGGGCCGTGGAGGTGCTCGTAGTTAGCAGGGCGAGTGGAGTGATTTATTGTTTGATGGTTTTGACCCGGGTAGGGGTATATAGATTGTGTGTTGGTTGGCACCTTCCGGCTTATGGAGTTGGTATAGGTCCTTGTATACTATGTATATATGCATGTTATTCATTTGCTGATAGATAGCGTGACGCCACGTCGATAAGTATGCTTCTATCTTACCTTCTAAAGATGCATAAGCTTATTTCAAACTCCACAAATTTCAGACAAATATCATTTCGCTATTCGTAACTACCAAAAGATTATTAAGCTTATATTAAGTTATACCAGTTTTCTTCACATACTAGCACTAGTGGTACTGACGCCCGCTTGGGGCACTGCATCACTTTCCTGCAGGTACCCATAGACGAGGAGCCGACCCCTCGTGATCCCTGCCAGCACAGAGTCATCAGCTCCCCGTCATCCGAGCTCGATAAATGTGGGTATACTCTAGTTTCTTTTGTTATACAAGATGTAGGCCGAGTCCCTGTCCCGACCATCTTATTAGTATTCTTAGAGTTTGCAAGTATGTATTACCTATGGTTAGTTATACTGGTCGTGGCTGTGTGTATGTCTTAGCTTGTTTATGACGGTCGGGGCCTTATCTGGCCATAGTGGCACCTTTTTCGGTCACGTAGCAGTTTAGCTCCTATTTACTTGATTCCAGAATAACAAGACAGCATGGTGACCTTTGTTTACCCATAGGTTCCTTCATACTACTGTTGTTCTGGTTAGCTGTTGTTTGCTTACAGGTGGCTATAGGCCTAGTTTGCCTGAGGTCAGATTACACTGCATTTACAGCCGTTATATAGCCCGTCGTTTTCTTGAATCCAGAGTTAGAGCCAGCCAGGCACCAGAAGTGCTTAGGCTCAGTAGTCTAGCAGTTCAGGTCCTAGTAGGGCACCACGTGCCAATCATGCCCCCCAAGGCGGGGCGTGACAAGCCCGTTCCTAGAACTCCTCAGTTATATATCTCGGGAAGTTGATAGCATACCCCTTCATAATGCTTGCTACCAATGCGGCTCTGTCCGATGAAAGCACATTATCATTAATGGTAGGTACCAGCCTGTGTCGAACCAGTGACCACCAAAATTTTTCTTGAAAGTCCAGTGTGGCCTTTGGTAATTTAGTGGAATAAAATAGCAAGATCAACAAAGTTGTCAACAAGAGTGTGAAAGACTAGAGGTGTGGTATAGATGATATATTAACTAGATGGGGATATGCTAGGTCATCTTATAAGTTCAACAAGTGTAAATAATCTCGGGAAGTGGGCAATTACAGCTTTCCAGCCTTATAACTACCTCTTACTAGAGTTTTGTCAAACCTCTATCCACGATTTAGCTCAACCCGATTAGATTTGGATTAGCAGCTGCACTAATTTCTAGATATTAGCTACTAATGAGGAATGAGACTTTGATTTTAGCTATTTCTACCCCAATTTCACAATCTCTCATCCATGGCCACAATTAGATTCTCTTCCAATACTTAATTATTCTTTTACAAGAAACAATCAAGCAAGAATAAATAGACCCATATCATAATCAATGGATCTTCCTTTATAGATTGAAGAGAATCTAACGTATTTACACTTATTTAAACAATATAAAGATGACTTTAGCAATATCCACTCTAATTAAGTATTCATCATCACACACCTCAAGTTAATGATTTAGTTACTCATGATTAAGAAATTCAAAAACACATTCATCAATAACTTCATTGAATTCATAGCAAGAGTAGTAAAATAAATTCACAAAATAGTTTCCAACAATGGTTGTAACTTACTATTAGAAAGAAGAAGCAGAGAAGAGTACTTTTTCCAAGTTTACTAATCAAAATCTCCCTATCTTTGCTAAGGGGATTTTCTAAAGCTCAAAAGGAAAAAAATGATGTGATATGCTCTGCTTTCTTTCTCCTCTCTCTTTGTACACGGTACTTTATCTGCTATTTATATCCTGTAAAGTAAGGCACCTTTTATCTCTTATCCCGTGCTGGACAATTATACCCCTGAGCACCATTCTAGAATCGGTGGAGACGTCAGCGGTTCTTCGGTCCAAATTTGTGAACCGCCGGGTGTCTTATATGAGCCATAACTCAACTCCAGTGAGCATCGGCAGTTCATCCGGTGTTTAGTTGATAAAACTCCGTGAACTGCCGGATCTTTATGCTTCTTTCCATAAAACTGGGTGTTATTCGACGATTGGACCGGCGAGTCGCCATGGGAAACTCGCGATCTACCGGTGGCATTTTTCCTCAGAGGCAATGATAATCGATCTTTGGCTGGATTTTTGCCGGTTATCATCGATGGACCACCGATTTGCTCTCACTTCCTTATTTTTGCTCCATTTTTGCTCTTTTATACACATTTAGGCATCTGCACACAACCAAATCCAAAAGGTCATAAAATCCATATAATAAACTCAAAAAATAAGCAAAAACTCAAGTTTAAGAGCATAATAAGTTGGTAAATTACCAACTCATCAAACCCCCAAACTTGAACCATTGCTTGTCCTTAAGTAATGCAATACTCATTCATTAGAAAATATGCCACCTCTATACAAAATTAAACCTCACCAATCACATGAACTATGACACCCTAAAAATATTCTCACCAAGCTCACTGAAAAAGGGAAGTAAATTCCCCAAAAGACCAAAACAATGAAGATGTTTCAAATAGGCTACCACCTTCCACCAAAAAGGTTCATGAAAGGATTCATTTAGTAAAATAAAGGCATTTCTCAACCATGAAATACACATAGCATCTCAAGTTATAATCAGTGCACATAGAAAGCTTGCCTTAGAGTTTACACTCCTTATGCCATGTTCCCAAATTAATTCTAAATGCCCTTGTGTCCTAAAAAAGGAATAATGCCACTCACCGAAATAAGAACCCCTATTCTTTTTGTCATTTGATCTTTGAATGCATACCAGGGATTATTTAGAAGAGACTCTCACTCACTCTCCCAAAAGAAATCGTCATGCACACACTTGACCCATAGGCTTTCCCCTTGTGTAATTCCCCATTAATGTAGAGTAGCTGCACGTCGAATCATTTAGGGCTTGCGGGTTATGATGTAGGCTCGGGTTAAGGGTAGGATGAAAATTTTGGTTATAGTGACTAGATCCTCCCTGATGCTTTTTGCGAGCATACCTCACATCAACTCTTTTCACTCAGTTCACTTTGTTTCACTTATTTCATTGTTTCTGACTTTCATTTCTCTAACAACCCTCCTTATAACCCCTTTGGCTTTCACAACTAGCCTTATCATCTCAAGAGGAAGCCCCGGTTCACAAACATTATTTTTGTATTTTTGATTTATCCTTTTGTCCATTTTGACACAATGTGGTGCTCCCTCCAAGAGAGATTCTTATCTTCCCCTTTTTTTTGTATATTCCCAAACTTTGGCTTTTGCCTCATTTCTCATTTTTTATCACTCCCTCTTTCTTAGGCCTAAAGCCTCATTTCATCACTATCTTGTTACTAGCATTTAGGGAGAATGGGTACCAAAGAGAAGTATTAAGAATGGTCTTAAGACTTGTAATGTGGTTTCCAAAGAAAGGGACTAAGGCTCAACGTTGGCTGACAAGGATCAATGCTCAAGGAGGTATATGGGTGAAGTGACTAGACAAAGGAAAGCCTAAACTCATGTTCTCGGCGTATCTACATCTAGGATTTCTCCTTTAATCACATTTGGGGCAAGTTCAAGATAAGATGTCATGCATGAGATTCATCAAAAATTCCTCACTACCTAAGGCATCACCCTTAAAGGATCCACAAGAGTCATTCTCAACATAAGATTTCAAGTTAGGACATCAAAGCAGGCAAACATCATAAGTCAAGCAAAGAAATACAATGTATGACCCACAATGCTATGATATGGTGTCACGACCCGAACGTACACCCGGATCATAGACACGGACAAGGGACCCCGAGAGACCCCAAGTCGACCCATGGCACATGCATATGACTAATCTCATTTAAATAAATAGAATGCTAAACATAAACCATAGCGGAAACGTAACCATATCATAACATCAAAAAATACTAGACGTACACATAGGCTGAGTACTACATATGATGGGTTGATGGGACAACACCCCCAACTAACCCGAACAATACGGAAACACAAGATAACATAAAAGTCTGTTAAACAGCCCTCGAAACATGAGGACTCACCAATGAGCTGAGAGCATAAATGAAGATGGTATAAGGATGAGCCTAAGATCCGGACCCTGAATCATGAAATGATACAACATAGAAAGTATGCGGTCAGTACGTGGAATGTACCGAGTATGCAAGGCAAGTAAAAATGGACATTTAAGTGAAATAAACTAATAAATAAACATAGGAGGGGGACATCATTCTTGTATCATAATTTTCATAAGAAAACATAAGGCTCAAGGCTTTCAAATAATTTATAAAACATTAATTATCATAATTATATGTAAACTTAATCAAAACATAACTTGAGCCAATAACATAAATATAACAACGCATAAAACATGCGGAATAATGGGAGGACTTGTCATAACCGACACCATCATGGTAGAGCCTTTCATGATGCCCCAACTATCTCGCTAAAGTGGGAAGAGCCGACCCTGGCTTGCCAGGCGAGGCCGTGCATTAAGCGTGATATCACATTTGAGGGGATCATTATCAATACATCATATCATTAGAAACCCACAGTTCCACGTGGTTATGAGACACCGACGTAGTCCTTTGAACGTCGGGCTGCTTGGTGCTAGACACGACTTCCAAAAATATGCATATAGGCTCATATGTAAATCAAAACATCATGCATTAAGACTCATTGGCTAAAAGATAACATTTATCATCATTGATCCCCTTTAAAACATGCTTATCCAAGAATCAAGGCCCTTTTCATTAGCCAACATCATAAATCGACATGCAATTTGTTCATAAATCGTAAATCATTCATTGTCATGTGGGCATTGCCCAATACTTCAACATACTCAATTCTTTCAAAATATGCTCATAAACATGGGTAACTTGAATATTCATGCTTTTCCATCATAAATAAATCTCAAATATTGAATATTCATCATAAATCATAACTTTCATGAACCCTTCATCAATGGGCATTTAGATTTAAAAAGCTTGAAACATGATTTTTAAATAAAATAATAT
>JACEIK010000739.1:84573-124146 GCA_018107945.1 Datura stramonium
TAATTAAGTATTCATCATCACATACCTCTAGTTAATGATTTAGCTACTCATGATTAAGAAATTCAAAAGCACATTCATCAATAACTTCATTGAATTTAATTACAAGAGTAGTAAAATCAAATTCACAAAATAGTCTCCAACAATGGCTATAGCTTACTAATACAAAGAAGAAGAGAAGAGTACTTTTTCCAAGTTTACCAATAAAAATCTCCCTATCATTTCTAAGGGAATGTCCTAAAGCTCAAAAGGGAAACAATGATGTGATATGCTTTGCTCTCTTTCTTCTCTCTCTCTGTACACAGTACTTTATCTGCTATTTATATCCTGAAAAGTAGGGCATCTTTTATCTCTTTTACCGTGCTAGACAATTATACACCTGAGCGTTGTTCTGGAATCAACGACGACACCGGTGGTTCACTGGTCCCAATTCGTGAACCGTGGGTGTCTTATCTGAGCCATCACTTAACTCCAGTGAGCATCGGCGGTTCATCTGGCGTTTAGCCGATACCAATCCGTGAACCACTGAATCTTTATTGTTCTTTCTAGAAAACTAGGTGTCATTTGGAAATTGGACCTATGAGTTGCCTTTGGCAACTCGCGATTCGTCAGTAGCATTTTTCCTCAGAGGCAGTGACAATTGGCCTTTGGCCGGCGTTTCTCCTGTTATCATAGGTGGACCGCCAATTTACTCTCACTTCTTTCTTTTTGCTCCAGTTTTTCTCTTTTCTACACATTTAGGAATCTACACACAACAAAATCCAAAAGGGAATAAAATCCATATAATCAACTCAAAAAGTAAGCAAAAAATCAAGTTTAAGAGCCTAATGAGTTCGTAAATTACCAAATCATCATATGGGCTCCTCATAAATACTCCTCTTTGGATGGCCCTTGTCATTAGGATCTATATCCCTGTTATAAATGGCCTACATGCCTTGGAAACACCATTGCCTCACCATTCTTGGTTGCTAAGTGGACGTGTGTGAAGTCTCATTCCTCTTATCATTCGTGCTTCCCTATTGGGCAAGCGATTCATCAGCACCCTCCAAATTTGCCGCAGCTAGGATGCCCTTGGGAGAAATTGGGACTGTGGCCCCAACATTACCGTCCTCTCAGCCCGATGGATCTCTTGCAAGTAGAGTTGGAGACGCGAACAAGGCTATCGGATTTGCAGGGCATTTAGTCCTAGACCTAGTCGGTCTCTGCTCGAGCTGCTCTTCTGATATTTGGTAATCCTCCATAGAGCCACTCGAATCTTCTGAAGATTTGGACTCGTCCCTCAGTCTGTGAGACGAGGCTGACTCTTTTCTGGCCTCTATTTCTTGGCTGGGTCGTTCCTTGGTGTTCCCTTTAGTGCCATTGTATCTGTGGAATAATGATTAGTATGCGAGATGAGATTGTATGAAATCAAAAATTTGTTTCTTACTTGCAGACGGGACGAGAGACTCAATGACTCGTAGCCACCGACAACGAGTCTTGAGGTCACCCGTCATCTGCATGCCAAAACGTGGTCTGTTTGTCTAGTGTACTTAACGACTGGTCATGATGAGTCATTTCTTGAGGCAACGACTCATTAGACTAGTTGTGGAATGAGCATATTACATATATATNATATATCCCACTTAGGATGAGCTACATCATGAGTCGTGAGGTGATGTCATGACTCATTGTATGGATCGTGCTCAAGAGTCCCTTAACAGGTTTGGTGAAGGGTCATGTAACGAGTCGATAGGAATGCCCATGAGTAGTTAGATGAGGCATCATCACCGGGTCTACGAAAAACACCAACACCCATTCTCCATCTCCACTAATTTCTTATCCCACAAGAAAAAATCATCAACCTCCTAAACATATAGTATTCAAGTTCAACTCAAAATTCGTGGCAGCTAGGGTTTAATTTTAAGTATCGAATCATTTCGGGCATCACAATTTTTACACCCATAGTTCAATTGGAATTTATACAAAGAAAACATATTAATACTCACTTGAGCAGTTGGTGAATTCAAGTTGAGGTCACGAGTGATTCTAGCACTTGAGCAGGCTTGCGTGTTGGGATGCTTCTGAGAATGGTCATGTGTGTGTGTATGAGTTGAGAGTGGGAAGTGATTAGGGATGATGTGAAGTGGGAAGTGATTTAGGAGAATGGAAAGTGGGAAATTTGCTTGAGAGTTTTTGAGTTTTTTTTAAACGTGAGGAAATTAGAGGGCAATTCGAGTATTTTATACGTTTTGAAAACTAATGTTACCCTATTTAAACATGGGTCGGGTCGGGTGATGCACAATTATTTAATGCACCACGACCCACGTAATAAGTCTTCAAGTGAAGAACGACTTGTTTCAATATCTCTTTTTAGTGGTCAAGTATAGAAAACTTACCTGGGACCTAACGACTCATGTAACGACTTGTGGTGTTACCCAACGTGTCATCTCATGAGTCGTTGGCCCTGTACTCTGATGGACCCTTAGTGTTGTCACGATGAGTGACTTGATGACTCATTGGGTTAACCCATGATTCGTTAAGTCAATCGTTGTTAGATTTATGGTTTGACTATCTCTTTCATCAAGTAAATATGATGGAGGACCTAACGATTCGTTGTCACTGGCAAAGACTCATTTGGTCAACCGTTGTCTACACTGTTTTCTGCACCAGTGACCACGAGTTGTCTTGACGAGTCATTCAGACAGATGACGACTCATCCTATGTTTTTTGGCACCAGCAACTCAAGTTCATATTTTTGGTTCCATCTTTAAATTTCCCATCTTAATCACCTGCACACATCAACACGTGTAAACACTATACATATATTATAATTACAACTTGAGTTGTCTCCAAAGAAGTGTCTGATTTAATGTCGCGGCATGACATGGATATCTTGATTACTCAGACTTCACCAAAATACCTCCATGGGTTGCTTCCCATGCAGCTCTTGATTTAATGCCGCGGCACGACGCAACTCCCCCTGGTTGCTCAGACTTCACCCAGAGCCCAAAGATGCACCAGTTTGATTTCTTCTATCTTTCCCAAATATGCTTTCACCCATTGAACATTCACTTTGAATCGCTTGCCTTTATGGTTTTCCAATTCAATTTCCCCATAGGAGAATACTTGGACCACTAGAAATGGTCCCAACATTTGGACTTCAACTTGGCAGGAAACAAGTGAATCCTAGAATTGAATAGTAACACCATATCCCCCGGGCTGAACTCTCTCTTCTCAATCTTCCGGTCAGGTTGAATATTCATCCTCAGTTTATAAAACTTCAGAACTTTCATAAGATTTCAAACGAAATTCATCTACCTCATTCAACTGATCAAGCCCTCAAGTTCGCAACATTACCCTAGTTCAAATTTAGCTTCTTGAGTGCCCACATAGCTTTGTTCTCAAGTTCGATCGGAAGATGACATGCTTTCCCATATACAAGATGATACGGAGACATACCTATAGGGGTCTTGAATGCTGTCCAATAAGCCCATAAAGCATCATCTAACTTCCTAGACCAATCTATCTGGTTAGCATTCACAGTCTTCGCTAAGATGGTCTTTATCTCCTTGTTAGAGACTTCAACTTGTCCACCAGATTGTGGATTATAGGGTGTTGCCACCCTGTGTTTCACCCCATATTTCTCCAGCAAAGTCCGAAACAACCGGTCATAGAAGTGCGAACCCCCATCACTAATGATGGCTCTGGAAGTCCCCAATCGGGCAAAAATATTTGGCTTCAAGAATGTTGTGACACTCTTACCTTCATTTGTTTAGAAGTGCAATTGCCTCCACCCATTACGAAACATAGTACACAACTACAAATATGTACTTCGTCCCGTTTGGGCTCACAAATGGGCCCATGAAATCAATGCCCCAAACATCAAACAACTCAATGACAAGGATAGGAGTAAGGGGGAGCTCATGCCTTTGTGATATGCCTCCTTGCCTTTGGCATGCATCATATTCCATTGCAAAATCATGTGCATCTTGGTGAATGGTTGGCCAATAGTACCCACATTGAAGAATTTTGTGGGCTATGCGAATTTCGCTATGATAACCCCCAATAGGGAATGAGTGGCAAGCCTCCAATATGCTCAACATCTGTACCTCGGGCATGCATCTCTGAATAACCCCATCAGCACATATGCGGAATAAGTAAGGCTCATCCCAAAAAAACTTCTGCACATCAGACATGAATTTCTTCCGCTGGTGAAAAGATAAACTTTTCAGTACAACATCACTAACCTGATAAGTAGCGAAGTCTGCAAACTATGGGATGATATCCTGTGAGGCAGCCAAAACCTGCTCATTGGAGAATGCATCATCTATGTAAATCTTATCTCAAAGTGCTGCATCTGCTTCCAATCTTTATAAGTGACCCGCCACTTGGTTTTCAGTCCCCTTTCGGTCCTTTACGTCGAACTCAAGCTCCTGCAACAATAGAACCCATCGAATCAACCGTGGCTTGGAATCCTTCTTAGCAATCAGATATCTCAGAGTTGCATGGTCTGTATGGACTATTACCTTAGTTTTAAGAAAGTAAGCCCGAAACTTCTCAAATGCAAATACTACAGCCAACAACTAATGTTATGGCACGGTGTAATTTTTCTGAGCTACATTAAGAGCCTTGCTAGCATAATAAATAGAATGGAAAATCTTTTGACTCCTTTAGCCCAAAACATCTCCCAGGTCCACTCCGCTAGCATCACACATAATCTCAAACGGTAAGGACCAATCAGGTGCCACTATGACCGGGGTAGTGGTCAATTTCTCCTTTAGGCATTCAAAAGCCTTCAAACACGCATCATCAGACACAAACTTCACATCTTTCTCAATTGTCTTACACGAGGGATGTGTAATCTTTGAGAAATCCTTGATGAATCTCCTATAAAATCCTGAATGCCCCCAAAAAGCTTCTAACACCCTTCGAAGAAATAAGAGGTGGTAGACTAGCAATTACATCAATCTTTGCTCTGTCCACCTCATTTCCCTTACTAAAAATCTTGTGGACGAGCACTATACCTTATTTGATCATGAAATGACACTTTTTCCAATTAATCAGCGGGTTCGTCTCTTCGCATCGCTACAGCACCTTACTCAAATGAGCCAAATAATCATCAAATGAATCACCTACCACCGAAAATTCATCCATAAAGACTTCAATGGTGTCTTCCACCATGTCAAAAAATATGAACATCATGCAGCGCTGAAAAGTGGCGGGCACATTACATAACCCGAACGACATCCTCTTAAAAGAGAATGTACCATATGGACAGTGAAAGTGGTTTTATCTTGGTCTTCCGGGGGCTATAGAGATATAATTTATCATTCCCCACCTTGGGAGGCATGGCTGGCCCCCGGTGCCACACTGGGATCTAAACTGACCTGATTGGGCTTATGCACTTTTGGTGCACACCTGCTCTTTAGTTCAAGAAAATGACGAGCTATATCTTGGCTGTAAATATACCCTCCGATTGACAAGGCCGCATAGCTACTTGTAGAAGGAAAATAGCTAACCAACTACATGTAGTAAATGGGGGAATCCTATGGGGGCCGATAAGACCACCATGCTCTCTAGTTATAGCAGAAGAAAAAACCAGCAATCATAACCATACTATAGCCGACAAGGCTGCTAACTAAAGGATACACTACGCCCCACACGGCCAACACACAAATTAAAATGTACATAGGCCCCACATGGCCAACAACAAGATCTAACAACTGGAAATCTGTAGCCTGCTAGCCTCTAAGAGTGGAATAATGGTCGGGACTGGGCCCTAACCTACCTATAAAATATACAATCAAAAGAACAAACTTTCTAGCTAACAACTATGAGGAAAAAGGAGCTAATCAGACTGCTGACTCGGCTGATGACTAGGGAGGTCTTGAGATGCGTCTAACTGTACCTGCAGGCAAGTAGTGCAGCGTCTCAAAGATGGGATTAGTACAATATGTACCGAATATGTAAGGAAGTAAATAAAAATGACTGAATAATACTGATAATGAAATTGAAACAATTCAACAGGAGGGATAGGGAGTTAACCTGATATAACCTTATAACGTGTTGTTCAACTAACAATGAATAGTGCAAACAAGAACCTTACCTGGCCCCCATAAGCCCAGATGGTACATCCATCACAGGATAACTTGCCCCGGGCCCCCATGAGCCCTAGTGTTCGCGCTCCAGCGCATACTCAAGCGTACATGGTCATACAACCCACAAGGACTGAACAAATTCAGCAAATATTCATGTTCAAGTGTAAGATTAACATTCAAAAGTGTTAATTATAGAAGTTTTCGGGAAATTATAATTAAATCTAGGGATGGTCACAAAACAATCTGGAAATGATATAAGAAGCAACTAGAGCTAAGGTCGGATAATCATGCAATGCTACACTTCGTAATGATTCACGAATGAAATTTTCAATTGTTGTCTCACATTTTTGGAAATGTGATGTTCATGGTCTCTCAAGTCTCTAAACACAACAAATTAGCCTCACAACTACATCGTTGAGCGGGGATGTGACGTCCTAGTTCGTGGAAAATTCAACTACATGGATGTGGTTAACGGGGTTTGTGCTCTTGATTAGTGACTTTTGTACCTCTAACCATTTAACCTAACTTAGCTTCACAACTCTTCTATGGGTGGTGGAGTGACAATTCTAAGACGGTGTCTTGCTATCATCCCATTTTATCAACCAAGCAAGGCAATTTAGGTATACTATTTATCCTAATTGTGAATCATATCGAAAGATAAAAACTTGCTCCCTACATTCCTATGTTCTTGCCTAGGGTTACTCTTTCAAGATTTTACCTAGATTAACATGTATCTTTTCGTGATGATCAAGCATAAAAACAACCATAATAAAGAATGTAAGACAAAACAACAATTAACAACTCAAACCAAAATGAATTCATGCATTACAATCATATCACGTGGCCTCAACCCTAGGGGAAGGGTTTCACCCACTCATGTTCGTACAATAAATTAAAAACATAGTCAAAGTAGAGTACTTACAAGAATAGGTAAAAGAGAATGTAAAATTAGTGAACCCTAGAAGAGTTCTTCACTTCTCCCTTTGCTCCTCTACGGTTTCCAGAAAATATTTCGTGATCCATGATTTTAGGAGCTAAGGGTTTAATTTATAGTAAATGGAAAATTTTCACATTTTGGCCTGTCATGGAATGGGTTCGTGGCACGGAGGTGAACTGCTCCGTGACACAGAGGTAACGTGACAGCACACTGGTTTGGCAACCCCTGCTCATATAAATTAATTCTTTGCTCTGTGGCATGTTGTTGAACGCCCCAATGCTTCTTTGTGACACGGAGTTGACTCCAAATGTCCCTTTTAGCTAGTCTCGTCATCCATAATCCATTCCTTATCATTTATCTTCAATATTAGGACCATTATATTCACATTAAGCTCCATAAATTGGCAATTTTACCGTACAAAGAGAGCTAATCATATTTGTTAGTCCATGGCCACAAATTACACAAAATACATGAGATTATTCTTAAATTAACAACATGGGTATAAAATAGTATTTCGCCATGTAATTATGCCCAAGATCACTACCCCACACTTAAATCTTTGTTCGTCCTCGAACAAATCCTTTACATCTCATGCACAAGGAAGACTCACAAATTGCCAATTGATGCAAGACGACTCAAATTAAGGCTACAATGACTGATTTAGATGACAAGTTCAAATAAAGCATGTTATATATATAATATATAACATAATTCAANATTCAAATCTAATATAACCAAGTTAAGACCTCCTAGCCTTAAGAATCGACTCTACAACCATATAAACTCATGCACATTAGCCAATCAAGAATTCTAACATGAATTCTATCTTTTCTAAAACATGTGCCCTCACAACAAGACAGATACCCATTTTTCACTTGCAAGTTTTCAAATTATAACATGTATGGGTATATGAATAAGAATTCAACTCACTCTCACAAAGTATTCACATGCATTATGTATTGACCCATAAGCTTGCCTTTAGTGTATTACTCTGCTAATTTAGGAATGTTTGATCGTAACATCAAGTAGGACTTATCGGGTAGTTTTGTAACCTAAGGGACAGGTAGGTACTATTCTGGCCAGTAATAGTGGCTATCTTCCCCAAGCGCTTTTAATACATTATACTTTCCTTAGGAATTTCCATCTTCTTACTGCACCTTTATTCTTTTTTCTCCCATTTTCTGCTTTTGTTTCCCCATTTCATTAAGCACACTCAAGCTGCAAGTAAGGAGTACTTAAGCAATTATTTTCTTTAATCTTCTTTTTCGCTCTTTTCTTCTTTTACTCCTTACTAACTCTTCTTCAATTTTTTTTTTTAAAAAAGTGCACCTCTAGTCTTTTCTTTACCTCCCACAACCACTATTTTTCGTCTCATTCCAACTTCTCCCTCATTAACTTCTTTGCAATTTCACATAAGTGCTTAGGAATTTTTGATCAAATTCAAGGATAATGAAAGAAAAGGATTAAGCTTATGTTGCAGTTATCAAAGAATAGGCTTAAGGCCCAATGGGGATAACTAGGATCAGACATTCAAGTTATGTAAAGCGACAGATAAAAATTAGGATCATTCAAAGAAATGCCTAAATAATCTCCTACAATCGACATCCCTCATTTCGTTTTGTATACACACCAGGCAAGTTCTAGATACTACACAATAGCATGGAATATTCAAAAACCTTACACTCACATCACATGCTCAATTCAAATCAAATTCAGCAGACTCCTAACTCAGCTAATAACAAGAATTGAAAAGCCTAGGTGTCTCAATCAAAGTTATACAATTGGTTAACATGCTTCTAAATTAAAATCACTTGCATCTTACAATCATGCATAGAACATAACAAGAACATCAAGCCGTCAATTAGCTGAGGGTTCAAAAAAAAAATTATAGACTAATTTTCCCTCAAGACGGTTGTCATCCATCCATCGTTGGGAAAAGTCCCTAACTATGACTGAAAAGTTATGTAAAAACAAATGAAAATTTTTATTTCTCAGTTCAAAGTGCCGCCCTTCAGAAAAGAACCGAAAAGAAAAACCAAAGGGTGGGTGAGCTGTGCTCAATTTCTTTCAACAAAAACATTATACCCAGCACCATATTTACCCGAAATAACTTAGCACAAAATTCTGAAATTTACCTCACCCCACACTTAATTTATGCTATGTCTCCAAAGCATCAATTACAATTAAAACAAAGGTGAGAGATACTTCTGAGGCCTCTAGGCCTAGCTAACAATATGTTTTTCTCCATTTTTGAACATGTGGGTCATTGACCCCACACTCATATTTTTGTCATGATCCTTAGCTTTTACTTTCATGGGTACTCAGACTTCCCTTGAATCTGTGCTTAAAAACCAAAAAAAACAAGTGAAAAATAACCAAAATTACAAACAAACTGAAAAGAAAGTGTATGTGGTACTCTTGGGTTGCCTCCCAAGCAGTGCCTTATTTTACGTCGCGGCACGACGCATCAAGTTTCACCACTTTTCCCTCCACTTTGAAGATATGAATCTCACCCTAATTTCTTCTCCAGTTTCCTCTTATGCTTCAGGGTTGGTGGTGAAAAAATGAAAGGAACAAGCAGTAGATGTCGCTTCTGGCACTTATTGGCCCTTACATAAGTGAAGTCATTTTGTCTCTCAGAATCAGCAAATTTCAGAATATACGGGGCTTGTTCCTCCTCTAGACCTTTCTCTACAAGCTTGGAAGACTCTATTTGTAGGTTTTCAACCAAACTTAATGTTGAGAAATGCTTCGAGTGGGGTACAATACACCTCAACTCTGAAACTGCATTGTGCTTGACCTCCTTTCTTGTGTACACCTTCTCCACATCAACATCTAACTCCACATGAATGTCAAATGGTTGGAACTCTATCTCTCCTTTCATGATTGGATTAGCCATATGTGTGAGACCATCATGGGAGCTCTCAGGAGCTTCTAACTATTGAGCTTCATCCAAGAACTCACCTTTTTCTTCTCCTTGTAGTCCCTCTTGAGTATTGCATAAGACCGTTACATGCAAATCAAAGCCAGCTTCAGCCTCAGCCATCATCTTCATGAACTTGGTGCTTATCATTTCTAAGGCGTCTTCATTTTCCTTGGTCTGAACTCCCAATACTTCCATCTTCTCCCTCATTTTTTCTATCTGCTCAAGGACCTATTTTAACAAGTTTTCTATCTGAGCTTGGTGTTTAAAGTCCTCCTTTTCATCATTCCTATACTCATCAAAAACAACATAAGGATCATAGTAGGGGCTTAGGGAAGGGGTATATGCAGTTGGACAACCCTCCCAATGGCCATCTTGACCACCACATATACTGCAAGTGTGACAGTGTTGCCACAAGTGAAGTCCTCCACATATCAGACAAGACTCACAAAAATATGAGTATCCACCATTCAACCCATTTGTGTTCCATGATGTCATCTCAAGAAGGGTATCAGACTAAAAACAAAAAAAAATATCTAAAACTAATAAAAAAAATTTTCAACACTTAGAAAAATAGACACTAACACAAAACAAGAAATTCACCAATTACACTAGTCCCCGGTAACGGCGCCAAAAACATGTTCGCGCTACAGCGCACATGCAAGCGTACGCGGTCGTACAAGTAATACGGTGGCCCTATTTAAGAGCCGGATGTCGAACCCACAGGGACTGGACCAATTCATCGAATATTCATGTTCAAGTGTAAGATTAACATTCACAAGTGTTAATTATAGGAAGTTTTCTAGAAATTATAATTAAATCTAGGGATGGTCACAAAACAATCTGGAAATGACATAAGAAGCAACTAGAGCTATGGCCGGATAATCATGCAATGCTACACTTTGTAATGATTCATGAATGAAATTATCAATTGTTGTCTCACATAGTTGGAAATGCGATGTTCATGGTCTCTCGAGCCTCTAAACATGACAAACTAGCCTCACAACTACATCGTTGAGCAGAGATGTGACGTCCTAGTTCGTGGGCAATTCAACTACATGGATGTGGTTTACGGGGTTTGTGCTCTTGATTAGGGACTTTTCTACCTCTAACCATTTAACCTAACTTAGCTTCACAACTACTTCTACGAGTGGTGGAGTGACAATTCTAAGACAATGTCCTACTATCATCCCGTTTTATTAACCAACCAAGGCAATTTAGGTATATTATTTATCCTAATTGCGAATCATATCGAAAGATAAGAACTTGCTCCCTACATTTCTATGTTCTTGCCTAGGGTTACTCTTTCAAGATTTTACCTAGATTAACATGTATGTTTTTATGATGATCAAGCATAAAAACAACCATAATCAAGAATGTAAGACAAAACAATAATTAACCACTCATACCAAAACGAATTCATGCATTACAATCATATCACGTGGCCTCAACCCTAGGGGAAGAGTTTTACCCACTCATGTTCGTACAATAACTTAAAAACATAGTCAAAGTAGAGTACTTACAAGAATAGGTAAAAGAGAATGTAAAATTAGTGAACCCTAGGTGAGTTCTTCACTTCTTCCTTTGCTCTTCTACGGTTTCCAGAAAATATTTTGTGACCCATGATTTTAGGAGCTAAGGGATTAATTTATAGTAAATGGAAAATTTGCACTTTTTGGCCTGTCATGGAACTGCTCCATGGCACGGAGGTGAACTGCTCCGTGACACGGAGGTAATGCGGCAGCACACTGGTTTGGCAGCCCCTGCTCATATAAATTAATTTTTTGCTCTGTGGCACGTTGTTGAATGCCCCAATGCTTCTCTGTGACACGTAGTTGACTCCAAATTTCCCTTTTAGCTTGTCTCATCATCCATAATCCATCCCTTAACATTTATCTTCAATATTAGGACCATTATATTCACATTGAGCTCCATACTTTGGCAATTTTAACCTACAATGAGAGCTAATCATATTTTTTAGTCCATGGCCACAAATTACACAAAATACATGAGATATTCTTAAATTAAGGTACAACATGGGTAAATCATCGGTATAAAAGAGTATTTGGGCATGTAAATATGCCCAAGATCACCTAGCGAGCACACTCTTGTCTATATACCCCTAACAAGGTCAAAGTGAGTCAACAGGTCACTATAGCCAACCTACCGGTCCCCTAGGTCAGCAACTGAGCCCACTCGACTCTTTCTCCATAGCTATGTCTGAGTCCGGTGGACTCCTGATAACTGCACCCTGGGCACCAGGCTCGAAGAGGGTCAGTGATGTTGATATGACATAAAAGTAGTAGTCCAACCATGGAATGGACTGTAATATGGCCCTTAGGCCTCTGCATCATCCGTTGGGATGGCATATTGCTCCTTGGAGCTATCTCATTTAGCCTCGTAGGCATCGACACAACTAGTAATCCTAGGGCTGGTCACGGAAGGCTATACAGGGCAGAGTCAATCCCAATCTGAACAGGAAACACTAATCTCAGACTAGTAGTTGCAGCTAACCACAATAATCATGCTCCTGGCGTTCTTATTAGAGTCTAGGTTGTATTATGACATGAGAGGAACAACATGCTGATAAAATTTGCCTTAACATACCTCGAATGCTGATTTCTTATTTAAATGGCGAGGTTTAACTTGAAAACTGCAGTTCTTTCCAACTATAACCTCTATCCTGAGAAAATAGAGCTAGTTTCAATACTAAACTTGGCAAATATCGGTATCTTTCGATAATAGAATTAACTATAATTTAACATCACAATTCAGAAGGAAGAAATGCTTAACTAATGCTTGTGGCCGTTTAGTAATCAATTTGGAGCAATTCTAATTACCTTTACCCTGCGGAGTCTTGATTTTCCGAGCGTAATTTCAATAAATAACTCCATAGAAACGTTTTCCATAGGCTTAAGATTCGATACCTAAAGTTAATTCGCGTTTGGACCGCGTTTAGCACCGTAATCAGATGAAAATTGTATGAAAGTTGCATCTTCTTACTTTTTGGCCTAGGGAAATGTTTAACAATGGATTATAATTGAGTGAGGGATTTATATATTAGACTTTGGGTAACAGACAGAGGGTTCGTGTCATGGACCCCATCGCACTGTTTTTATGGGCTGCCACACCGCCCAACATGGAGGAGGGAGCCCGTGAAACGCTGCTTGTTGCGACCTTCCCCCGGCCCTCTTCCTCACGCTAATTCGATACCATGCTCAAATGTCTTTTTCCTGATCCCTTTCTCATATGTGTCATATGCTAAAACTCTCAACTTACGTACGAACACACTGATTAAACAATAGAAACTTACGGGGCGTAACATCCTCCCCCCATAGGAACATTCGTCATTGAATGTCATCCTCAGGATTAAAAGAGTTAACTCTCTTAACCAAGATTTAGAAAAATGTCGGCAGAGTCTCCTCTGTATTGTGGACTATCCGAAAAACCTGAAACGTAGAAAAGTCCAACACATGTGCCTCGCAAGATGCTATAACAGTTATTTCACCACAAAAAGGTAACCAGCTAAATAGTACTAAGAACATAAGAAATAAAATAGCAGTTGAACAATAATATCACTTGAACTGTATAATTTGAATCAATCCTGGAACAAGTGAGGATATTTAGATCTCATGTCATCCTCAGCTTCCCAAGTCATCTCTTCATTATTCTTGTTCCTAACTGAGGCTACATCTTTAGTCCTTAGCCTATGAAATCGTCAATATAATATGGAAACTGGAATCTCTTCGTAGGATAACTCCTTAGTAACTTGAACGTCCTCAACTGGTACAACTCGGGACGAATCTCTTATGCACTTCCGCAACATTGACACGTGAAACACTGGGTGGACAAATTCTAGCTCCGAAGGCAGTTCTAGCTCATATGCCACTTGACCTATTCTTTGGAGGATCCTATATGGGCCAATAAATCTAGGACTAAGCTTGCCCTTCTTACCGAACCTCATCATGCCTTTCATGGGCAAAACCTTAAGGAATACCCAATCATCGACCTCAAATTCCAAGTCTCTATGTCGTACATCAGAGTAAGACTTCCGGTGACTCTGAGCTGTTAACAAGTTCTCTCTAATAAGCTTTACTTTCTCCTCTTACTAGTGAATCATATCAGGTCCAGCTTACTCTGACTCCCTTACTCGAACCACCCGATAGGGGACCTACATTTTCACCCGTACAAGGCCTCAAAAGGTGCCATCTGAATTGTATAGTGATAATTATTATTGTATGCAAATTCAATAAGGGGTAAATATTCATCCCAACTTCCTCTAAAATCAAGTACACACGCCCGTAACATATCTTCAAGCATCTGAATTGTGTGTTTTGCCTGACCGTCTGTCTGAGGATGGAATGTTGTACTCAAATTAACCTGCGTTCCTAATCCTTTCTAAAAAGAATTCCATAATCTAGCCNATCCTTTCTAAAAAGAATTCCATAATCTAGCCGTGAACTACGCGCCTCTATAAGAAATAATAGAGGTGGGGACACCATGTAGTCAGACTATCTCTTTAATATACAACTCAGCATAGTCCTCGGCGGAGAAGGTAGTCCTGACTAGTAAAAAATGAGCTGACTTCCTTAATTTGTGGATAATAACCCAAATAGAATCAAATTTGCACCTAGTACGGGGTAATCCTATCACAAAGTCAATGTTGATCGCTTCCCATTTCCACTTATGCACTGCTATATCCTAAGTTAAGCCGCCGAGTTTCTGATGTTCGGCTTTTACCTGCTGACAATTAGTATATTGCGCTATAAATTCTGCGACACCCTTTTTCATTCATGGCCACCAGTATATTTCTTTTATTTCATGATACATCTTTGTCGAACCTGGGTGCAAAGAATAAAGGAATAATGTACCTCTGCCATGATTTGTTGGCAAAGTCCTGCCATATCTAGAACACAGAGGCGACCTCTGTACCTCAAAACCCTGTCTTCGGCTACCGCAAAAGCTGATAATTCACTTTGCTGAGTTGTATCTCTGAGTTGTGATAAATGAGAGTCCTCTTTGCCACTTTTTTACTTCTACCACCAGGGATGATACTATCATATTCTGGATTATAATCCTATTATCTTATGAGTCCACTACCCGAACTGCCAAACTGGCTAGCTGGTGTAATTCTTAGGCCAACTCCCGCTGTTCAGGCCTCAAATGTGCTAATATTCCCATAGATCTACGACTGAGGGCGTCTGCTACGATATTAGCTTTACCTGGATGGTACAAAATGTTCACGTCGTAGTCTTTCAATAGTTCTAACTAGCGACGCTGTTGTAAGTTCAACTCTTTCTGTGTGAAGACGTACAAGAGGCTCTTAGGATCAGTGAAAATATCTACGTGCACCCCATACAGGTAATGTCTCCAGATTTTTAGGGCATGAACTACTCTAGCTAATTTCAAGTCATGGGTGGGATAATTCTTTCCATGCTTCCTGAGTTTTCTCGAAGCATAAGCAATCACCTTACTGTGCTGCATCAGGACGCATCCTAATCCAACACCTGAAGCGTCACAATATACAACATAACCCTCTGAACATTCTGGCAGAGCTAACACTGGTGCCGACGTCAATCTATCCTTCAGTTCCTGAAAGTTCCATTCGTAGGCCTCAGTCCACTGAAATTTAGCTGCTTTCTGAGTAAATTTAGTCAAAGGCGCTGATAAAGTAGAAAATCCTTCCACAAACCTCCGCTAATACCTACCTAATCCCAGGAAACTGTGAACTTCTGTTGGGGTTGTAAGTCTAGGCCATGTCTTTACTGCTTCAATTTTCTGCGAATCAACCTGAATACCAACCTTTGATACAATATGGCCTAGGAAGGCCACAGAATTAAGCTAGAACTCACATTTAGAAAATTTCACATACAATTGGCGATCTCTATGAGTTTGAAGTACCATCTGCAAATGATTTATGTGTTCTGCTTCTGAACAAGAGTACACAAGGATGTCATCGATAAATACTATCACAAACAGGTCTAAATACGACCTGATGATGATGTTCATTAGATCCATGAACACCGTTGGGGCATTTGTCAACCCAAAGGACATGACTAGGAATTCAAAATGACCATACCTGGTCTTGAAAGTTTTCTTCGGGATGTCTTTCTCCCGAACCTGTACTTGGTGATACCTTAACCTTTAGTCAATCTTGGAGCAATATTTCTCCCCTTGTAACTGATCAAAAATGTTATCTATCCTGGGAAGAGGGTATTTATTCTTAATAGTAACCTTGTTCAAGTGTCGATAGTCTATGCACATGTAGAGGGATCCATCTTTCCTTCTCACAAACAAAACTGGCGCACCCCACGATGACGTACTTGGCATGATGACACCCTTATATAATAGATATTTCAACTATTCTTTTAGTTATCTCAATTTAGCAGGAGCCATTCGGTATGGAGGGATGAATATAAGTTGAATACTTGGTAACAAGTCGATAGAGAATCAATCTCCCATTCTGGGGGAATACCAGGAAGTTTATCTGGAAACATGTCTAGAAATTCTTTAACCATTGGAATGGACTGCAGAATCAGGGATTCTTCTTGCGTATCGTGAACCCTGACATTATGATATATACAACCCTTTGCTATTAACTTTCTCGCCCGAAGATAGGATATGAACCTACCTTTTGGCGACGCTGTACTACCCTTCTACTCTCGCACTACTTCCCCTGGAAAGTGGAACCAAATAGTCTTGTTCCAACACTCTACATTGGCATAGCATGGCGCTAGCCAATCCATGACCATAATTGCATCAAAATCGATCATTTCTAGCTCCACTAAATCTGCTAAAGTCTAGTGACCAACAACTTCTACTGTGCAACCCTAGTAGATCCTTTTAGCTATAATAGAATCACCGGTGGGTGTAGACACTGAAAAAAGTCACTAGAGAAATTCTGGCATTATACCAAACCTCCGGGCCACTAATTGGGTAACACAAGACAAAGTGGAACTTGGGTATACCAAAACATAAACTAGGTGAGAGCAAATGGCCAGCATACCTGTCATAACATACAACAATGACTCTGACTCCTATCACCTCGGTAAAGCATAAGTGCGATCTGGACAGCTGCTTGAAGTAGATGCCCTTGACCTGCCTCAGCCTCTGTCGGCAAAAACTGAAGGCCTGTGCCCTGCTGAAGATGTTAGGGCATGTGACGATGCTGAAGATTCGTCCTGTTTGTCCTGATCACCCTGACCTCTAGCTGGACAATCCCTCATCATATGACCCTCTTGTCCATAAGTGTAGCAAGCAGTAGAACCATACCTTCATGTCCCAAGATGACGTTGACTGCAAAAAGCACAATGTGGCACAGGAGGACTGCTTTGATCTGACCCCCTCTGCTGCTGAGAAACTAATTCCCGTGAGCTCTCACTAGATCCTGAATGCCCTCGGCAGTCTGATCTACCACTCTGCTACTACTTTGGAGGTGGGGGCCTGGGTGGCCTTCTGATCTGATGGTATAGGTGTAGGAGCTGCTGGACGTGGTGCCGATATGTCCGCTTCCCTGGAAGACTCCTGGCGTGGAGGAGACTGTTGAGGAGACCAGGATGAAGTCTCCCTATCACCCTCAGATCAGGTTGGCTCTAGCTCGGGCACCCTGCTAGTGCCTTCTCCTACTGCAGCATCTATCTTCTGGTCGGTCGTAGTCTGCCGCGTATCTGACATTTCTCTGTAGGTAAATAGAACAAGGTAAGCTTAGGGACTCAACCCTATATCACACAGTTCTATAGCACGACCGGAGGAGAAAGAAGAGTAACCACTCGTAGCCTCATGTCTATAGAATATGGTGAACAACACATCCATAGACAAAAATCTACTTGACACGACTTGCAGACTCCCTAGGATATGACCTGCTCTGATACCAAGTTTGTCACGCCCCACTTGGGAGGCATGACTGGCCCCTAGTGCCACACCGGGATCTAAACTGCCTTGACTGGTCTTATAATCTTCTGGTGCATGCCTGCTCTTAAATTCCAGAAAATGATGAGCTATATCTTGGCTTTAAATATAGCATCCGGCCGACAAGGCCGAATAGCTACCTGTAGAAAGAAAACAGGTGATCAACAACATGTAGTAAAGGGGGGAATCCTATGTGGGAATACAAGATCACCATGCAATCTAGTTATAGCAGAAGGAAAAACTGGAAATCATAACCATACAATAGCTGACAAGGCTGCTAACTAAAGGCTAGACTAGGCCCCACATGGCCAACACATAGAAGAAAATGTACATAGGACCCACATGGACAACAACAAGAGCTAATGACTAGAAATTTGTAGCCTGCAAGCCTCTAAGAGTGGAATAATGGTCGGGACAGGGCCCCGACCTACCCATAAATTGTACAATCAAAAGAACGAACCTTCTAACTAACAATTCCGAGGCAAAAGGAGCTGATCAGACTGCTGACTTGGCTGATTACTAGGGAGGTCTTGAGCTGCGTCTAACTGTACCTATAGGCAAGTAGTGCAGCGCCCCAAATATGGGCATTGATCTTGGGCATAATTATGTGCCCAAGTGCTATTTTACAACTTTATTTAGTCAAGGTTTTCAATTTAATTAATTAAATTCTCATGTGATTTTGAATATTTTTGGGTATGTACTAACCAACATGATGAGTCCTTGTAAAATGCATACGGGGGACTAAATAATGATGGTTGAAGTGAAGGAATAGAGTTCGGATCGGATTGCAAAAGATTGCAAGTGGACATGCCATGGCAAGGCTGGCCGCACCAGGTAGCGTGCCACGTTGTGCATGTGTCGCACCCAGCGCCGTGCCACGCTCATGCCATGTGCGCGCGAAGACATGCCAAGGTAGGAGGCCTGCACGTCAAGGCCGTTCCATGGGCTTCCATTAGCGCGACCAGTGGAGTGCCACGCTGGGCGATGCGCACCAGTTCAGTGCGAGGACCTACCGAGGGACATTCCAGTGGGCATACGTGTTGCCTCTGTGTCACGGACGCAAATCAGGGCGTTAGGGTCCGTGACACGGAGTGAGTCCATCCATGGCCAAATTTTTCCAATTCCCACTTAGTATAAATAGGAAAATTAGCTCCTAAATTCTATTTATCACAAAATATTTCTGGGAAGCCGTAAAGGAGGGAAGGGAGAAGTGAAGAACTCTACCTAGGGTTCATTACTTTTCATTCTCTTTTAATTACTCTTGGAAGTATCGTACTATAATTATGTTTTTGAGTATTTGAATAAACATGAACAGCTAAAACCCTTCCTCTAGGGTTGAGGCCACATGATATGAATGCGATTGCTTAATTTTCTTCTTTGGTTTGAGTTTTAGTTTTAGTTTTGTCTTGCGTTCTTAATTATTGATGTTTTTATGCTTCATCACCATGAAAACACATTCGTTAAGCTTAGGTAAAATCTCAAAAGAGTAACCCTTGGCTAGAACACAAGAATGTAAGGAGAAAGTTATTATCTTTACGATAGGATTTGCGATTAGGCTAGAATCTATACCTAATTAGCCTTGCTTGGTTATTAAAATGGGATGAGCTAGACAACGACTTAGAATTGTCACATCACCTCTCATAGAAGTAGTTGTGAAGCTAAGCCAGGTTAAATAATTAGAGGTACGAAACTCCATAATCAAGGGCACGAACTCCATAAACCACATCCACGTAGTTAAATTACTCACGAATTAGGACGTCACATCCCCGCTAGATTATGTAGGTGTGAGACTAGTTTGTCGTGTTTAGAGGCTCGAGAGACCATGAACATCGCATTTGAACTATGTGAGATGGCAACTGAAGTTTCATACTCGAACCATTATGTATTGAAGCATTGCATGATTATCTTGCCTTAACTCTAGTTGCTTCTTGTATTGTTTCTCAATTGTTTTGTGATCACCCCTAAATTTAGCTAGAATTTTATGAAATTTCTACACTCAACACTTGTGAAGATTAAATTAGGACTTGAACTTGAATATTCCCTGAGTTGGTCCAGTCCCTATGGGTTCGATATCCGGCTCCTAAAAGGGGTCACTGTATTACTTGTATGACCGCGTACGCTTGCACGTGGGCTGGGGCACAACAAGTTTTTGGCGCCGTTGCTGGGGATTGGCGAAATTGGTGAATTTCTTATTTTGTGTTAATGTTTAATTTTCCAAGTGTAAAAAAATATTTATTAGTTTTAGATTTCTTTTATTTTTGTTTTTAGTTTGATACCCTACTTGACATGAAATTGTTCGCACTCCAGCGCACGCGCAAGCACACGCAGTTGTACAAGTAATACAGTAGCCCTTTTTAAGAGTCGGATGTCGAACCCATAGGGACTGGACCAATTTAGCAAATATTCAAGTCCAAGTGTTAAAATTAACTTCACAAGTGCTGATTATAGAAGTTTTCGATAAATTCTAGTTAAGTCTAGGGGTGATCACAAAATACTTGAGAGACAATATAAGAAGCAACTAGAGTTAAGGCCTAATAATCATGCAATGCTACAATTCGTAATAGCTCGAGTATGAAAAATTTAGTTGTTTTCTCACATAATTTAAATGCTATGTTCATGGTCTTTAGAGCCTTTAAACACGACAAACTAGTCTCACACCTACATCATTGAGTGGGGATGTGACGTCCTAATTTGCGAGAAATTAAATTACATGGATGTGGTTTGCGGAGTTTTCACCCTTGATTATGTACTTTTGTACCTCTAATCATTTAACCGAACTTAGCTTCAAAACTACTTCTACGATTGTTGATGTGATAATTCAAAGTCGGTGTCTAGCTCATCGCGTTTTAATAACCAAGCAAGGAAAAGTAGGTATAATTTCTATCCTAACCGCTAATCCTATCATAAAGGTAAGAACTTGCTCCCTACATTCTCATGTTGTAGCCTAGGGTTACTCTTTCAAGCTTTTCCCCAAGCTTAATGCATTTGTTTTCATGGTGATCAAGCATTAAAACAGCAATGATAAAGAATGTACGACAAAACGACAACTAAAAACTCAAACCAATAAGAATTCATGCATTTACAATCATCTTACGTAGCCCCAACCCTAGATGAAGGGTTTTAGCTATTCATGTTCGTAAAAATACTCAAAAACATTTTAAAACTAGTGTACTTACAAGAATAATTAAAAGAGAATGAAAAATAAGGAACCCTAGGTAGAGTTCTTCCGTTATCCTTTCGCTCCTTTATGGTTTCCCAAGAATATTTCGTGACATTTGATTTTAGGAGCTAAGATTTTAATTTATACTAAGTGGAATTTTGCAAAATTTGGTCGTGCATGAAACTACTCTATGTCATGGAGCTGGACGCCCCAATTTACCTCCATGCCATGGAGCAAACGCGGATGGCCACTGGTTTGGACTTCTCGGCAGCTCGTGTGCTTCATTGTTGCGCGTCGCCTGGCGTGGCACGACAGCCATGGCGCAGGGCCCTTAGCGTGGCACGGTTCCATCGCGCGCTGCTGCTGCTGCTTTTCCTGCCCACGCGCGCACACACACGGGCATTACACGGCGCCTATTGCGCAGGTCAACCGGTGTGGCACACTAGGCTGTGCAGCAGGGCTGTTTTTCATGCCACCTTGTGCAATTGTCATCCCAAATCAATCCAAAGCTCTTCCTTGCTCATGCATCTTCATATTTAGCCCATCTTTAACATTTTTTCCTACAAAACAAAGAGTTAATCACATTGGTTAGTTTATGAACGAAATTACACAAAATCAAAGGAGAATGTAATTTAGTAAATTCAAAAACATGACTTAATTAAGTTATAAAATAACACTTGGGCACGTAATTATTCCCAAGATCATTACCCCACACTTAAATCCTTGTTCTTCCTCGAACAACTCTTTTACATATCATGCACATGACGACTCACACATAGCTAATTGAGGTAAAATGATTCAAGCTAAGGCTACAACGATTGTTTTAGATGGCAAGTTAAAAATAGAGCATGTAAGATTTATCCCTTAAAATTGAATATAACTGTGTAAAGACTTCCTAGCCTCAAGAATGGACTCTGAATCTCAACAAACTCATGTAAATTAACTTATCAAGACATCCGACATAAATTTTATCCTTCATTAAACATGTGCCCTCACCACTAGAGAATTACCCATTTCTCACTCATGATTCTTCAAATTTAGAACATGTATGGGTCTGTTCTTAAGAGATAATCTCACTCTCAAAAAGAATTCACATTCCACGTGTCTTGCCTTTAGTGTTTTACTCCACTAATTTAAGAATGTTCGAAAGTAAGATCATGTAGGACTTAATGGGTTGTAATGTAAGCTAAGTGCGGGTAGGTACTATTATGTCCAGTAATAATGACTATCTTCCCTAATCGCTTTTAATACACCACACTTCATTCAGAATTTCCATCCTCCTACTTCACCTTTATACTTATCTACTCCCATTTTCCTCTTGTTGTTACTATGGAGTACTTGAGCAATTTTCTTTGATTTTCTTTTTCGTTGTTTTCTTCTTTTAGTCCCTACTAACTCTTATTATTTTTAAACAAGTGCACCTCTAGTCTTCTCTTCAACTCCCCAAACTACTATTTTCCTTCTTATTTCACTTCTCATTCCTCAACTTCTTTGCAATTTCACATAAGTGCTTGGAGTTTTGGATCAAATTAAAGGCTAATGAAACGAAAGGATTAAGCACATTTTGTGGTTAGCAAAGAATTGGCTAAAGGCACAATGGGGCTAACTAGGATTCGATATTCAAGGTAGGTAAAGCGAGAGATAAAAATTAGGCTCATTCAAAGAAATGCCTAAATCATCTCCTACAATATGCATCCTGCTTTTCGCTTTGTATACACACCAGAAAAGTTCTAGACACTACACAATAGTATGGAATATACAAAAACCTTACACACAGAACACATGCTCAATTTAAGACAAATTCAGTAGACTCTTAACTCAGCTATTCACAAGAATGCAAAATTCAACTTTAAGCACATCGAGTCACATTCAGGAGCTTAGGTGTCTCAAACAGAGTTATACAAATGCTCACATGCTTGAAAATTTACAACAGTTGCATCTCACTATCATACATAGCACATAACAAGAACATCAAGCCATCAATCAACTATGGGCTCCAAAATAAAAATCTATTGACTAATTTTCCCTCAAGAAGATCATTATTCATCCATCGTCGGGAAAAGTCCCTAACTATGACTAAAACAACTATGGACATACAAAGAAAAATTTTATTTATTGGTTCAAAGTGCCCCCCGTTGGAAAAGAACAGAAAAGAAAAATCAACAGGTGGGTGAATCATGCTCAACTAAACCTTTTTCATCCAACAATACCTTACAAAGCAATAATTCCACCCAAAATCATTAAGCACAAAATTTTGAAATTTCCCTCAACCCACACTTAAAATGTTCTATGTCCCCAAAGCATTAATTATAATTAAAACGAGGGTGAGAGATAGTTCCTGAGGCCTCTAGGCATATCTAACAGCTTGTTTTTCTTCATTTTTGCACAAGTGGGTTATCGACCCCGCACTTTTCCTCTTTCATGCTTCTTAGATTCCTCTTCAAGGGGTACTCAAACTTCCCCTCCATCTATGCTTAATTCACCACCAAAAACAACAACAACATGAAAATTAAAAAAAAATCAACACAGTGAAAAAATAAAATTGTACATGTGGTACCCTTGGGTTGCCTCCCAAGTAGTGTCTAATTTTACGTCACGGCACGACGTGGACTATCCTTTTCAGGACATCCTCAAACCAATGTTCTAGAACCATCTTCTTCTCTTTTTATTTTTTAAGGGAACAACCTCCACTCTGTACCTCTCTTCTCCCAACTCCTTCTCTAACTGAAGCCCTCTATCAGATTTAGGCTGAAAAGTGATCATCTCCTGCGGCCGTGGACATATGGAATCTGCCACCTCACACTTAACCTCTGACAACATACTAACCTTACAAAGGTCTTTGTAGTGTGTGGGTGGGTTTATCTCTTGGTACATCCAGAAGAGTACTTCTTCATCATCGACCCTTAATTTCAGGGTCCGTACTCTTACATTAATAATTGTTCCTTCAGTGGCCAAGAATAGCCTTCCCAAGATCAGGGGTACCTTGTCATCAACTTTAAAATCAGGTATTATGAAATCAACGGGTATAATGAACTTACCCACTTTGATGAGAAGGTCCTGGAATATTCTGTATAGTGCCACTTCGGACTTGTCTGCCAGCTGCAACATCATTCATCATGTTGGCCTCAGCTAACCCAACCCCAAGGTGTTAAACAAAGATAGAGGCATTAGATTCACTACTTCCCATAAATCACATAGATCTCTTATTACTTCATCTTTACCAATTTGTATGGGGAGGGTAAAACTCCCTGGGTCTTTGAGCTTTTTCGGTATCTTGCTCATTACCGTGTGGCTGCACTCCTCAGTCAGTGCCACTGTTTGAACATCCACCAATGTTACTTTGTTGGCCACCACATCTTTCAAGTACTTACCGTACTTGGGCATTCCCTACAAAACATCAAGCAAAGGCAAATTTATGTGAAGTTCTTTGAAAATATCAATGAAATTTTTGAAGCACTCCTCCTCCTTGCTCTTTTTAAGTTTTTGCGGGAATGGTAGTGGTGGTCTCTGTGTTGGCTGCAATGATGATGGTGAATTTTGTTGCACAACACTCTGATTATCACTCTTGTCAGTCGGTGGTCCCTTTCTAACCAGTTTCGGCTGCACCTCATTTCTCTTCTCTTTCGATGGTGCATGATGTCGCCCATATTACACCTTGCAATTGAGATATAAAGCGGTCGATTTCAAATATAGAACCCAACTAGAGGTTGAGGTCGATCTCATAGGGAATATGGAAAGAACTTAAGTTAATGCGAATAGTTGTTACCATCCCGTTACTTATTTCCTAAGGGGGGAAGAAATAGAATCATAAACAAAAGTAAAACTACTGAATGCTTAGATCAAATTCGGCTTGTATTAAATTAACGACTTGACTAGGATTGTGTTCCCCAAGACTTCATAACCACAAGACTTATACACTAGTGATCTATTCTGGTGTTCAACATGCAATATCTGTAAGTTAGGTTCACCTAAAGGTTTGATCCCCTATTTAGATGATTATCACCATGCAACTTGGTCCGTATACGGGTGTACTTTTAATTTACCCTTACCCTTAATATCAGATTAGCTATCTCCGGACAAGTTCAAGCTATTAGATGAGGGTTGATAGCCTCAAATCTCCATTGTTAATCCCTTTTCCCATTCATTACCTCCTTGGTCTGGTAAGTAAGAATAAGGCAAGCCCTAACGTTTGCAACTGTAAAGAATCAAAAACGAAGGAAAAAACAATACATGCATTAAACCCCATTCAAGAATAACTAAGTGTTTCACCTATGTGCGTTAATTCATCTTGGTTCCCATAACCCTAGTTATGGGTTTAGCTATTCATGGTTGTCTGATCACAATCACAAAATATTAAATAAATCATAATTGCAACATACAAATTAATGTAGAAAAGAAACCAAGTAGATTGAATAAAACTCCAAAGTTGATGAATAAATTCCAATGTTGCTTTTGATCCTTAAATTCAAGAACAAAATTGTAAACCTTGTTTCTTGACTCAAGAATAATCGTACAACACCAAAATCCTGCGTGAAAAAATAGTGTCACGACCCAAACATACACCCGGATCGTAGAAACTGGAGAAGGGACCCCGAGAGACCCCAAGTCAACCCATGGCACATGCATACAACTAACTCATTTAAATAAATAGAATGCTAAACATAAACCATAGAGGAAACGTAACCATATCATAACATCAGAAAATACTAGACGTATACATGGGTCGAGTAATACATACTTGTCTGAAAGCCTCTATTACATACGATGGGTTGATGGGACAGCACCCCTAACTAACCCGAACAATACTGATACACAAGAGAACATAAAAGTCCATCAAACAGCCCTCGGAACATGAGGACTCACCAATAAGCTAAGAGCGTAAACTGAGATGGTCTAAGGATGAGGATGACCCTGAGATCCAGACCCTGTATCATGAAATGATACATCATAGAAAGTATGCAGTCAGTACGTGAAATGTACTGAGTATGCAAGGAAAGTAAAAATGGACATTTAAGTGAAATAAACTCATCAATAAACATAGGAGGGGGACATCATGCTTGTATCATAAACTCTATAAGAAAACATAAGGCTCAAGACTTTCAAATCATTCATAAATCATTCATTATCATAATCGTATGTAAACTTAATCAAAACATAACTTGAGACAATAACATAAATATAACATTGCATAAAAACATGCGGAACAATGGGAGGACTCGTCATAACTAACACCATCATGGTAGAGCCTTTCATGATGCCCCAATAGTGGGCAGAGCCGACCCTGGCTTTCCATGAGAGGGTCGTGCATTAGGAGTGATATCACATTTGAGGGATCATTATCAATACATAATATCATTAGAAACACATGGTGGCATGTGGTTATGAGACATCGGCATAGTCCTTTGAACGCCGGGCTGCTAGGGGCCAGACACGACTCCTGAAAACATGCATATAGGCTCATACGTAAATCAAAACATCATGCATTAAGATACATTGGCTAAAAGATAACATTTATCATTATTGATCCCCTTTAAAGAATGTTTAGCATAGAATCAAGGCCCTTTTTATCGGTCAACATCATAAATCGATAAATCATGCAATTCATTCTTAAATCGTAAATCATTCATCATCATGTGGGCATTGCCCAATACTTCAACATACTCAATTCTTTCAAAATATTCTCATAAACATGGGTAACTTGAATTCAAGCTTTTCCATCATAAATAAATCTCAAATATTGAATATTCATCATAAATCATAACTTTTGTGAACCTTCATCAATGGGCATTTAGATTTAAAAAGCTTGAAACAGGATTTTTAAAGAAAACAATATAAAACCTGCCCATCATTCATAATTTAATAATTGAAACCCAATTAAATCATACCTATGAAGAGAAATCACATTTTCATGCATTTGGGTAAAACCCCATAGACTTGAATAGGAGAATTCGTGATGTAAAATGAAATTTGTGCATGGGTGTGAAAGGATTTCACCCATTCTAAAATCCTACATACCTGGGAAAAATTGGTCCTTAATTTCCCTTGAAAGCCCAAGATGGAATTTGGAGAATTTTGAGAAAGAACACTTGAATCACCTTATACTCCCCTCTCTAACATTTGCATGCATAAATGAGGCTTAACATGGACTAATCCCCCTTAAAAGACCCTATTTCGACCTTTAAATGACATAGTTTAGGTCTTAGGAGTTTATAAAATTATGAGAAGGCCCTTACTAATTCACAAAAAATAACTGCTAGGTGACCTGACGACTCGTCAGGGCTAGCAATGACTCGTCGTGTCGCCCATCAAGTACACTGTTTCACCCTCAATTAAAATTCCTTAGGCTTGCTCCCAACCCACCTCATGAGTCGTTGGGACTGACTATGACTCATGGGGTCCCATCCATTAGGTACACTAGTTAGACCTCCTATTAAATCCTCAACCTCATCCTATGGAAGACCTGATGACTCATGGTAGCTGACGACGAGTCGTTCCTATGCCCGTGGGGACCTCAACTCCTCAGCCCAATACAGCCTTCCCACGAGCCACCTGACGACTCATGCGGTCTCCTCACAAGTCGTCTAATGACTCATCCTGCACAGCTGCAACATTTTTCAGATTTTTCCCCGTTTGACTCCCGGGTCTGATCCTTGGGTTTCCGGGGTATAACAATATCTCCCCCTTGGGAAAATTTGTACTCACATGTTAGAAACATGCATAAAACTCAGAAACAAGCTATCACCATACACATACTTATCATTTAAGCCGAAAACTGATAGAATGACTACCTCCGATAAGAACTACATAGCAGAACTGAGTTTAGACATCACATACATATACCATATCATAAAACCAACTTGTACGCATGAACTAAACATGAAAAACGGATTAGAGGTTTAGGGAAAAACTAATACCTCAATCAGAAACTGAGCCTGTAGAGAACTAGTGTAGGTATCTAGCCATCATATCCGCTTCGGCTTCCCACGTAGCTCCTTCAACATGTTTATTTCTCCATAAAACCTTAACTGAAGCTACTTCTTTGTTTCTTAATTTACGAACCTGACGATCCAAGATTTCAATGGGAATTTCTTCATAATTGAGGTTTTCTTTCACCCCAATGCTGTCTACTGGGACTACCAAGGTTGGATCACCCAAACACCTCTTCAAAAGTGATACATTAAAGACGGGAAGAACTGAAGATAACTGCGATGGCAAGTCAAACTCAAATTCCACCTTACCTACTCTTCTCAAAACCCGGTAGGGAACAACATAGCGCGGAATGAGTTTCCCTTTTTTTCTGAACCGCATGACTCCCTTCATGAGAGACACATTTAGAAATACCCAATCGTCCACATCAAACTCCAGATCCCTTCTCCTCACATCAGCATATGATTTCTGATGACTCTGAGCAGTTTTTAACTGGTCCCTTATCAATTGGACCTTTACCATGGCCTCATGAACTGAATCTGGTCCTATCATGGCTTCCTCGCCAACCTTAAACTAACCAATGGGCGATCTACACCTTCGCCTGTAAAGAGCCTCGAATGGTGCCATTTGGATACTAGAGTGATAATTGTTATTATAGACAAACTCGATCAAGGACAAATGATCATCCCAACTAGCTTTGAAATCCATAACACGTGCCCTCAACATATCCTCGAGGTCTAAATGGTTCGTTCTGCCTGGTCATCCGTTTGCGGTTGAAATGCGGTGCTGAGCTTAACCTGAGTCCCAAGCCCTTTTTTGAAAGACCGCCAAAATTTGGAGGTAAATTGAGTACCTCAGTATGAAATAATAGACAAGGACACTCCATGATGTTGAAATCCATAACACGTGTCCTCAACATATCCTCGAGGTCTAAATGGTTCGTTCTGCCTGGTCATCCATTTCAGGTTGAAATGCGGTGCTGAGCTTAACCTGAGTCCCAAGCTCTTTTTTGAAAGACCGCCAAATATGGAGGTAAATTGATACCTCAGTATGAAATAATAGACAAGGACACTCCATGATGTTGATCCCAACTACCAAATATACAACTTAGCATAATCATCCACTGGATCCGTGGTCTTGACCGGTAGGAAGTGTGCAATCTTAGTTAACCAGTTTATCACCAATGGAGTCATAGTGTCGGCGAGTACGAGGTGTAGGCCTCGTAATGAAATCCATGTTACCTATTCCCACTTCCAAGTGGGGATGCTGGGATATCCTAAAGTACGCCTCCCGGCCTTTGATGTCTGACCTTCACTTGCTGACAGTTTGACACTTGGATAAAAACTTCACAATATCCCCCTCTTCATACCATCTCACAAACAGATTTCTCGCAAGTCCCGGTACATCTTTGTGGATCCTGGGTGAATGGAATATCTTGTACCATGTGCCTCGTGCAATGTTCGTGTCACGCCCCCGCCTTGGGGGGTATGGGACTGGCACCTGGTGCCTTAGAAGGACCTGGGCTGCTAACTGGTGAGCCTAAGAACATCTGGTGCCTGGCTAGCTCTTATCTCAGATTTCTGGGTAACAACGGGCCATATAACGGCTGTAAATACAGCCTCCGGCCGACTGGGCCTATAGCCACCTGCAAATAATTTCAGCTAACCAGAAACATACTTATAAAGGGGAACCTACGCGGGCCGACAAGGCCACCATGCTATCTAGTCATCTATGACTCAACATAAAGAATATTGTATAACTATATGACCAAAAAGGTCACCACTACTATCAGACTATGGCCCCACATGGCCAACACAATCAGAAATGCTAAACAACTAAGACAAAACGCACGGCCTCACACGACCGGCACAACTGACCACAGGGAGATATATATATACAACCTGCAAGCCTCTATGAGTACGATAAATGGTCGGGATAGGGCCCCGACCAACCCATACTGTACAACAAAAGAAAATGAACTACAATTCCTCTGAAATATCAAGCTCCGGATGACAGGAGCTGATGACTCTATAGCTGGCTGGAATCATGAGGGATCGTCTCCTCGTCTATGAGTACCGTAGGCAATGCAGCGCCCAACGGGCGCGCACTCCCGGTACCGAGTATGCAAAGCAACTAAATACAACTGAATAATAACAACATAACTAGCACTTGAATAGCAGGAAATAACTAAATCTGTAAGAACTGATATAAGCTGGATCAGACTTTCTGTACTGAGCAGGGCAGAGCGTACATGTCGTCAGTGTGGCGATCTGCTATCTATTAACTAGTATATGACACATAAATACATATATATAGCAAGCAAGAACCAATACCAACCCCATAAGCCGGATGGTGCCAACCAATCAAACAATCTATATACCCGTACCGTCAAAACCAATCAAAATAAGTCACTCCACTCATCTACTAACTACGAGCACCTCTGCCGCCCCCTGGGTCTCCGGCTCGGGCTATGGCCTCCGATATAAATAACTGTGTCTGAGTCCGAGGACTCCTGTACTGTATCTGTAACTGTAACTGTATCTGAAATCTGTTCCCAGGCATAAGCACAACAGGGCAAACTGTACCGTAATGCTGATCACCCGATATGGAAAGCTTCATCCCATCTTTGTCCCATCGGGACGGCATGCCACTCCTTGGAGTGACGTGTACCCGCCCAGTGGGCGACACAGCTACCAACCCAGGGGCGGCGAGGACGCTCAAAAGGGGTGCCCCCATGACAATAATCAAGTCTCAAATAATCAATAATCACAAATATATATATAAAGCATGTTTAAACCGAAAAAATACCTGCTATCTGAATTTTGATTTCTTATTTAGCTCTTTCAGGTTATACTGATTCTCATACTGCTTTATACTGAATCTGGAAACTTTATCTGACTGCATGGCTAATCTGCAGCCAAGATAATTATCTGACTGTATGGCTATACTATAGCCAAGATATCATCTGACCGTATGTCTATACCGTAGCTGTTACTTCGCTTGTTGATCACGGGCAAAAATAGCATGCTCGTGATACGCTTACTTTATAACTTAAATTAGTCTTTTGAGCTAAGGTATTTTATAAATTTTCATGTGATTTTATATAAATGTGAAGAGCAAAGTAACTAACATGATTAGCCTTTTGTTTTGTAGGTTTTGATAACTTTTGGAGGAGCTAATCCATGAGTTGGTGAAGTAGAGGCTTGGAAACGGAATTAACTCGCGAACGTCGGCAAAGAGGAGGCACAAAACAGCCCACCTGTGCGTCGGCAACGTGCCACGGCAGGCAGGCTGCACACAACAGCCTACCTGCACGTTGGGCAATGCCCACGGCGGTGCAGGCTGCGGCGCAACAAAGAGATGCCAACGACAGCTGCCCAAGCAGCTGGACACGCTGCCAACGCGGCAGGGTGCTGCCGAGGCCAAATTTCGGGTGACTTCCAGAGAGCTTCAAGTGTTGCCTCCATGTCACGGGAGGCAGTGCTCCGCGATACACTCCGTGACACAGAGCCGTTCCCCGACAGGCTAAATTAAGCACGTTCTCCATTTACTAAAAATAGGACCCTTAGCTCCTAATTCCATTTGGTCACGATTTTATTCTGGAAAAACTGCTCTAGAGAGAAGGGAGAAGTGGGAGAACTCAGCTAGCGTTTGTCAAATTCCCTTCACATCTACCAATATCGTGTAAGTATGTAGTTTTAGGAGTAGATTAATAGTAGTGTAGAGAGTTTTACGAACATGAATGGCTAGAACCCTTCCTCTAGGGTTGAAGCCATGGATTATGATTGTGATTTTAAGAAAATTGTTTTAGAATTAAGTTATTGATTGTTGTTTTGTCTTGCATTCTGATTTGTTGGTTGTTTTATGATTGATCACCATGAAAGCATATTTGTTAGCTTGGGTAATAGCTTGAGAAGGCATTACTTAGGTCAGGACATGAGAATGTGAGGAGCATGATGGTAATCTCGGAGAGATTCTGTGTTTGGATAGAAATATACCTAACACCGTGATTGGTTGACACATAAGCAGGAAAGACCAACTTGGGATGTCAAGCATCACCACTCGAAGAAGTAGTTGTGAGGCTAAGTTAAAGTTAAATGGTTAGACGCACGAAAGTCCCTAATCGTTTCCCCGTAAACCACAACATAATTGATTGCCCGCGACTAGAAAAATTAAACTCCTCGCTCACAATGATGCAGTGAGGCTAGATTGTCATGTATAGAGGCTCGAAAGACCATGAACATGCAATTCTAATTATGTGAAATAGCAATTTATAGTTCCATGCTTATTCCATTGCAAATCGTAGTATCGCATGATTATCTGGTTTTGACTCTATGTTGCTCCTAGAGTACTTTCTCAGAATATTTCGTTGACCCAAATTTAGACTTAATTTATCTCAATCGAAAATGTCTATCACCAACACTTTAGGCATTTAAGATCACACTAGAAATGGATAGTTAGAGGAATGGGTCCAAATTCCCGTGGGTTCGACAATCTGGTTCTTAAAAAGAGCCACTATATTACTTGCACGACCCGTACACTTGCGGACGCGCTCGATGTGAAAAAGTGTCGTCAAGTTTTTGGCGCCGTTGCCGGGGACTCGGCGAAGTTTTGATAATCTATCTATTTTTGTGTGATTTTTAAATTTTCCTTAAGTGTTGAGAAACTTGGTCTTAGTCTGTCTATTCCCAGGTGTGACAGGTTGTCCTGCCGAGCTGGCTAGAAATAGAGAGCTTGTGGAACCGTTGCTTGAACCTGAAAGTCAAATCCATTTGCAAGGAGAGTATCTCTAGAGCAAAAGCCGAAGAGACTTAATGAAAAGGTACAACAACAACAACCACCCGCGGCAAGCACAGTTTATTATCGGAAGCAATGGCAGCAAGACTAGTTCGCGAAGTGGCAATCCCGCACTAGCGACGAATGTGACCTATAGTATCGGTAAACCGGAGCCTGGAGGAAACTTTGAGCTTAAACAGAATATGGTGCAACTGTTACATTCTAGTGGCCGCCCACTGAATGGCACATGAGGGACCCGCAGCAGCACTTACAGAGCTTTTTATAAATTAGTGACACGTTTGTCTCACCGGCGTGTCCTCAGATTATGTCCGATTGACCCTCTCCCATTTTCAATTATTTGATGAGGCGAAAAGTGGCTGAAGTACCAGCCACCAAACTCATAACTTCATGGAATGACTTGGCTAAGAAGTTCCTTATCAGATTATTTCCTTCAGGCAAGACTGCGAAGTTGAGAAGTGAAATACTCAGTTTCAAGCAGAAGCCTGATGAGAACTTGTATATGGCTTGGGAAAGATTCAAGCCGTATTGTTGAGAGACTACTGTCCTCATCCTGCAATCAAATGAAGTGCTGGCCTATACATTTGTAGAAAGTCTAGACCCACATACAAAATATTACTAGACTTGCAGCGTGTGGGCAAGCCTTGGAGAAGAAATATGATGAGTTGTACACTTTGTTGAACAGAATTACAGAAGGAAATCCAGAGTGGCACAGAAAGTGGAGTCATCAAGAGGGGCAGAAGAAGATCAGGTTGATAGAAGCAGATGGTTTGAAAGCTTTGGCAGCACAGTTAGCTTCGTCAACATCAACTGATGACTCCGGGCCCAATAAACCGAGGTATGCACCAACACCAGGGCCAGGTTAATGCAGTTCAGCAAGCTCCTGAGTTGGTGTGTGAAATTTGTGGTAATAATGGGCACAATGCAGAATCTTGTGGAGCCAATCCGGAATCAGTCAATTTTGTTGGGAATGTGCAAAGGAATTTCGGGAACAACTCCAATGTAAATTGGCAGGGCCACCTGATTTCTTCTCCTTGGGGTGGAAACCAAAGCTAGGTCATGCAACCTCAACAACATCAGTATCAGAAGAATAGGCAGATTGACGGGGGCAAAGCAGCAGCCGTACTGAGGAAACACTGCAGAAAATTATGGAGACCCAGAATCAGTTAGCAGAAAATCAGGCAAGGATGGCAAATGGGACTTAATGAATCAGCAAGTAGCCACCCGCAATCTTGAAAACAAGTGGGTCAAATAGCAGCTGCTCAAAACATGAGGCCGAAAGGGGGATTACCAAGCGACGCAGATCCTAACCCCCGGCAGATCAATGCCATCAGTCTTAGCCGAAAGAAATTAGCTGATGCAAGTACCTAAAGAGTTGGAGAAAAGAGGTGCAGCCGGGAGTTGGTAAGACCAGGACCATCCACTGATACTGAGAAAATCATAGTGCTGTGAAACAAAATGCGCAACCTTCATTGCAGCTAGCACAAAGACCACCACCACCCTTCCCTCAGAGATTCAAAAAGAGCAAGGAGGAGGAATAAATATAAAAAGTTCTTTGAGAGCTTCAAAGAACTTCACATAAATTTGCCTCTTATTGATGTCTTGCGGAATGCCTAAGTATGCTAAATAATTTGAAGGACGTGATGGCGAACAAAGTTAGATTGGTGGACGTCCAGACTGTAGCACTGACTGAGGAGTGCAGTCACAGCACGAGCAAAATGCCAAAGAAGCTCAAAGACCCCGGGAGTTTTACCCTCCCCGTACAAATTGGTAAAGCCAGAGGTGCTACGAGCTTTGTGAGACTTAGGGGCAGCAGTTGATCTAATGCCCCTATCCTTATTCAACACCTTGGGGTTGGGAAGACCGAGACCGACAAGGCTGATGTTCTAGCCAACACAAGTCACAGTGACGCCCGATGGAATAATAGAGGACCTTCTCATCAAAGTAGGTAAATTTATTATACTGCTGATTTTATTGTTTTAGATTTTCAGGTTGATGACCAGGTACCCCTAATCTTGGGACGGCAATTCTTGGCCACCGGAGGAGCTGTGATCGACTTGAAAGAAGGGACCTCGAAAATGAGTGGTCGAGGATGAAGAAGAAACCTTCCGTGTCTACTAAGAAATAAACTCATCCGCATACCAAGGTGAAACCTTTGTCAGGTAAGTGTTGGCAGAGGATGAGTGTGGGGTGGAGGAGTCCACAGGCACGGTACAAAGGCAATATCGAGTATTCAGCCCAAGTCTCGATAAAGGACTTCAATTGGAGAAGAAGTTGGAGAAAGGGAGGAACAGAGTGAGACTGTTTCCCTCTAAACAGCAAAAGAAAAGGAGATGGTTCTCGAAAGAGAACCCAGGCATGAGGGATGTCCTGGTGGCAGTCCACGTCGTGCCACGACGTAAAATAAGGCGCCGCTTGGGAGGCAACCCAAGGGTACCTCAAATACAATTTGTATTTTTTTATTTTTGTTTGGATTTTGTTATTTTCAGTTTTTGTTTGTTGTTTTTGGTGGAAAGTTAGGCACAGGTGGAGGGGAAGTCTGAGTACCCTCAGAGGAGAGAGCTAGGAAGCATGGAAGATGAAAAGTGTGGGCCTTACCTCACCCACTTGCAAGTTGTGGAAAAACATGCTACTAGCTAGGCCTAAAGGCTCCCAGGGAGTATTTCTCACCCTCTTGAAATGCTAATTTGATGCTATGGAGGATACATAGCATGATTTAAGAACATAATCAAGATAAAATTAAATTTAAAATTTTTGTGCTTAACAAATTGTTGGTGAATGTAATGCTTCTTGTGTGGATGAAAATGGAAAAATTTGAAATTTTTTTGTGAGTCAAGTATGACTTATCACCTGCTGGTTTTTCTTTTCGGTCCTTTTCCGACGGGGGTCTTTGAACCGAAGAATAAAAATTTTTACTTTTTATTTTTATTTTTATTTTTATTTTCTTGCCTGTATATAATGTTTTTAGTCATAGCTAGGGACTGTTTCCGACGATGGATGGATGACGACCGTCTTGAGGAAAATTAGTCGATAGATATCGGGTTTTTGGAAACTGTAGCTAATGGATACTTGATGTTCTTGTTATGTGCTAGATATGATTGTAAGATGCAAGTATGTTCAGTGTTGAAGCATGCAAGTGTATAACTTGGTTGGAGACACTTAGGCTCTTGAATTTGACTCAATATAATTGAAGCTTAATTTTTGAATTCTTGTGATTAGCTGAGTAAGAGTCTGCTGAATGTGTCTTGAATTGAGCCTGTGCCATGAGTGTAAGGTTTTTGAGTATTCTATGCTATTGTGGATTGTCTAGAACTTGGCTGGTGTGTTTATAAAATGAAATGAAGGATGTGAATTGTAGGAAATGATTTAGGCATTTCTTTGAATTAACCTAAAATTTATCCCTCGTTTTACCTACCTTGAGAAACTAATCCTAGTTAGCCCTGGGTTGAGCTTCCTTGAGCCTATTCCTCTTTGATTAGCTGCAACATAAGCTTAATCCTTTTCTTTCATTAACCTTGAATTTGACCCAAAGCTCCTAAGCGCTTAGAGAGGAAAATCTAAAAGTATAAAGGAGTGAGAAGAATGAAAATAAATGAAAAAGTAGCAAGTTGGGGTAGTTGAGAAAGGACAAAGGTGCACTTGTGTGAAAGGGGCTGATCAATGGTTAAGGAGTAAGAAAATAATTTAATGAAAAGTTACTATGGAACTCCTTACTAATGAGCCAAAAGTGCCTAAATAAAGGGGAAAACAAAAGAGGAAAAAAGAAAATCACTAAGGATTAAAAGGTGAAGTAAGGAAGGAAGTTCGCCAAATGAGGCGTGATGTAATTAAAAGCGCTTTAGGAAAATAGTCACTATTACTGGCCATAATAGTACCTACCTGACTGGAGTTACATTACAACCTAAAAAGTCCTACTTGATATTACATTCATACATCCTCAAATTAGTGGAGTAAAACACTAAGGGCAAGCTTATGGGTCATGACATGATGCATGTGGATTCTTTGTGAGAGTGAGTGTAATTCTATTCATGTACCTGCCACATGTTGTGATGTAAAAAAATCTGTTTTTGCGTGTGAAATTGGGTAACCTCTTTTCCTGAGGGCACATGTTTAACGAAGGATAAAATTCTTGTGGGATTTATTAATCAGTTGATTTGCAGGAGTTTGCTAAAATTTTGAGAGTCGATTCTTGAGGTTAAGAGGTCTTAACATAGTTGTATTTCATTGCGGTGATTAAATTGTGAATGCTCTATTTTGAGCTTGTATCTTACGTAATCACTATAGCTATAGCTCGAATTAACTTGCTAAATTAGTTATGTGGGAGTCTCAATATACATGATATGTAAAAAGGTTGTTCGAGGACGAACAAGGCTTTAAGTGTCGGATAGTGATTACGGGCAAAACAGGCATGCCCGCGATACGCTTTATAACTTAAATTAGTCTTGTGAGCTAAGTTATTTTATACATTTTCATGTGATTTTATATAAATGTAAAGATATAAAGCAACCAACATGATTAGCCTTTGTTTTGTAGGTTTTGATAACTTTTGAGGAGCTAATCCATGAGTTGGTGAAGTAGAGGCTTGGAAACGGAATTAACACGCGAACGCCGGCAAAGAGGAGGCACAAAACAGCCCACCTGCGCGTCGGCAACGTGCCACGGCAAGCAGGTTGCACAACAGGCCTTCACCTGCACGCTGGCAACGTGCCACGGCAGGCAGGCTGCGCAACAAAGAGATGCCAACGCGCTGCCCAAGCAGCGTGACACGCCAACGCTGTAGGGTGCTGGCGAGGCCAAATTTCGGGTGACTTCCAGAGAGCTTTTGCGTTGTTCGTGTCACGGAGGCAGTGCTCCGCGACACTGCGTGACACAGAGCCGTTCACGACAGGCCAAATTAATGCTCCCCATTTTACTATAAATAGGACCCTTAGCTCCTAATCCATTTGGTCACGATTTTATTCTGGAAAACTCCCTAAGAGTGAAGGGAGAAGTGGGAGAACTCATCTAGGGTTTTTCAAATTCCCTTCTCATCTACCAATATCGTGTAAGTATGTAGTTTAGGAGTAGATTAATAGTAGTGTAGAGAGTTTTATGAACATGAATGGCTAGAACCCTTCCTCTAGGGTTGAAGCCATGGATTATGATTTTAATTTTATATATTTATTGTTTGTTTGTTTTAATTAAGTTATTGATTGCTTGTTTTGTTCTGCATTCTGATTTGTTGGTTGTTTTTATGATTGATCACCATGAAAGCATATTTGTTAGCTCGAGTAATAGCTTGAGAAGGCATTACTCTTGGTAGGGTCAGACATGAGAATGTGAGGAGCATGATTGTAACTGAGATTCTCGCAGTTTGGATAGAAATATACCTAACACCGAGGCTTGGTTGACACACGGGGGTTATGAAAGACCAACTTGGGATGTCAAATACCTACCACTCAAAGTAGTTGTGAGGCTAAGTTAAAGTTAAATGGTTAGACGCACGAAAGTCCCTAATCGTTTCCCCGTAAACTACAACATAATTGATTGCCCGCGACTAGAAAATTAAACTCCTCGCCACAATGATGCAGTGAGGCTAGATTGCCGTGTTAAGGTTGAAAGACTCATGAACATGCAATTCTAATTATGTGAAATAGCAATTGATAGTTCCATGCTTATTCCATTGCAAATCGTAGTATCGCATGATTATCTGGTTTTGACTCTATGTTGCTTCTAGAGTACTTTCAGAATATTTCGTTGACCCAAACTTAGACTTAATTTATCTCAATCGAAAAATGTCTATCACCAACACTTTAGGTATTTAAGATCATACTAGAAATGGATAGTTAGAGGAATGGGTCCAGTCCCTGTGGGTTCGACAATCCGGTTCTTTAAAAGAGCCACTATATTACTTCTGGTAATGACCCGCATACTTGCGGACGCGCCGATGTGAAAAAGAGTCGGCCAACTGCCTGATTTTACTTTTTACTATCTTTTTATTCTGAATATATATCATATTATTCTAAAAAAAACATGCTTGCTAAAACACATATTGGTCTATACCGAGTCTGGAATGCTAGCTCGCCATTTGGCGCTGCTTTACCAACTTTCGGACTGAATACGATATAACGACGCAAAACAGGTTTACTGAACTGCTCAAAACTCATTATTCAACTGGAAATTTTAGATACGGAGTTACTATATTATTCTAGTTTAGTTACTAACTTGCCGAAGAAAACTGGCTTTACATACCTTTTACTTCGGTTTATCCGACTAACGGACGAAGCTCGGACAGTACTCCAGCTACTTCTCCCAACTGCATTCACATATACGTCAATTAGAACTAAATACACCAATATTCTGAAAGAAAACGTCACTTTCGATATATTTATAGCCCAAACTTTGGCTTATCGAAAGATGATTGAAAACTTGCTATTTCTCGAAAGTCCAGAAGGGAGAAATATTCACTTTAAGGCTAGGAGTATATTGACACTAATTTGGAGAAATTCCGCTTACCCTAGCTCGGTAGCACGACGATTTGTCGGCCGAATTTCGCTTAACTAAATCCGTAGGAATGCTCCCTGCTGCTAAATATCTCGGTATCTGAGGTTAATTTGAGTTTGGACTGCGTTTGGCGGCGTAATCGAGCGATAATTATCAAAACCTTACGAACCCTCTATTTTTCGCAACTTCACTGGAAATTATTTGATTAAAAAGAATTAAACCGAAGTTGGGGGCACATATATAATTGGGACTATAAGTCGCATTCAAGGAATGCGATTTATAAGTCGCATTTTGCCTTGCGACGCGCCGACTTGGCGCTTGTCCGATCTTTCCCCAGGCCTTTTTCTAGCATGTATGGCATTCTAAA
>JACEIK010000739.1:141649-152098 GCA_018107945.1 Datura stramonium
TTTATCACAATCTTCGTACCCTCTCTGTTTCTCGCGAACTCTCTGGAAATTATTTGATATGTAATGAATTAAACCGAAGTGGAGGCTTATATACTTGTGCTTGGACAGGGCCAACGTGTCACGGAGCCAATGCGGAGGCTCCCCCTCCGTGACACGTTGCCATCGCGGAGGGGCTCTTCCCCGGCTCCTTCCGCGATGGTTCGATAGGTTTCCAGTCCGATCTTTTCCCGGGGCTTTTTCTAGCATGTTTGGCTTTCAAATACTCTTAACCAACACGCGAATAGGCCATCTATGTGTTGGAAATTTTACGGGGTGTAACAGACTCGTTACCAGATGTAACGAGTCGATCCCTCAACTCGTCATGTACACTGTCTCTGCATCTTTAGTATTCATCTTTTGCCCACGCCTTCAGCAATGAGTCGTGCTTCTTGTCAATGACTCGTGAAGTGCCTGGCAGCTACCTTTTCAATTGTTTTAAGCATAATTTTGCGTAGTTCACTTCCGAACATGTTTTCCTGCAACATTAAACACAAAAAATATCATACCTATATAAACATACATGGAATGTGCATAATTTCTTGGTTTTAAGCATCGAAAGTGTCGTAGAATCACAGCACATCAGTGCATCAGCCAACTGCTTGCCACTCCTCAGACTAATAGCGTTGACCTATCAAGGGTTTGTATCTGTGGCACTGGGTAACCCTCCTTGAGGTCTGATATGCTGAGCATCTGCTATTTGACCCATCTTCTTCTCTAAATTGTGGGTGGCCAACTGCTGATTTTTCAAATTTGATGCCATCCTCGCCTGATTCTCTGCTAATTGGGCCTGTGTTGCCATTATCTTTTGCAACATCTCCTCAATGTTGCTGCTCGACTGGCCACCATTCTGCCTATTTTGCTGTTGATACTGTTGTTGCAAAGGTTTCTAGTATCTATGACTTTGATTTCCACCCCAAGAAAAATTCGGGTGGCTCTGCCAATTATTGTTGTAATTATTCCCAAAATTCTGATTGTTTCTCTGAACATTCCAAACAAAATTGACCAATTCAAGATTGGCCCCGCAAGGTTCTGCATTGTGCCTATTATGACTGCATATTTCACACCAACTAGGAGCTTGCTGAACTGCATTCACCTATCCCTGCGGTTGGTGCATACTCAGTTTATTGAACTGAGTCATCATCTGATGTTGAAATGATGCTAGCTATGCCGCCAAGGCATTAACACCATCCACCTCTATCAGCCCTGTTGTTCTCTTTCCTTCCCCTCTCGATGAATCTCTGTGCCACTCTAGATTCCCCTGAGCAATCCTGTTCAACAAACTGTATATCTCATCATAGGTCTTCTCCAATGCTTGTCCACCTGATGCAGAGTCTAGTAAAATTTTAGTGTGTGGGTCTAGACTCTCCACAAAGGTATGGACTAGCACTTTATTGGACTACTGGTGATGGTGGCATACTCTCAATAATGACTTGAATCTCTCCCAATCCAAATACAAGTTTTCCTCCGGCCTCTTCTTGAAGCTTAATATTCCACTCCTAAGTTTGGCAGTCTTTCCCAAAGGAAAGAACCTGATGAGGAAATTCTTTTCTAAGTCGTCCCAAGAAGTTATGGAATTCGGTGGCTCAGCTTTCAACCACCTCTTTGATTCTCCCAACAATGAGAATGGGAAGAGTGTGAGTCAGACATAATCAATTGACACTCCGGTGGGGACGAAGGTGTCACTGATCTCCTAAAAGTTCTGTAAGTGTTGCTGTAGGTCCTCCTGAGTCATCCCAGTGAACTAGCCACTAGAATGTAACAACTGCACCATATTCTGTTTCAATTCAAAGTTCCCCATGGGCTTCGATTTGTAGATACTAGAGGTCACATTTATCGCTAGTGCGATTTCCACTTTGAAAACTGGTCGGCCTGCCATTTGGTCAGGTAACAACTCTGCTTGACCTGCTGGTGGATGTTGTTGCAACTGCTCTTGTAATCTTTTCAAATTTCTCTCTAAGGCTTCCCTCCAGAGCAAATGCAATTGTCGTTCAGGTTCCAACAATGGTTCCACCAGCTCTCTATTCCTTGCCAGCTCTATAAGGACAACTTGTCACCTTCAATGTAGCAGAGTATGACCAAGTTTTTCAACACTTACGGAAATTAAAAATCACAGAAAAATAGATAAATTCACTAAACTTCGCCAGTTCCCCTGCAACGGTGCCAAAAACTTATTCGCGCTCCAGTGCACGCGCAAGCACATGCGGTTGTACAAGTAATACAGTGGCCCTTTTTAAGAGCCGGATGTCGAACCCATAGGGACTGGACCAATTTAGCAAATATTCAAGTCCAAGTGTTAAAATTAACTTCACAAGTGCTGATTATAGAAGTTTTCGATAAATTCTAGTTAAGTCTAGGGGTGATCACAAAATACTTGAGAGACAATATAAGAAGCAACTAGAGTTAAGGCCTAATAATCATGCAATGCTACAATTCGAAATGGTTCAAGTATGAAAACTTAAGTTGTTTTCTCACATAATTTAAATGCTATGTTATGGTCTTTCGAGCCTTTAGACACGACAAACTAGTCTCACACCTACATCGTTGAGCGGGGATGTGATGTCCTAATTTGTGAGCAATTAAATTACATGGATGTGGTTTACGGACTATACACCCTTGATTATGGACTTTCATACCTCTAATCATTTAACTGAACTTAGCTTCACAACTACTTCTACAAGTGGTGATGTGATAATTCAAAGTCGGTGTCTAGCTCATCCCGTTTTAATAACCAAGCAAGGAAAATTAGGTATAATTTCTATCCTAACCGATAATCCTATCATAAAGGTAAGAACTGGCTCCCTACATTCTCAAGTTCTAGCCTAGGGTTACACTTTCAAGCTTTTCCCCAAGATTAACGCATTTGTTTCATGGAGACCAAGCATAAAAACAAAAATAATAAAAAATGTAAGACAAAACAACAACTAAAAACTCAAACCAAGAAGATTCATGCATTTACAATCATCTTACGTAGCCTCAACCCTAGAAGAAGGGTTTTATCCACTCATGTTCGTAAAAATACTCAAAAACATGTTTAAAGTGGAGTACTTACAAGAATAATTAAAAGAGAATGAAAAATGAGGAACCCTAGGTAGAGTTGTTCCATTCTCCCTTCACTCCTTTACGGTTTCCCAAGAATATTTCGTGACATTTGATTTTAGGAAGTAAGGTTTTAATTTATACTAAGGTGGAATTTTGCAAAATTTGGCCCTGCATGAAACTGCTCCATGTCACGGAGCTAGACACCCCAATTTATCTCCGTGCCACGGAGCAAACGCGGATGCCCACTAGTTTGGACTTCTTGGCAGCTCGTGGGCTTCATTGCTGCGCGTCGCCTTGCATGGCACAGCAGGCATTGCGCAGGGCCCTTAGAGTGGCATGGCGCCATTATGCGCTGCTGCTGCTTTTTTTCCTGCCCTCGCGTGCATATGCACTGGCGTGACACGGTGCCTATTGCGTAGGTCAGCTAGCGTGGCACACTGGGTTATGCCGCAGGGCTATTTTTCATGCCACCTTGTGCAATTTTCATCCCAACTCAATCCAAAGCTCTTCCTTGCTCGTGCATCTTCATATTTATCCCATCTTTAACATTTTTTTCCTACAAAACAAAGAGCTAATCAAATTGGTTAGTTTATGCATGAAATTATACAAAATCACATGAGAATGTAATTAATTAAACAAACATGACTTAATTATGTTGTAAAATAACACTTGGGCTCTTAATTATTCCCAAGATTAGACATCATGGAACAAAAATGGGATGAATGTTGGCTACTCATATTTCAGTGAGTCCTGTCAGAATCGTGGAGGATCCCACTTGTGGCAACATTGTGCAACTTGCAGTATATCTGATGGTCATGATGGCCATTAGAATGGTTTTCCAAATTCCTATTCCCCTACCCCAAGCCCCTACTATGATCCTTCTATTATTTTTTATGAGTACAGGAATGATGAAAAGGAGGACTTGAAATACCAAGCTCATATAGAAAACATGTTAAAATAGGTCCTTGAGAAGACAAAAGTGATGAGGGAGCAGATGGAAGTAATGGGGTTTCATACTAAGGAAAATGGAGAGGCATTAGAAATGATAAGCGCCAAGTTCATGGAGTTGATGGCCGAGGCTGAAGCTTGCTTTGATTTGCAAGTGACTTTTCTAGCCAATACTCAAGAGGGACTGCAGGTAAAAGAGAATGGTGAGTTCTTGGAACAAGCTCAACAGTTAGAAGCTCCTAAGAGTCTTCATAATGGTCTCACGCATATGGCCAATCCATTCATGAAAGGAGAGATAGAGTTTCAACCATTTGACATTCATGTGGAGTCAGATATTGATGTGGAGAAGGTGTACAAAAGTAAGGAGGTCAAGAACAATGCAGTTTCAGTGTTGAGGTGTATTGTACCCCACTCGAACCATTTCTAGACATTAAGTTTGGTTGACAACCTAGAAATAGAGTGTTCAAAGCCTGTAGAGAAAGGTTTAAAGGAGGATCAAGCCCTGTATATTCTAAAAAAAAAATTATTTCAGGAGACAAAATGACTTCACTTATGTAAGGGCCAATAAGTATCTGAGGAGACATCTACTTCTTGGTCCTTTCATTTTTTCACCACCACCCTTGGAGCATAAGAGGAAACTGGAGAAGAAACTAGAGGTGAGATTCATGTTCTAAAAGTGGAGGGAAAAGTGGTGAAACTTGATGTGTCGTGCCGCGACGTAAAATAAGGCACTGCTTGGGAGGCAACTCAAGGGTACCACAGGTACAATTTTATTTTTCTTTTATTTTTATTTTGTTTATTTTCACTTTGTTGTTGTTGTTGTTGTGGTAATTTAAGCATAGATTGAGAGGAAGTCTGAGTACCCTTGGAAGAGGAAGCTAAGGAGCATGACAAAAAGATGAGTGTGGGGTCTATGACCCATGTGTGCAAAAACAAAAGAAAACATGCTATTAGCTAGGCCTAGAGGCCTCAGGGAGTATTTCTCACCCTTTTTGTATGCTAATTTGATGCTTTGGGGACATAGCATATTTTAAGTGTGGGGTGAGGGAAATTTCCAAAATTTTGTTCTTAATGAATTTGGGTGAAATTAGTGCTGTGTATGGTATTGGTTGATGAAAAAGTTAGAGCTGATCATGATTCACCAACCCGTTAGATTTTCTTTTCGGTTCTTTTTCGATGGGGGCACTTTGAACTGATGAATAAAATTTTTCTCTATTTGGACATAGCTGTTTTTAGTCATAGTTAGGGACTGTTCCCAACGATGGATGGATGACGACCGTCTTGAAGGAAAATTAGTCAATAGGTTTTTGTTTTGAGCCCGTAGCTGATTGATGGCTTGATGTTCTTGTTATGTGCTATGCATGATTGTGAGATGAAATTGTTGTTAATTTTGAAGCATGCTTAACATTTTATAACTTTGTTTGAGACACCTAGGCACCTTAATGTGACTTGATGTGCTTAAAGATGAATTTTGCATTCTTGTGATTAGCTGAGTTAAAAGTCTGCTGAATTTGTCTAGAATTGAGCATGTGTTGTGAGTGTAAGGTTTTTGAATATTCCATGCTATTGTATAGTGTCTAGAACTTTCCTGGTGTGTATACAAAGAGAAATGAGGGATGTTGATTGTAGGAGATGATTTAGGCTTTTCTTAGGATGAGCCTAATTTTTATTCCTCTCTTTACCTGCCTTGAATGTCCAATCCTAGTTAGCCCCTTTATCCTTTAACCTATTCTCTGCTAGCCATAAAATGAGCTTAATCCTTTATTTTCATTATCCATGAATTTGATCCAAAAATCCTAAGAGCTTAAGTGAAAATGCAAAAGAGAGTTAAGGAGTGCGGAGTTGGAAGAAGAAAGAAAAGAGTAGTTGTGGGAGTTGAAGAAAAGACTTGAGGTGCACTTGTTTAAAAACATGAATAAGAGTTAGCAGGGAGAAAAAGAAGAAAACATTGGAAAAATTGCTTAAGTACTCCTTACTAATAAGCTTAAGTGTGCCTAACGAAATGGGGAAACAAAGAGGAAAAATGGGAGTTGAAAAGAATAAAGGTGAAGTTAGGGGATGGAAATTCCTAATGAAACTTTGATGTATTAAAAGCGCTTAGGGAAGATAGTCAGTAATACTGGCCATAATATTACCTACTCGCCCTTAGCTTACATTAAAACCCACTATGTCCTACTTGATCTTAATTCAAACTTTACATAATTAGTAGAGTAAAACACTAAAGGTAAGCTTATGGGTCAATACATGTTGCATGTTGCACCCAGCGCATGCCACGCTCATGACATATGTGTGAGAAGACATGCCAAGGCAGGAGGCCTGCACGTCAAGGCCGTTCCATGGCCTTCCACCAGCACGACCAGTGGCGTGCCACGCTGGACGACCTGTACCAGTTCAGCGCGAGGACCTGCCGAGGGAAAATTCCAGTGGGCATATGCGTTGCCTCCATGTCACGGAGACAAATCAGGGCGTTAGGATCCGTTACACGGAGTGAGTCCATCCACGGCCAAAGTTTTCCAATTCCCACTTAGTATAAATAGGACACTTATCTCCTAAATTCTATTTATCCCGAAATATTTCTGGGAAATCGTAAAGGAGTGAAGGGAGAAGTGAAGAACTCTACATAGGTTTCATTAGTTTTCATTCTGTTTTAACTACTCTTGTAAGTATCATACTCTAATTATGTTTTTTGAGTATTTGAATGAACATGAGTTGCTAAAACCCTTTCTCTAGGGTTGAGGCCACATGATATGAATGCGATTGCTTAATTTTCATCTTTGGTTTGAGTTTTAGTTGTTGTTTTGTCTTGCATTCTTAATTATTGATTTTTTTATGCTTGATCACCATGAAAACATATTCTTTAATCTTAGGTAAAAGCTCGAAAGAGTAACCCTAGGCTAGAACACAAGAATGTAAGGAGCAAGTTCTTATCTTTATGATAGGATTCATGGTTAGGATAGAATCTATACCTAATTAGCCTTGCTTGGTTATTAAAATGGGATGAGCTAGACACCGACATAGAATTGTCACATCACCGCTCGTAGAAGTAGTTGTGAAGCTAAGCCAGGTTAAATGATTAGAGGTACGAAAGTCCATAATCAAGGGCACAAACTCCGTAAACCACATCGACGTACTTAAATTGCTCAAGAATTAGGATGTCACATCCCCTCTCAACAATGAAGGTGTGAGATTAATTTATCGTGTTTAAAGGCTCGAGAGACCATGAACATCGCATTTTAACTATGTGAGACAGCAACTAAAGTTTTCATACCTCAAACCATTATGAATTGAAGCATTGCATGATTATCAGGCCTTAACTCTGGTTGCTTCTTATTGTTTATCAATTGTTTTGTGATAATCCCTACATTTAATTATAATTTTGTGAAATTTCTACAATCAACACTTGTGAGATTAAATTAGCACTTGAACTTGAATATTTGTTGAGTTAGTCCAGTCCCTGTGGGTTCGACATTCGACTCTTAAAAAGGGCCACTATATTACTTGTACGATCGCGTACGCTTGCACGTACTCTGGGGCACACCAGGCATCTATAAAATATGTACGGAATATGTAAGGCAGTAAATAAAAATGACTAAATAATACTAATAATGAAACTAAAATAATTCAATAGGAGGGATAGTGAGTTAACCTGATATAACCTTATAACTGTTGTTCGACTAACAATGAATAGTGCAAAAAAGAACCTTACCTGGCCTCCATAAGCCTGGAAAGGTACAACCAGCACAGAATAACCCGCCTGGGGCACCCACAAGCCCTGGTGAGCATACTCCAATCTATATACCCCTAACAAGGTCAAAGTGAGTCAACAGGTAATTATAGCCAACCTACCTGTCCCTTGGGTCAACAACTGAGCCCACTTGGCTCCTAATCCGTAGCTATGTCTGATTCTGCTGGATTCCTAATAACTGCACCCTGGGCACCAGGCTCGACGAAGGTCAATGATGTTGATATCGCATAAAAGTAGTAGTCCATCCATGGAATGGACTATAATATGGCCCTTGGGCCTCTGCATTTTCCCTTAGGATGGCATATCGCTCCTTGGTGCGACATCATATAGCCTCGTAGGCGTCAACAAAGCTAGTAACCCTAGGGTTGGTCACATAAGGCTATACAGGGAAGGGTCAATCCTAATCTGAACAGGCAACACAAATCTCAGACTATTTGTAGAAGCTAACCACAATAACCATGCTCCTGGCATTCTTACAAGAGTCTAGGTTATATTATGACATGACAGGAACAACTTGCCAAAAGAATTTGTCTTAACATACTTCAAATCTCGATTTTTGATTTAAATGGCGAGGTTTATCTTTCAAACTGCAGTTCTTTCCAACTGTAACCTTTATGATGAGAAAATAGAGCTAATTTCAATACTAAACTTGGAAAATATCGATAATAGATTTAACTATAATTCAACTTCACAAAACTCAACCGAAACCCTATAATTTCCTGAGAGTTCAAAAGGAATAAATGCTTACCTAATGCCTGTGGCCGTTTAGGAATCAATTTGGAGAAATTTTGATAACTTTTACTTGGCGGAGTCCTGATTTACTGAGTGTAATTTCAAGAAATAACTTCGTAGAAATGTTTCCCAGAGGCTTAGGATTCGATACTTGAAGTTAATTCTCGTTTAGCAGCATAATCAGATGAAATTTGTATGAAAGTTACGTCTTTTCTTACTTGCTGGCCAAGGGAAATATTTAACAATGGATTACAATTGAGTGAGGGCTTTATATATTAGAATTTGGGCAGTGGACAGGGGGTCCGTGTCACAACCCCATCGCACTGTTTTACGGGCGTGCCATGCTGCCCAACACCGAGGAGGGGAGTCCGTGACATGCTGCCTGTCGCGGCCTGCCCTTGGCCCTCTCCCTCACTCTAACTCAATACTGTGCTCAAATGTCTTTTCCCTGTGCCCTTTCTCATATGTGTTATATGCTAAAACTCTTAATTTATATATGAATGCAGCTATTAAACAATAGGAACTTACGGGGTGTAACATCCTCCCCCCGCCCCTTAGGAACATTCGTCCGCGAATGTCATCCTCAGGATTAAAGGAGTTAACTCTCTTAACCAATATTTTTGAAAATTTTGAAAGAGTCTCCTTTGTATTATGGACTAAACAAAAAACCTGAAACACAGAAAAGTCCAACACAGGCGCCTCGCAGGATGCTATAACAGCTATTTCACCACAAAAAGGTAACCAACTAAATAGTACTAATAACATAAGCAATAAAATAGCAGTTGAACAATAGAATCACCTTAACTATATAATTTTAATCAACCTTGGAACAAGTGAGGATATTTAGACCTCATGTCATCCTCGGCTTCCCAGGTCATCTCTTCTTTATTTCTGTTCTTCCATAGTACTTTAAGTGAGGCTACATCTTTAGTCCTTAACCTACGAACTTGTCGATCTAATATGGAAACTGGAATATATTCGTAGGCTAACTCCTCAGTAACTTGAACGTCCTCAACTGGCACAACTCGGGATGGATCTCCAATGCACTTTCGCAACATTGACACGTGAAAGACTGGGCGGACAGATTCTAGCTCCGGAGGTAGTTCTAGCTCATATGCCACTTGACCTATCTTCGGAGGATCCAATAGGGCCAATAAATCTAGGAATAAGCTTTCCCTTCTTACCGAACCTCATAACGCCCTTCATGGGAGAAAACTTGAGGAATACCCAATCATCGACCTCAAATTTCAAGTATCTACGCCGTACATCAGAGTAAGACTTCTGGAGACTCTAAGCTGTTAACAAGCGCTCCCTGGTGAGCTTTACTTTATCTTCTGACTGGTGAATCATATCAGGTCCAGCTAACTCTCACTCCCCTACCTAAAACCACCCGATAAGGGACCTGCATTTTCGCCCGTACAAGGCCTCATAAGGCGCCTTCTAATATACAGAGTGATAATTGTTATTGTATGCAAATTCAATAAGGGGTAAATGCTCATACTAAGTTCCCCAGAAATCTAGCACATGCCCGTAACATATTTTCAAGAGTCTATATTTTGCGTTCTGCCTGACCGTCTGTCTGAGGATGGAATGTTGTACTCAGATTAACCTGCGTTCCCAATCCTTTCTAAAAATACTACAAGAATCTAGCCATGAACTGTGCCCCTCTGTCAGAAATAATAGAGGCGGGGACACCATGCAGTCAGAATATCTCTTTAATATAAAACTCAACATAGTCCTTGGCGGAGAAGGTAGTCCTGACTGGTAAGAAATGAGCTGACTGATCGTGGGAAAAATAGCATGCCCAAGTGATACTTTATAACTTAGTTTTGCCTTGTTTATCTAGTTATTTATATACATTCTCATGTGATTTTATGTAAATGTGAATATATACACTAACCAACATGATTAGTTCTTGTTTTTGTAGGTTTACAATGAATTTGAGG
>JACEIK010000739.1:153225-223269 GCA_018107945.1 Datura stramonium
CGAAAGTTAATATCACACTTGAACTTGATAATTAGCTGAATTGGTCCAGTCCCTGTGGGTTCGACATTCCGGTTCTTAAAAAGAGCCACTATATTACTTGTATGACCCGTACACTTGCGGGCTTCAACACTGACTTCATTAATCTATCGATAATGACCCAAATAGAGTCGAATCTGCACCCAGTACGGGGTAATCCTGTCACAAAGTCCATGTTGATCACTTCCAATTTCCACATAGGCACTACTATATCCTGATTTAATCTGCCGGGTTTCTGATTTTTGGCCTTTACCTGCTGACAATTAGGACATTGCGCTACAAATTTTGCGACACCTTTTTTCATTCCCGGCCACCAGTATATTTCTTTTATGTCATGATACATCTTTGTTGAACCAGGGTGCAGAGAATAACGGGAATAATGTACCTCTTCCACGATTTGTTGGCGAAGTCCTGCCACATCTAGAACGCAAAGGCGACCTCTGTACCTCAATACCCCGTCTTCGGCTACCTCGAAAGCTGATAATTCACCTTGCTGAGCTTTATTTTTGAGTTGTGCTAAATGAGAGTCCTTAAACTGTAGCTCTTTTACTTATTATATCGCTCAAACCACACCTCTTACTGAAGTATGAAGCAGACGTTGTCAATAAATAACCCAACTAGAGGTTGGGATTGATCCCACAGGGAATATGGAAGAGCTAGATTATAGCCAGTAAGTGAACTTGTAAGGTAGTTACTTCAAAATAAGGGGGTTCGAAAGAAAAGCAATAATAAAAACAATTATTAAAAAATTCGGTTTTGAATCAATATTATAGGATAACTAGGGTTTGTGTTCCCCATGTGTTCATAACTTCTTTGGGTATACACTCGTGATCATTACCAATATTTACTTATAGAACTAATAACTTAGGTTCATTCAAACGACCGACCAGTCCCTATTGAATGACTATACTAAATTACTCAACCAAGTCTCATGAGAGGTTTCAAACTATCCGTTATCACTAAGTTCAAGATTTACCTATCCTGCGACCACAAATCAAGTTAATACAATGATCATTAAGGTCAAGGCTCCATTGTAATTCTCTTTTCCTAATCTCTGCCTCTTAGTCCTAAGCAAGTAAAGAATTCGGGCATGTCCTAACATTGGAACCATTAAGAAACGTTTAAGAATGAAGACAATACAATATAAGTGTTTGTATTGGTTTTAGAATAACTTTGTGCAACCCTATCTTATTAATCCACCATGGTTCCCACAACCTTAGCTATGGAGGTTTTAGACTCTCATAGTTGTAAGGTTGTGAATTGCATTCATTATTAAAAACATAAATAAATACTTAAAAGTGTGAATGAGAAAACCACTCCTTTTAATTAATCAGCAAAATCTTGAATTACAAATAGCAAGAACAAGAAGAATTCAAGAAAAGGTTGATCATAAGTCAAATCAACTCAATTCTCTCTTTCTCTCCTCAAAATGTCCTCTCTGATCGATCTCTCTTAAAAATAAACCTAAAACGTATTTATACAGGAACAAGAATCTTTTTCCTAGGCTAATAGGGTGAATTTTCATATCTGATTCCGCCAACGTCACGAGTCTTCCTACGATCTGTAGCACCATCATACGGTCCGTAGCATCCTATCGTACCTTGCATGACTGGCTGAATTTTGGCTAATTGTTGGATCCTGGTAGGAATCATACCTCCATCCTACGTCCGTACTGAGCTCCTGTGGCTTGACTCTAGAAACTTTGAAATTTTTCTGAAGTTTATCACGACCACCATGGTATGACTCGTACCTTCATCCCATGGTTCGTACTTACATTCCGTAGCAGGAGTCAGCCTCTTGTGCAAATCTTCTTAATCTTTTCACGACTACATCACCACGGCTCGTACAAGCTTGGTACGACTCGTATTGAGACTCGTGTATTGTATCTCTCCAACATCAGCCTTCTGCAACTTTTCATGGCCATCAGTACGACTCATAGGACCTTCCTACGGCTCAAACTTTAGGCTGCAATCTGAGCCTATTTTACACACTTCAGGCTATCTTTTGCATTTTTAGCTCCAACACCAATTTATCCTATAACCAAAGGAAAAGTTCCTTATATCAATATAAATACACCTAAGTTCATGTTATTTTCTTAGTTTTGAGCGTCGAAAGTGTTGTAAATCCACAGTACATCAACACCCTCAACTTAAGACTTTTGCATGTCTTTAGACAAAGAAAAGAAAAACTAAACACGACGCTCAACTAGAAAATAGACTGAAGATACTATAGGAAATACTTCAACAAAACATGCACTTTCTATACAAACTCCATTGACCCTTTCTCGTGGAACAACATCAGCTAATGCATTACAATCAACCTCAAAACATCCTAAACAGGGCTCAAGACATGTCATCTAGCTATCAATAGGCAATCAAGTCATCACCAATGTTTTCCATAGAGACCAATGGTAAAAGAAAACATAACCCATGTACCCTCACAGAAATGAAGTCCCCACTCAGATATGAAATTTCAAACATAGAGTGGGACTAAACAAATAAAGTGCTCACTCTCACAAAGAAGTTACAAGTATTATGTGTCAGATACCATAGGCTTGCCCTTATTTTCTCTGCTTTGGTTTGTCAGATGGTTAAGTTAGGATCACTATAGGACTTTTGTTTGGCTTGTAATGTAGGCTTGGGGCTGGACATGATAAAAATGGAAGATTTTATAAGTGACTATCCCTTCCTTGGCACTACATACATTGGCTACACCATTCACCTATTTCACCCTTTATTCTTTCATTCCTTTTTTCTTCCCTTTGCACTTTTCTTGATACATATTTGTATGGGTGTGATGTATTTGCAACTTTTTCATCATTTTTATTTTCATTTGAAATTTCTTTTTCAAGATTCTCAATATTTTTCATCTCTATTCTTTTTACCACACCACACCTCATTTTTTTCACCATTTCTTTTCTCTTTTCTTTTCCTTTCTTCTGTTCCCACCATTTATCCAAGGAAGGACCAGGGACAAAACAGGTTCATTGAAAATAAATGGGTACGGTTAATCGGTAAATCAAAGAAACATGATCTATTAAGGCTCAAACTTGGGATCAAGGGATTCATGTAACTTTGGTAGGGTAATATATGATAACAGTGAGCTAAACAAAAAAGTCCTATGATCATATCCTAACCAACCATCCTTAGCCTATGCAAAGACCAACCAGGCAACTTCTAGATCTTTAACACAATACCAAACTGAGTACTATATCTCACTCACATATGGTACATGAACTATTTTCACCTCACTTGTCTGGTTTATACATAGCTTAACAAGACTACTCATATTAATAAACTAAATGACGTCAAAAGATCCACAGAAATCATGCATGTTGTCACCAATATATAGCTAATACATCAAAAAATTTTAAACAGGGTCAATTTTTTTCAAAAACCAAAACTAGTGCATTTTTATTGGTTGAGTATTCCTAAGTTACTTTCTAATTAAATAAAAATCACAAGCTAAAAACAATAAAAATCCTACACATGCCGGTTCTACTAGATAGCATGCCTGAGGAAAAATAAACACGACAATAAAAACCCTCAAACGAATCAAAAATCCAAAAAAATCACAAGTACACCCCCTCCCCTTTTTTGAAAAGTAAGCTTCGTCCCCGAAGCATGAACTATAAGATCATAGGGAAGAGAACATACCAGTGGCTACTCAGACTTCACCTTCCATGGGTTGCCTCCCATGCAACGCCTAATTTAACATCACAGCAGGACATGACTTTTATGACTCCTTAAGCATCATCAAGGTATACTTTTTCTATTCTTTTTCATTATTCCTCATCTCCCAGATACACTTTTATTCTTTGCCCATTTACTTTAAATTTTTTCCTTCTTTGTTCTCAAGTTCCATTGCACCATAGGGAGACACTTTCACTACTCTGTAAGGTCTCATCCATCTAGATTTCAACTTCTTAGGATGCAATTGGAGTCTTCAGTTAAATAGTAGGACCAAATCACCTAGGCTGAACTCCCTTCTTGCAATCTTTTTTTTCATGGTAGATCTTCATTCTTTTTTTATAGATGGCTTCACTCTCATAAGCCTTAAGTCGGAATTCATCCAACTCATCAAGCTGGTTAAGTCTTAGCTTGGCAGCTTCATTCCAGTTCATGTTCATCCTTTTTACAGCCCATAATGCCTTATGCTCTAGTTCAACTGGTGAGTGGCATGCCTTTCCATAAACTAGATGGTACGGAGATGAACTAATGGGAGTCTTATAAGCTACCCGGGAAGCCCACAGTGTGTCATCGAGCTTCCTAGACCAATCTGTCCAACTAGTATCAGTGTCTTGGCCAGGATGGTCTTGATTTCCCTGTTTGAAACTTCCACTTGTCCACTCAACTGAGGGTGGTAAGGTGTGGCCACCTTATGGTTGACACCATATTTTTCCAACAAGGTTTTGAAGAGGCGATTGTAGAAGTGAGATCCACCATCACTGATAGTAGCTCTAGGACTGCCAAACCTGGCGAAAATATGTTTCCAAAGGGATGCTGTAACACTCTTGCCTTGATTGTTTGGTAGAGAAAATGCCTCCACCCATTTGGAGAAATAATCCATAACCACCAGAATAGACTTCATTCCGTATCAGCTAATGAATGGGCCCATGAAATAAGTCCCCCACACGTCAAACAACTCTACTTCCAAGATGGGGGTTAGTGGAAACTCATGTCTACGGGTAATATTACCCTGCCTTTAGCATTGATCACAAGACTTAGCGAAGTCATATGCTTCTTGATGAATAGATGGCCAGAAATTTCCACATTGTAAAATCTTATGTGCAGTTAGATACCACTGTGATGACACCCAACAGGAGATGAATGACATGCCTCAAGAATGCTCAGCATCTCTACTTCTGGGACACACCTACAAATGATCCCGTCTGCACAAATGCGGAATAAATATGGTTCATCCCAATAATATCTTTAGGCATCAAATAGGAACTTCTTCTTCTCCTAAGGAGTTAGGTCTGCTGGCATCACATAGCTAACCAAGTAATTTGCAAAATCAGCACACCAGGGAATCAAATCCAGCGATGCAGCTAGTACCTGTTCGTCTGGGAAGGCATCATTGATATCAATCTCCATTCTCTCCCTCGCTTCAAACTCAAGACTTGATAGATGATCTGCCACCTGATTTTTTGTTCCCTTTCGATCCTTCACCTCAAACTCAAATTGTTGTAGCAAGAGCACCCACCGAATCAATCTAGGCTTGGAATCCTTCTTAGACATCAGGTACCTCAACGTAGCATGGTCTGTATGAATAATCACCTTGGTTCCAAGAAAATATGCTCAGAATTTCTCAAATGCGAAAACCTCTACCAGTAGTTCCTACTTTGTGACTGTATAATTCTTCTGGGTTGTATTGAGTGTTCTGCTGGCTTAATAGATTGGATGAAAAATCTTTGCTCACCTTTGGCCTAAAACAGCATCAAGAGCAACACCGCTAGCTTCACACATTACCTCGAAGGGAAGAGACCAATCTGGAGCTATGATGATAGGAGTAGTGGTGAGCTTTTCCTTTAGACACTCAAAGGCCTCTAGACATTCCTCATTGAACACGAAATTTACCTCTTTCTCTAGTAATTTTCACAATGGTTGTGCAATTTTTGAAAAAACCTTGATAAAGTGCAGGTAGAATCCTGCATGCCCTAAGAAGCTTCTGACCCCTTTTACGGAAATAGGGGGTGGCAATCCTACTATAACCTCGATTTTTGCCTTGTCCACCTCGATCCCCTTTCCTGAGATTTTATGGTCCAACAATATCCCTTCTTTAACCATGAAATGACATTTTTCCTAGTTTAGGACCAGATTGATTTCTTCACATCTTTTCAGGACTCTGCCCAGATGATTAAGGCAAGATTCAAATGAATTGCCTACAATAGAAAAATCATCCATAAACACTTCAATGGTGTCCTCCACCATGTCTGAGAATATGGACATCATACAGCGCTGGAAGGTGGTTGGTGCATTACACAGTCCAAATGGCATTCTTCTGAAGGCAAAGGTTCCATATGGACAGGTGAAGGTTTTCTTCTCTTGATCTTCTGGAAAAATAGTGATCTAATTTTACCTTGAATATCCATCAAGGAAACAGTACCATCATCTACTTGTGAGTCTATCAAGCATCTGGTCTAAAAATGGCATTGGTAAATGGTCTTTATGGGTGCAGCGGTTGAGTTTCCTGTAATCCATGCATACACGCCATCTTGTGACTGGTCGTGTCGGTATCAGCTCATTCTTTTCATTGGGCACCACTGTAATCCCTCCTTTCTTTGGCACGCACTGTATGGGACTTACCCACTGACTATCTGTTATGGGATATATCATCCTAGCATCCAGCCACTTGATAATCTCCTTTTTGTCGACTTCTTGCATTGGAGGGCTCAGGCAACACTGATACTCTATACTCGACTTACAATCTGGTTTAAGTTGGATCTTGTGAGTACATATTCCTGGTGGAATTCCGATGATATCAGATATGGTCAAGTCGATTGCCTTTTTGTATCTTTTTCAAGATGTTAACCAAAGCTTCCACCTGCTCATCTAACAGGTTCGCTGCAATTATGACCGGCAAAGTGTTGTTCTTCCCAAGGAATGAATACTTGAGATGAGGAGGTAATGCTTTCAGTTCAAGGATTGGTGGTACCTCCAGGATGGCTTGGCCGGTGGTGTTAAATGGTCCTTTAAGTCCAGGTCTAATTTCTTTGGGCTGAAGTCATATGACCCTATCCCATTTAAAGAATTAACCGTTTTTGTGTATTCTGGGTTCCCCTCTTCTTCATAATTCATTACCACCGCTGCCAATGTATCATCAGTCACGATTTCTACCATAGGTGTTTGCCGCTTATTATGTTTCATTTGAATTTTCAAGTGAAAGCTTGTTCCTTTTATGTAGCCTGAGAGTCACTAAAGTAAAAACAAAGAAAGACAAAGAAAAAGCGTAAAAAGTAACATAACTACCGACAAGTCGAATACAAGCAAATAACCTAGTCTTAGCCGTATTCCCTGGAAATGGCTCCACTTTTTGGTAACACTCAAACCACAGCTCTTACTGAAGTATGAAGCGGACGTTGTAAATAAACAACCCAACTAGAGGTTGGGATCGATCCCACAGGGAATATGGAAGAGCTAGATTATAGCCAGTAAGTAAACTTGTAAGGTAGTTACTTCAAAATTGGGGGGTTCTAAAGAAAAGAAATAATAAAAACAATTATTAAAAATTCAATTATGAATCAATATTAAAGGATAACTAGGGTTTGTGCTCCCCATGGGTTCATAACTGCTTTGGGTATACACTCGTGATCATTACCAATACTTACTTATAGAACTGATAACTTAGGTTCATTCAAACGACTGACCAGTCCCTATTGATTGACAATACTCAATTACTCGACCAAGTCTCATGAGCGGTTTCAAACTATCTGTTATCACTAAGTTCCATATTTAACTATCTTGCGACCACAGCTCAAGTTAATACAATGATCATTAAGATCAAGGCTCCATTGTAATTTTCTTTTACTAATCTCTATCTCTTAGTCCTAAGCAAGTAAAGAATTTGGGCATGTCCTAACGTTGTGCACCATTAAGAAACATTTAAGCATGAAGACAATACAATATAAGTGTTTGTATAGGTTTTAGAATCACTTTGTGCAACCCTAGCTTGCTAATCCACCATGGTTCCCACAACCCTAGCTATGGAGGTTTTAGCCTCTCATAGTTGTAAGGTTGTGAATTGCATTCATGATTAAAAACATAAAGCAATACTTATAAATATGAATGAGGAAACACTTCCTTTAATTAATCAGCAAAATCTTGAAGAACAATTAACAAGAACAAGAAGAATTCAATAAAAGGTTGATTACAAGTCAAATCAACTCGATTCTCTCTTTCTCTCCTCAAAATCTCCTCTCTGATCGATCTCTCTTAAAAATAAAACCTAAAATGTATTTATACAGACAAAGGAATCCTTTTCCTAGGATAACAGGGTGAATTTCCATATATGATTCCGCCCACATCACGAGTCCTCCTATGATCTGTAGAACCATCATACGGCCCGTAGCATCTTGTTGTACCTTGCATGACTGGCTGAATTTTTGCTAAGTGTTGGATCCTGGTAAGAATCATACCTCCATCCTACGATCCGTACTGAGCTCCCGTGGCTTGACTCTGAAACTTTGAAATTTTTTTTAAATTTATCAGAACTGCCATGGTATGAATCGTACGTTCATCCCATGGTTTTTACTTACTTTTCGTAGCAGGAGTCAGCCCTTTATGCAAATCATTTGAATCTTTTCACGACTGCGTCACCACGACTCATACAAGCTTGGTATGACTCATACTGAGACTCGTGTATTGAATCTCTCCAACATCAACCTTCTGTAACTTTTCACGGCCATCAGTACAACTCATAGGACCTTCCTACGGCTCATACTATGGACTGTAATTTGAGCCTAGTTTACACACTTCAGGCTATCTTTTGCATTTTGCATCTCCAACACCAATTTATCCTGTAACCAAAGGAAAAGTTCCTTATACACATAAACACACCTAACACCATGCTATATTCTTAGTTATGAGCATCGAAAGTGTTGTAAATCCACAGCTCATCAACTTCTACCACCAAGGATGATACTTCTGTATTCTGGATTATAACCCCATTATCTTCCGAGTCCACTATCTGAACTAACAAACTAGCTAGCTATTGTAATTCTTAGGCCATCTCTCGTTGTTCGGGCCTCAAATATGCTAATCTTCCCATAGATCTACGACTGAGGGCGTCTTCTACGATATTAGTTTTTCCTGGATGGTGCAAAATGTTCACGTCATAGTCTTTCAACATCTCTAACCAACGATGCTGCCATAAGTTCAACTCTTTCTATGTGAAGATGTACAGGAGGCTCTTATGATCAGTGAAAATATCTACGTGCACCCCATACAAGTAATGTCTCCAGATTTTCATGGCATGAACTACTGCAGCTAATTCCAGGTCGTGGGTGGGATAATTCTTTCAAGCTTCCTGAGCTGCCGCGAAGCATAAGCAATCACCTTATCGTGCTGCATCAGGATGAATCCTAACCCAACGCCTAAAGAGTCACAATATACAGCATAACCTTCTGAACCTTCTGGCAGAGCTAACACTAGTGCCGACATCAATCTGTCCTTCAGTTCCTGAAAGATCCGCTAATAGGCCTCAGTCCACTGAAATTTAGCTGCTTTCTGAACCAATTTAGTCAAGGGCGCTGACAAAGTAGAAAATCCTTCCATAAACCTCTAGTAATACCCAACTAATCCTAGGAAAGTGCGAACTTCCATTGGAGTTGTAGGTCTAGGCCATGTCTTTACTTTGATTTTCTGCAAATCAACCTGAATACCAGCCTCTGATACAATATGGCCCAGGAAGGCCACAAAATTCAACCAGAACTCACATTTAGAAAATTTCGCATACAACTAGCAATCTCTAAGTGGTTGAAGTACCGTCCGCAAATGAATTCTGTGTTTCGTTTCTGAACTAGAGTATACCAGGATATAATCGATAAATACTATCACAAACAGGTCTAAATATGGGTTGAAGATGCTTTTAACCAGATCCATGAATAGCGCTGGGGCATATGTCAACCCGAAGGACATGACAAGGAATTCAAAATGACCATACCTGGTCCTGAAAGCTGTCTTCGGGATGTCTTTCTCCCGAAGCCATACCTGGTGATACCCTGACCTTAAGTCGATCTTGGAGAAATATTTCGCCCCTCGCAACTGATCAAAAAAGTCATCTATACTAGGAAGAGGGTATTTATTATTAATATTAAACTTGTTCAACTACCGATAGTCAATGCACATGCGGAGGGAGCCATCTTTCTTTCTCACAAACAAAACTGTCGCACCCCACAGTGACGTACTCAGCCTGATGAAACCCTTATCTAATAGATCTTTCAACTGTTCTTTCAGTTCTCTCAATTCAGCAGGAGCTATTCATGTATGGACATAGGCTTAATAAACGGTAACAAGTCGATAGAGAAATCGATCTCCCATTCTGGGGGAATACCAAGAAATTCATCTGGAAATACGTCTAGAAATTCATTAACCACAAGAATAGAATGTAGAGTTGGAGATTTTGGTTGCATATCCTGAACCCTAACAATATAATATATACATCCCTTTGCTATTAACTTTCTCGCCCGAATATAGGATATGAACCTACCTTTTGGCATAGCTGCACTACCCTTCCACTCTCGCACTACTTCCCCTGAAAAGTGGAAGCGAACTGTCTTAGTCCAACACTCTACATTGGCATAGCATGGAGCTAGCCAATCCATGCCCATAACTGCATAAAATCAATAATTTCTAGCTTCACTAAATCTGCTAAAGTCTGGCGACCTACAACTTCTACTATGCAGCCCCGGTAGATCCTTTTAGCTATAATAGAATCACCGAGGGGTGTTGACATTGAAAAAGGTCACTGGAGAAATTCTGGCGTTATACCAAACCTCTGAGCCACTAATTGGGTAAAATAGGACAAAATGGAACGTGGGTCTATCAAAACATAAACTGGGTGAGAGCAAATGGCCAGCATATTTGTCACAACATCCGACGGCAACTCTAACTATTGTTTCCCCAGTAAAGCATAAGTGTAATCTGGATAGCTACTTGAACTAGATGCCCCTGACCTACCTTGGCCTCTACCGGCTGAAAATGAGGGTCTGCACCCTGTTGAAGGTGCAGGGGCATGTGACCCTACTGAAGATCTATCTTGTCGGTCCTGATCACCTTAACCTCTAACTGGACAATCCCTCATCATGTGACCCTCTTTTCCATGAGTTTAGCAAGTAGTAGAACCATACCTGCATGTCCCAAGATGACATCGACTGCAAATAGCACAACGTGGCACAATAGACCTACTGACCCTCTCTACTACTAAGAACCTGATGCCCCTGAGCTCTCACTAGATCCTAACTGCCCTCGGCGGTCTGATCTACCACCCTTCTGCAGTTTTGGAGGTGGGGGCCTGGGTGGCCTGCCTGATATTCATGGCCTAGGTCCGCCTTGAAATTCTGCCTGCATGTCACTGGTCTATCCCTACAGCGCTACTCTTGACTTTCCATTTTTATCTCCCGATGTCGCTGCTTGATCCCATTAATATTTTGAGCAAAAGCCTGAATACGGGCATATACATATCCTCCCAAAGAGTAGCCGTGACACAAGTCTCCACGTACTCTGGGAGCAGCCCCATAATAAACTAATGTACTTTGGCTGACATAATGTCTACAAAATCTGGTGCATACCTAGCCAAGGAATCAAATCTCATAGCATATTCCCGAACATTCATTGAGCCCTGCTCCAGGTGCAAAAACATATCTACCCAGGCCTGTCGAATTTCTCGCAGCAAGAAGTGATCCAGAAAGGCCTCTGAAAAACAAGACTAATTCGGGGGGGAGCGTCTATGCCTTAGGACCTCTCCCAACTATCGTACCATAACACTGTTATGTCCCGTAGCCGAAATACCACTAACTCAACTTACTCCGTGGGCATAGCATGCATCACCTTGAAAATCCACTTCAACTGGTCTAGGAAGTCTTGAGGGTCCTCTTCCTGATCCATCCCTATAAACTATGGGGGACTCAGGGGAAGGAACTCCCGGACCCTTGAACTCCCAGGTCCTCCCGAAGACTCAGTAACCACTAGTACCATAGGCTGGTGCTAAGCAGCCATCATCTGGGTTAACATATAGACAGTGCTCCTAACCTCCTGATATGATGGTATAGGTACAGGAGCCGCTGAAGGTGGTTTCGACATGTCCGCTTCCCTAGAAGACTCCTGGCATGGTGGACACTATTGAGGAGACCAAGATGAAATCTCCCTATCACCCTCAGGTCGGGCTGGCTCTGGCTAGGGCACCCTGCTAGAGCCTTCTCCTGCCACACTATCTATCTTCAAACTGTTCATAGTCTGCCACGTACTCGACATTTCTCTATAGGTAAATAGAATAAGGTAATCTTAGGGACTCAACCCTATACCACACAGCTCTATAACACGACTAGGGGAGAAAGAAGAGTAACCACCCTATTATGCCTCACAGCCTCCAGTCTATAGAATGTGGTACATAACACATCCATAGACAAGACTCTACTTAACACAACTTACAGACTCCCTGGGATACGACTTGCTTTGATACAAAGTTTGTCACGCCCCACCATGGGGGCATGACTGGCCCCTGGTGCCATACTGGGATCTGAATTGACCTGACTGGGCTTATGTACTTCTGGTGCACGCCTGCTCTTTAGTTCAAGAAAATGACGAGCTATATCTTGGTTGTAAATATAACCTCCCACCGACAAGGCCACATAGCTACCTGTAGAAGGAAAACAGCTGACCAACAACATGTAGTAAAGGGGGAATCCTATGCGGGCCGACAAGACCACCATGTTGTCTAGTTATAGAAAAAGGAAAAACCAGCAATCATAACCATACTATAGCTGACAAGTCTGCTAAATAAAGGCTAGACGAGGCCCCACACGGCCAACACGCAGAAGAAAATGTACATAGACCCCACATGGCCAACAATAAGAGCTAACAACTGAAAATCTATAGCCTTCAAGCCTCTAAGAGTGGAATAATGGTTGGGATAGGGCCCCGACCTACCCATAAACTGTAAAATCAAAATAATAAACCTTCTAGATAACAACTCCAAGGAAAAAGGAGATGATTAGACTACTAACTCGGCTGATGATTAGGAAGGTCCTGAGTTGTGTCTAACCGTACCTGCAGGCAAGTACTGCATCACCCCAAAGATGGGCATCAATACAATATGTACTGAATATGTAAGGCACTAAATAAAAATGACTGAATAATACTGATAATGAAACTAAAAAACTTCAACAAGAGGGATAGGAAGTTAAGTTGATATAACCTTATAACCTGTTATTCGACTAATAATGAATAGTGCAAACAAGAACCTTACCTGGCCCCCGTAAGTCCAGAAGGTACAACTAGCAAAGAATAACCTACTCGGGGCCCCCATAAGCGCTGGCAAACACACTCCAATCTATATACCCCTAACAAGGTCAAAGTGAGTCAACAAGTAACTATAACCAAAAGTTCCTTTGGTCAGCAACTAAGCCCACTCAGCTCCTATTCCGTAGCTGTGTCTAAGTCTAGTGGACTCCTGATAACTGCACCTTGGGCACCAGGCTCGACGAGGGTCAGTGATACCGATACGACACAAAACTAGTAGTCCAGCTATGGAATGGACTATAATATAGCCCTTGGGCCTCTACATCATCCCTTGGGATGACATATCGCTCTTTGGAGCGATGTCATATAGCCTCATAGGCATCGACACAGTTAGTAACCCTGGGGTTGGTCACAGAAGCAGCTAACCACAATAATCATGCTCCTGGCGTTCTTATGAGAGTCTAGGTTATATTATGACATGACAGGAATAACTTACCAAAAGAATTTTCCTTAACATACCTCGAATGTCGATTTCTAATTTAACTAGCGAGGTTTATCTTGCAAACTGCAGTTCATTTCAACTATAACCTCTATGTTGAGAAATTACATCTAGTTTCAATACTAATCTCAGTAAATATCGATATTTCATTAATAGAATTAACTATAATTCAACTTTTCAAAACTCAACTGAAACCTTATAATTTCCTGAGAGTTCAGATGGAAGAAATGCTTATCTAATGCTTGTGGCCGTTTAGGATTCAATTTGGAGTAATTATGATAATATTTACTCGGCGGAGTCCTAATTTGACGAGCTTAATTTCAAGAAATAACTACGTAGAAACATTTCTTGTAGGCTTAGGATTCGATACCTAAATTTAATTTGTGTTTGGACCACATTTAGCAGTGTAATTGGATGAAAATTATATGAAAGTTGTGTCTTTTCTTACTTGCTGGCCAAGGGAAATGTTTAACAGTGGATTACAATTGAATGAGGGTTTTATGTATTAGACTTTGGCGGTGGACAGGAGGTCCATTTCACAGCCCCTATTGCACCGTTTTACGGGAATGTCACACCGCCCAACACGGAGGAGGGGGTCTATGACACGCTTCTTTTCGTGGCCTGCCCTCGGCCTTCTTCCTCGCGCTAACTCGATACCATGCTCAAACGTCTTTTCCCTGAGCCCTTTCTCATATATGTCGTATGCTAAAACTCTCAACATATGTTCGAACGCACCAATTAAACAATAGGAACTTACGGGGTGTAACATGATTGTACCATGAATAACCATCAAGAAAACAGTACCATCCTCTATGCAAGTCAGTCTAGCATCTGATCCATGAATGGCATAGGAAAGTGATCTTTCTGAGTCCAGTGGTTTAACTTCCTATAGTCCATGCATACTCTCCAACCGATGACTAGTCTGAGTGGAATTAGCTCATTGTTAACATTTTAGACCATCGTGATTCCTCCCTTCTTTGGCATGCACTAAACTGGGCTTATTCATTTGCTATAAGCAATAGGGTAAACAACACCCACATCCAACCACTTTATCATTTCCTTCTTGACCACCTCTTTCATAGGTGGATTCAACCTATGTTGATGCTCAATTCTCGAAATACAATCTGTCTCTAACTGGAGCTTATGTGTGCAAATATCGGATGGGATCCCAATAATGTCTGCAATGATCCACTAAATGGCTTTTTTATATCTCTTTAGACTGGAGACCAAAGCCTCCACTTTCCATTCCTCCAAGTCAGCTGCAATTATGACCGGTAAAGTGTTTTTGGTCCCTATAAATACATATCGTAACTAAGATGGGAGTGCCTTGAGCTCCAATAATGGAGGATCCTCAATAGATGGCTTGGCTGGTGGAGTCACCCGATTCTTCATATCCACATCAATCTTCTTTGGAGCATAGGTGTATGACCCCATACCAGCAAGTGCATTAACAATCTCCTCAGCACCAACATTCATCAAAATTGCTGTTAAATCCTTAATAGTCACTAACTCATCAATGCGAATGATTGGAAGCTTAGCTTCCACAACATCAATCACTAAGACCACCCGCATATGATTTGGCTGCCTCATGGACCAGCATACATTAAATGTCACCTCCTCATTGTTCAACCAGAATTTCAGCTGACCGGTTTCCATGTCTACTAGAGCACGTCCCATGGCGAGGAATGTTCACCCCAAGATAATGGGGACCTCAAAATCAACCTTACAGTCCAGAATAACAATGTCAGCCAGAAATATAAAGGACTCTACCTTTCTAGAACATCATAGAGAATCCCTATCGGATTTTTCACTGTGCGATCTGCCATCAATAGCCACATTGTAGTCTGTTTGGGGGATCCCAAGCCCAACTATCTGAACAATGCTAATGGAATCAAGTTAATTCTAGCATCAAGATCACATAGCTCCTTAGCAAAATTAAAGGCTCCAATAATGTATGGTATGGTGAAAGCTTTAGGGTCTTCCTTTTTCTGAACAAGAGAACGAGATGCTATTGAACTACAATGGTGCAAATTATCCGCAGGTTTGAATCTCACAGTCCTCTTTCTAGTGACAAGGTCCTTCATGAATTTAGCATAGTTGGGCATCTGCTCAAGTGCCTCAACTAATGGGATGTTCATAGATAATTGTTTCAGCATTGAGATGAATTTGTGATACTTCCCATCATTGACCTTTTTCTTCAGCCTCTGTGGAAAAGGGGGAGGAGGTCTAGTAATGGGCATGATATTTTGAGTTATCTCCTTCTCCTTCTCTTTGCAAGACCCATACTCCTTTACATTACTAGGAGAAATCTTATCCACTGAATCATCAACCAAAATTTGTTCCTCGGAGTCCGCCACCCTATCAGCATTAATCATTAGGGGCTCAACTGTCTCATCAGTCACAACCATCCTTGGAGGATCAACTGTCGCTTTCCTACTCCTAGTAGTAACGGCCATACACTGACTGTCATTTTTTGGATTTTGAACTGTATTGATGGGAAGCTTGCATTTCTGCCTCTGGTTCATAGCAACTGACATCTAACCAAGTCGCTGCTCAGTGTGCTTAATGGCCACAACATGTGATTCCACCTTTTGGTTCATACTAGAAATATTAGTGTGGAGTTCCTTGAAATGGCCATCTGTCGCCTCTATCTGCTTAAGTACCTTAGACAACATGTCTTCCACCCTTGAACCACTAGACTCTGGCTCACGGTTCCTTGGAGGAACATATAGACAGCTTCTGCCATTCTTGTTCTCGTCACATTGTTTACAGTCACTATTGTCTCTGCCTCTGCTTTTATCTCTGTATTGGCCTCGGTTGTAATTGTTATCTCTGTAGCAGTTTCGAACTTGGTTCCCCTAACCTTGATGCCAAGAGTCTTGGTTAGACGCTTGTGTGTTAGTCCGGAAACCTGCCCCTTATCAATTAAAATAATTTGCTTCCTCCTCATATTTTGATTTGCCTCCATCATTTCTCGGGGCCTTTCCCTAAGAACCCACATCTTTCACCTTTTCAGCCCCGGCTCACATAAAATGCTTAGAAAACAGCCCCATTGTGGTTTTTATCTCAACAATATCCTGTTCTCGCTCTTCATCCTTCCTTTTCTTCTCCGCATACATGCCTACTGCATAAGTACTAGCCGGAGCCTCGGACTATCTTGTGTGCCATGCGCAATTGGTTTTAGTGATCTTGTCAAGGGCCTCAGCAGCTTCAGCTGAGTATGACTCGTGAATGTTTCGCCAGAGACAGTATCAGCCACTGTCTTGGTGTTACCATTCAGGGACCTGTAGAATATCTCCAATAATGTATCATCTGGGATCCTATGGTTCGGCTCCTTTTTGAGCTTCTTGTTGAACCGCAACCATGTCTTGTGAAGTGCTTCAAAATTCAATTGTCTGAAGTTGTATATCTCATTTTAAACTGCAAATCTCTAGAAGGTGGAAAGAATCTTTCAAGAAAGGCTCTTTTAAGCTCCCCCAAGTAGTGAGAGAATCATTTCGCAATTCATCCAAACACAACGTTGTCTCATTCCCTAGTGAAAAGGGAAATAACCATAGCCTGATTGCATCTTGACTCACTCCCGATTGTTTGTATGCTTTAGAGATACCCACAAAATTAGTCAAGTGAATATGTGCATCATCAGTTCCATGACCCGCAAATATGCCCTTCATGTTTAAATTAGTCAAGTGAATATGTGCATCATCAGTTTCATGACCCGCAAATATCCCCTTCATGTTGAGCAGTTGGATCATAGCACTGGTAATGTCAAACTTTGCCCCAGCAGGCAAAGGGGGAGGGACAATAGCTCCAGTGACACCGGCTTCATCAATACCAGCATCATCATCATCATTGAAGTACCGGTACCTCTACTGATCGGGACCTCTGTTCTTTCTAGCTCGCTCAGCTTCGACAGTTTGGCGTTTCTCTTTAGCGAGCCTCGCTGCCTCTCTATCTCATACTCGACTTATTCCTCAAACAACATTCTAGTTGTTGCTTCTTCCACTGTCTCTTGCCCATGTATGTTGTCCATTTTCATTAGATTCCACAATGTTTGTTCAAGTTCGTGCTCAATTGGAACCAGAGATTTTCCTCTGCTCCTAGTACTGGGCATGAACGAACCTGAAACCTGTTAAGAACAAAAAAAACAAAGAAAAAAATAAAAAGGAAATAAGGACCAACAGTAAATCAAACATAGTTAACAAAAGCCTAAGCCGTATTCCCCGGCAACGGCACCAAAATTTGATGTCGCCTAAATTATACCTTGTAAAGGAGATATAAAGCGGTCGATGTCAAATATAGAACCCAACCAGGATTGGGGTCGAATCCCATAAGGAATATGACAAAAACTTCAGTTAATGCATTTAGCTAATACTACCGGCTTTCTTATTTCCTAGGGGTAAGGTTTGAAACACAAAATAATGAACAATAGTAAATACTAGTAGATGCTTGATTTAATTTCGGTTGTAATCAATTAATGAATTGACTAGGATTGTGTTTCCCATGACTTCATAACAACAAGGTTTTTATACTAGTGATCTATTCTGGTGCTTAGCATGCAATATTGGTAAGTTAACTTCACCTAAAAGGTTGGTCCCCAATCTAGATGATTATCACCATGCAACTTGATCCGTATGCAGGTGTTTACTTAATTGACCCTTACCCTTAATATCGGATTAGTTATTCCCGGACAACATTGTTACACCCCGTAAGATCCCCGACACTTAGATGGCCTATTCGCATGTTGGTTAAGAGTTTTAGAATGCCATACATGCTAGAAAAAGGCCCGGGGGAAAAGATCGGAGAAAGCGCAAAATCGGCGCGTCGCAAGGTAGAATGCAACTTATAAATTATTCCGGTGCGCTTATAAATCGCATTCCTGAAATACGATTTATAGTGACAATTATATATATTCCCCACTTCGGTTTTAATTGATTAAATCATCCAAATTTCCGAAAACTCACGTGAACGAGTACGAAGGGGTTTATAAATTATCGATCGATTACGCTATCAAACATAGTCGAATCCAAATTAACCTCAGATACCGAGGTATTTAGCAGCAGGAGCATTCCTACGGATTTAGTTTCGCGAAATTCGGCCGACAAACCGTCGAGCTACCGAGCTAAGGTAAGTGGAATTTCTCCAAATTAGTGTCAATGTGCTCCTAGCCTTAAAGTGAATACTTCTCCCTTACGGACTTTCGGTAGCAAGTTTTAGACCGTTTTCGATAAGCCTAAGTTTAGGCTATGAAATATATCAGAAGTGACGTTTTCTTTGGAAGATTGATGTATTTAGTACTAATTGACATATATGTGGATGCGATTGGGAGAAATAGTTGGAGTAACGGCCGGGCTTCATCAGATAGTCGGATAACCCGAGGTTAAGGTATGTAAGTTCCTTCGGCAAGTTAGTAGCTTTAGCCTTGTATCATAGTAAACTCCGTAATTGAGTCCGGAGTTGAATGTTGCGAGTATTGAATAAGTTCGGTAAATCTGGTTTGCATTGTTGCATTGTACTCGATCCGAAAGTTAGAAATGCATACGCCAAATGGCGAATTAGCATTCAAGATTGATTATAGCCAATTATATGATTAGCAAGCATGTTGTTAGAATAATATGATACGAGATATTGAGAATAAAAGTTAGTAAAGTAAAATCGAGATAGACGAGATAGTATCACGGCTCTGAATTAGCCATTACGAACGGAATGATATCTTGGCTACGAGATTAGCCAAATAGGCAGACAGTATCTTGGCTACGATTATCCAACAGTTAAATAAAGATTAAGAAATGATCCGATTATAATCGGTAAAGAATGTCAGTATAATACGAAAGAGATCGAATAAGAAATCGAGATTTCGAGATAGTCTTTTGATTAAACATGCTTGCTATTTATATGTGCTATTTGTTTGTTGAGACTTGATATGGCGTGAGGGCATCTTATTGAGCGTCTCGCCGCCTGAGTTATCGTGTCGCCCGCGGGCGGGTGGGTTTAGTCGCCAAGGAGTGGCATGCCGCCCGGCGGACGAGAAGAAAAAACAGGATGAAGTTTCCCCATATCGGAGTCGATCGGCACTACGGTCTGAGATAGCCACATTGAGCGGTGTCAGTATGCAGTACGAGATATTCCATTTTGTTGGCCGGTGTCGAGGAGCAGTCTGATTTCGATTCTGAATACGGTATAGGAGTCCCCCGGACTCAGGCACGGTTATTTATATCGGAGGCTATGGCCAGGCGGAACCAGCGAGTAGAGGTGCTCCTAGTTAGAAGATGAGCGGAGTGACTTATTTTTGGTTGGTTTTGACCCGGGTAAGGGTATATAGATTGTTTGCTTGCTTGGCGCCATCCGGCTTATGGGGGTTGGTTTTGGCTCTTGCTTGCTACTTGTATATCTATTTATGTGTTATATACTAGTTAATAGACAGCGAGGCGCGTCGCGTCTACGGTATGCTTCTGCCCTATCGGTACGAAAGCTTGATTCGGTTATATCGGCTTCTTGATTCATTTATCTCCTGCCATACGGAATTGCTAAATATCTTATCTATATTCGGTTGTATTCGGTTGTATTATTTCGGTTGCTTTGTACTCGGTACAGCGTGCGCGCCCGATGGGGTGCTACATTGCTGGTACTCATAGATGAGGAGGCGATCCTTGTGATTCCGGCCGGCTATAGAGTTATCGGCTCTGTCATCAGGAGCACATTCGAAGGTGTAGCTCTTTTCTTTTATTATACGGTATGGGTAGGTCGGGGCCTGTCCCGTCCATTTCAATCATTACTCATAGAGGCTTGCGGATTGTATATATTTATCTTCTGTGGTCAGTTGAGCGATGCGTGTGGCCGTCTGATTTATTATAGTTACATTTAGCATTTCTGTTTATGTTGGCCGTGTGGGCCATAGACGATAGTAGTGGTGACCTTGCCGGTCAGTAGCTTTTCAGTTCAGCGTGTTGAGTTTCGAGATGACTAGACGGCATGGTGGCCTTGTCGGCCATAGGTTCCTTGTTATGAATACGTTACAGTTGCATTTTGTTATTGTGTTCCACGGTGGCTATAGGTGTCAGGGCGCCACGGATGACTACATGCAAGTGCACGTGGTGTGACCGTAGTAAGTGGCTCAAGTAAGCCAAATGCTCCGATCCCACGGGGACTAGACTAAGGCAAAATCACACCTCAAGTGTCAATTTCTTGCAACTCTAAAAATGAGGACAACGAGTGTGAAGAAAAGTTTTTATTTTATGGTTTTAATTTTATACTAAGTCTAAAATTGAAAATACAAGGATACGAACTATGGATATGAGCATCTTTGACTAAAACGAACATGTAAAGAAATTAAGTATCGACATACATGGTTTATCTTTTCTCCGGTTGCTAGTCGGAACTTATGCACAATAGTTAAAACTCTCGTATTTAACCCAACTTAAGAATCATGAACCTTCCGCCTACATTTTACGCTTGATAAGAAAGAAATTCATGTTCTAGCCATACAAAACCGATTCCACACTTGACTAATACGACTTTCAGGTATATTTCTATCCTGAAGGTAAATCAATTCTCAATTTTCCCAAACAAAGAAAAGATCATATCCTATTAATTCACAACTTTCCGAGTTTCGTCCTCTCAAGCGCACGTAACCCACGTTCTTGCTCCACCAAGTCGAATAATTAAGAGAAATGAACCTAAGTGTTCTATTTTATGCGCAGTGAGAATTTTCAGAAGATAATGCTCAAACAGTTATCTATAAACATCCCATTGGTCGAGGCGTTGGAACAAATGCCGGGATATGCTAAGTTCATGAAGGACCTTGGCAAGAGAAGAGGTTCATGACTATGATCTATATTTGATAATATACACCATTGTAGTGCCATAGCTTCATAAGTCTGGCGAGAAAAGGAAGATCCAGTGCTTTTACTAGTCCATGCACAATTGGCGATGTTGAGTTCGCAATCAAAAACTTTCACGCCCCAGCATGCAGCGCATGTGGTCATACAAATATCAATATAGTGGCTCTTTCAAGCCGGTGTCAGGCTCCCACAAGGACTATAGCTCGGTGGTAATTTTTTCTACTTCGGTAGTCACAATTTCTTATGTAAGCTATGTGAATAACACGGCGAATTAAAAGTTGCCAAAGAGTAATATCTAAAGTAACACTAATTGAACCAAAAAATGTGATTTAAACAATAGCACGAACATTCTAAGGTTAAGGCATGACATGCGGCACATGTCTCATTCTCTTATTCTTATTTACCTCTATTAGGTTGATGGTAGGGAAAGATTAAAATATGGCTCTGGTCTTTCGAACCTCTAGCCAATTACCTTGTTATGAGCCCTGCAACTACACATTTCTGTGATGCAATAACTCATCCTCGGGCGAGTCAAAATAGTTCCCCTTGATAACCGAATATGATGTTGCGGTATGTTCTATCCACGCACCCGATTCTTACCTCTAATTTACAGCAAAGATAAGGGCGTATTCTCCTATTCAAAGTCTACCCAAATAATTTTCCTCTCAGAGTCAAATTAGGATTCTAATTTTACCTTAATCTTTGGTCAAACATTAAAACAATGAAAATCAAGAATAGAGAAGAAAAATCGTTCATAAAAGAAGAAAATTCCAGGCGAACTAATATGAAGTACACAATCCACGCAATTAGCCTCAACCTCGGAATGAGAGAGTAGCAATACTCATTTGTTGATTAAACATCTTCAAACAAGTATAATCATCACACCAACAATTGAAATTTAGAAGAAAGATAAGAGGAAAGAACCTAGAATTTTCTTGACTCAACTTCGATTTCCCACGTTCTCCCGAAATGTCGAGATCCATCAAAATAAAAGCCTAAGTATTCTATTCATATAGGTGGAAAATTTCCCAGCTATAAACTAGTCCATAGACCGGAGCTCAACGCGGTTAAATAGCTCCGTGACACGGAGCTGTCGCGGACCTTCACTGGAATTAGGGTGAGGCTAGAATTCCTTTCAATGTGGCACCGAAGGCTAACGTGGAAACTCCAACTCCGTGCCGCGGATCTCGGCTCCATGCCACGGAGCCATCGCGCACCTTCACTGCATTTCGCCTTCCAATTTTCAAAATTTCTTCCTCCACTCATGTACTGTGGCACGTTGTTCAGCGCACCCGGACCATCCTTAGCGTGACACGGTGGTGAACTTTCAACTTAATGTTAACGCTCCCAAACATTTCCATACTCCCCTTCGAAGTTTAACTCGCTCCTCAGCCGACATCTCTGTCTTATCCACTGCAATTAGTCACCACATAATTATTAATCCGAAAAAGAAAAAGCAACCATATTAACTCAAAACATGCGTGAAAACATCAATATTATCCTTAACTATACTTCCAAAGGGTTGAAAATACGGAGTTTGGTCGTATAAATACGCCCAAGATCACCACCCCACACTTATAACCTTGTTCGTCCTCGGAAAAACTTTTAGTATCCTCGACATGATTTCAACTACTTTAAATTCATTAGAGGACCAAAGTAACTCACATCTAGTTGGGCTAAACACTTTAATCATGGAGTACAATTCACTTCATCAAGCATGGTCTTCACTCACCATTTTCATGAGCGATCACACAATCCTAATGAATAACTTTTCAGCAAAAAATCCGACCAACCTGTTTGAATCATAATAGTGAAGTATTGAAAAGCAGCAAAAGCCCACCATAATGTTCCCTCACTGATGTACAACGGTTCTATTTCCATGAAATCAAGATAATTACAATTAAGCACTTTATGTGCTTGAATCGCTCATACTCCAAAGGTATTCCAAGCAAATCTAATGCATCATGAATTTGCCTTTAGAGTACTACTCAACCGAACATAACATCGCAGCAGGATCAAAGGGATTTTCTAGGTTGTAATGTCGGCTAAGGTACTGTTAGGATTATTTGGGTTGTAGTGACTCTTATCCCTACGCACTTTAAGACAATTACACATTTTTCTTTTCAGCAACTTACTTCTCTCGCCTTTCACTTTAACTTTGTTCAAAGTGTCCTGATAGATGTACAGATTTTGTACCCTTGGCTGAACTAATAAATAGACTATATATACACATGTGTCTAAGTATATACATCATATAAATATATATATATATATATATATATATATATATTCTCTTTTCATGTATATATATAGCTTATGATTACAAATGAGGTACCCACCTCCTTCTTTCCCCTTTTTCTCTTCCTCCTTTGCATATTACATTTGTAAAGTGCAATAGGATCTATTTGTATCAAAAACGACATTGAGGCCATTTGAACAAGTGGGGTAAGGCAATTGAGGTTGTTCCAATAAAATTAGGTTTAAAGGCTCAAACGGGGCTCACTAGGGAAATCATTAGGTCGGGAAGCTGAATGAGATGGGTCAACTATCTAAGTTCACAAATAAGAGCCTTAATCATATCATCTAAGCTTAATGCCATTTCCAGCTTTTTGTACACACAAGGCAAATTCTAGACATTAGTTTGAACGAAATACAACTAGTTCTCACCACACATAGCCTTTGAGGGTCACTTTTGGTTAGCTTGACTCCTTTCATGATTGCATCCATATTGAGTGACAAGCACAATTAAGCTATAATTTTGCAATTTAGAGTTAAACATCACGACCTATGTGATCCACTTAGAGTTAACCATTTTCTTGTCCAAATGTATGTTCCATGAAGTCTAGCGATAACAGTGAAATGCTTTAGCCCAATAGTGATGGGTTTATTTTCTATTTCCTAAGGTGACTAAATTCCCTTAAGACGGTCTTCATCCATCCATCGCATAGGGAAAGTCTCTACCTATGACTTCGGTTTAAAGGGACTATCCTTAGGAAAAGCACCAAAAACAAAAGCCGAGGAACTAAACATGAAAAGAAATAGTCTGAAAAAAAGCACCCTAGGAAGAGCTTACTAGCTATTACAAACCAGTTTATACATGCCACCGATCATAGGAACAAAGCACCCTAGGACAGAGCTTACTAGCTATTACAAACCAGTTTATACATGTCACAGTCATAGGACCACACAAATAAACAAACATAAGATAACCTCCACCCCACACTTAAAGTGAGAACTATCCTTAGTGATTGCACAAATCAATGTAAGAACAGAGTTAGGGTGGTAAAAACTCCCCGATCAATTAATTGGTTCAATTTATTCATCCGGTGCACAGGCCTCATCACCGAGGCCCGAGTCATCTCCCTCATCTTCATCCTCAATGTAAGATCCTCCCGGTGTCTCCTCATCGGTGGGTACATCATGATAAAACCCAATCTTTGGGCCAATCATGCACGCTGGCTCTAGCATGCTCATTCTTAGGTGAGTCCCATATCCACCTTCCACAACTCATTCTCTGTTGCGGGCCGTCCACCTATATGCAACTACATGTTTGCATTCAACATCTATTTATAGCAATCATCTCGACGTGTCATTTCTACCCTTTAACGTGAGCCTTTGGACATTATGTGGTGTGTTTGGTGCCTTAGTCTTAGCCCTCAAAAGCACGTCATTCTACCCTCGGTCTGTAGTCTAGAAGCCTCTTCCTTCCAATGTCATGGCTTCTAAGATAGGTGGTGAGTAGACCACCAAACCCATACACAGTACCTGATGCAACCTTGCCTTTTTCATGGTTGATATGATCAGTTGCCCGATATTAATCTCCATGCCTTTCATCAAGGCGTATACCAAACAGACTCTATCTCGGGTGACATCAGTCATATGCACCCCTGGAATGAGGCAAGTGCAAAAAATATTCAAGCACACTCTGGCATCCCTGTTCATCTGCGAATATAGCGTGTTTGAGTGGTACCCTTTCTCTTTGTGGCGCCTCACTGTGTTGATTTTTGTCACTTAATGTGTCGGATATCAGAATATGGTGGGGTGATGTTAAGCTGGCAGAGAGGATGTGGATCCATGTCGGAGTGTCCCCAAGATGGCATTTAAGTGATGTGCCTCCAAAGGAACCACTGCTCCTCGGATCTTGATTATGATTTCTAGTAGAGTGGGGTCCCAATTCGCGTAGATCCGCACCATGTGTAAATTACACTCCCTAGGCGCATTAAAGATGAAGTCCATGCCCAAGGCGTGTATCCTATGCAATATCGGGAGGGAACTCTTGTGCCAAATGGTCTGCTCAATTTGCTCTTCAAGGAAGTATTTTGACTCCTTATGCTTTCCATACCACTTTTTACCTTCCTCCACCACCTATCTAGTACCGAACCGCCTTTTAAATTTGGGAATTGGTGGGGCTTAAGGGCTTGTTGAGCCTATTCGGTGCCTTTTACTTTGTGTCGAGAGGTTGAGACACTTTTTCCCTTATCTGTCAGTCGACATACGTTCCTGTTCAGCCAAAAAAGCATACACTAAATTCGTCAGTAACAAACACGGCTAGCCAATACTAGGAAAGGGCTTAATTTGGTCACCCCACACTTAGTTGCTAGGGTGGTTTCACTAGTCATAGCCATTTGGGTACTCAGACTTCCCCTTCTTTACACTTCAATGACTAGTTACTCCCAAAATTAATCTGAATCACCACTTTGACATGATAAAGCAAACACAACATTATATAGCATTTTCCAGTAGGGCGCATTACATTTGAAACATTAGATGGGGCAATTATCTTGTACTAATCAGACTTAATACAATCAAATTACTCATGTTCATGAATCTGCTCAATTTCATGAAGTTAATATTACTTTACCCATACTTAAAGCAGTTGGAAACTTACACTTAGGAACACTTGCCTTTTGATTTTACATGCCCGCATTTCTGAGAGAATATCATTTTCCATAGTAGAGATTATGCAAAATGGGAATGTGTAACAATGTGCACATTAGCTACTTGAGAATTTGAGGATGACTTCCCTCTCTTTGTTTGTTTTTCACTTTCCCTTGGTCATCATCCCCTAACCTTGTCGCACCCCATACTTAGTTTCTATTGCCAATTCTAAGAACACAAGAATGAATTGCCCAATTTCTGTTTTCCCCTTTTTTCTTTTTCCTTCAACCCATCAAGCATCCCCAACATGTAGGTGTATACGAAATGCAATAAGTCATGTCATTATTGAGTGCATAGAACAATTACCATCAGCTAACTTCATGATTCACCAGCCAAAGCATTGATTCCAATCAAGTTCCCATGACTTAGAGATTTGACTTTGGCTCAATTATGTGTTCATGCTAAGAAATTCGCATAGGTGAAGAAAAACACTAAAACATGCACGTTAATCTTAGTTGTGAAGAAGATGGGATGAATCCTTTGCACTGATCAGGCATTGGCACGCTCAAGAGGGGAGAGGGAATGGGGGTTGTGTCACGGAGCAAATGGGAGAGAATGGGATTTGACGTGCTGATTTTGGGGTTAAAAGGGACGGGTTTTAGTAGGGTCGACCCATCTCTTTAAGTAAACCCGTCACCAAATGCACCTCAACATGGCACGGAGGCTGTCGCGAACATCAGCTCCGTGCCATGGAGCCATCGCACCCTCACTGGAAATAGGGCATACCTACCTATCCCGGCAACGTGGCACGGAGGTAACACGGAGATCCGAGATTCATCACGGATCACATCACACGGGCCCTATGTTTCTTGGTCCTTATTTTCCAATCACTTAACTTAACTTCCCTTCCTTAAATTTTTTTTAGCTCCGTACATCCTGAAAATAATCCAAAAACACCAATTAATTAGAAAATAGTGGGTTGCCTCCCACCCAATGCCGTAGTTTTAGTCATGGCATGACTTTTGTATGTTTTTTCTTTTTTTTTCATGTATATATAGCTTATGATTACAAATGAGGTACCCACACTCCTTTTTTCCCCTTTTTCTCTTCCTCCTTTAACATATTGCCTCTGTAAAGTGCAATAGGATCTATTTAAATCAAAACGACATTGAGGCCATTTGAACAAGTAGGTAAGGCTTCTTAGTGAGGTTGTTCCAATAAAATTAGGCTTAAAGGCTCCAAACGGGCTCACTAGGAAATCATTAGGTCGGGGGACCTTTAGTAAGGATGGGTCAACTATCTAGGTTCACAAAGAAGTGCCTTTATCATATCCTCTAAGCTTAATGCCATTTCCAACGTTTTGTACACACAAGGCAAATTCTAGACGTTAGTTTGCACGAAATACAACTAGTTCTCTACATGTACGGGAGGGTCACTTTTGGTTAGCTTAGACTCCTTTCATGATTGCATCCATATTGAGTGACAAGCACAATTAAGCCTTCAATTTGCAATTTAGAGTTAAACATCACAACCTGTGATCCTGAGTTAACCATTTGCTTGTCCAAATGTATGTTCCATGAAGTCTAGCGACTAACCGAGTGAAATGTTTTAGCCCAATAGTGATGGGTTTATTTTCTATTTCCTAACGTGACTAAATTCCTTTAAGATGAGATGCTTCATCCATCCATCGCAGGAAAAAGTCTCTACCTATGACTTCGGTTCAAAGGGACTATCCTCTGGAAAAGCACGAAGAAGCAAAATCTGAGAAACCCAAAACATGAAAAATAGCCCACGAGGCAACAAAAAGCACCCTCGGACGAGCTTACTAGCTATTACAAACAGTTTATACATTCCCAGTTATAGGAACAAAGCACCTAGGACGCACCCATATTTAGCCAACAAATTTTTGAACTAGGCATTAACAAAGTGTGAACCTCCATCGCTAATAATTGCTTGTGGGGTTCCAATTCTTGTAAAAATCTTCTTCTTCACAAACTTGGCCACTACCTTGGTATCATTGGTGGGAAAAGTTGTTGCCTCAACCCATTTGGACACGTAATCACGGTACCAGAATATATTGATTACCAAACAACGGTGAAGGGCCCCATGAAATGCTTATCCCCTACATATGTCGAATACCTCAACTTCCAAGATGTTGTAACAATGGCATCTCATGACCTCACGATTTTCCCGTTCTCGGCATTGATCACAAGACTTTGCATATCTTTGCATCCTTAGACACGTTGGCCAAGAAATCGGGTGGGCACTTTATGAGGCGTGCGGCTCTCCTCCATGATGACCGCCATACGGCGATGAATGGCTGACTTCTCAACAACTGACTATTTGACTCCCTGGAATGCACCATCTCATCACTTGATCTCATCCCCTTGCTTGAATAGATATGGCTCATCCAACATATGTACGGGACTCGTACTTGACTTCTTTCTTTGTTTTGATTTTGCCTCACAGTGGTACACTCCACTTACTATCGGAGTTTACTATATGCATACCGAGGAAGTTCCATGTACTCACTTAGTGCGAGTTGTTCATAAGGGAACTCTTCTCGGATGCTCCCAACCTCATTCACATGTGACTTGTCCTCTAGTAAATTGGTGATCTGCTACCTAATTTCCCTTTGCCCTTCATGCCTCGAATTTCCAAGTCAAACTCTTGCGGCAATAATATCCACCTAATTAACTTTGGGCTTTGCATCTTTCTTCTTCGAATAAATGCCGGATTGCTGACATGATCCATGTGTACCACCACTTTTGTCCCAACCATACGGGACTGAACTTGTCAAATGCATAAACAAGTGCCAACAGCTCCTTCTGTGTTGTATAGTTCACTTTGAGCAACATCTAGCATTTACTTGCATGGTATATGCCGGTGAAAATATTTTCCCTCCTCACCCTTTATCTGCACCCCACGGCCACATCACTAGTACGCACATCGGCTCAAATGGGTGTTTCCGGTGCAGGAGCAATGAGAATGGGAGCTTCCACCGGCTTAACTCTTCATCTCCTCAAATTCTTTAACACATTTTGTGCCAAACTCAATCTTCACATCTTTTTCTAATAGTCGGCACATTGAGGTACGAGATCTTTGAGAAATCTGAATAGCCCCAGTCTATAAAACCCAATATGTCCCAAGCTGCGGACACCCTTGTCGATCTTGGTGGCGGTAGCTTCTCCAATCACCTTAACCTTTGCGCGATCAACCTCCAAACCTACGTGAGACCACTTTGTGGCCAGGAGCAGCCCTCACCATAAAGTGACACTTCTCCCAATTGAGCACTGAGGTTTGAGTCTTCAGAGCCTTACTTGAGGCTATTTTGTCAAATTACGCAGAAGCATACGGCAAACGAGTTACCAAAATTAGAAATCATCCATAAATGCCTCAACATAGTGTTCCACCATATCATGAAATATCGTCATCATGCATCTCTGGAATTTGGTTGGTGCATTGCATAACCCAAAGGGCATACGCTTGAGCGTATGCCCCATAGAGAGCAATTAAATGTGGTCTTCTCACGATCTTTTGGGGCTATAGCTATTTGATTATAGCGAATAGCCATCTAGAAAGCAATAATACTCCTTACTGCACAAGTCTATCCAAGATTTAATTCGATAAATGGTATAGGATAGTGATCCTTGGTGGCCTTATTTAGCTTTCTATACTCCATGCAAATCCTCCAACTTGTGGCTGTTCGAGTGGGAATCAACTCGTTCTTCTGTTAGTGACAGCTTTGCCATGCCTCCTTTCTTTGAGACACATTGAACCGGGTGACCCACTCGCTTTGTCGAGATCGAATATACCACTCCTACATCTAGCCACTTAATCACCTTCCTAACTACATCTTTCATCAACGGGTTCGGCCTCGCTTTGATGTTGTACAATTAGCTTAGATCCTTCCTCCATCAATATCTTGTGCATGCAGAAAGTTGGGTGATTCCATGGATGTCGGCATACGCCATTCTGTAGCTCTCTTTCGCCTTTTCGGAGACCACTAACGCTTCTTGAACACTGTGAGGTCTGTTAGTTCTGCTGAAATAATGACCGAAATGTGTCAACTTCTCCCAAAAATACATGTTTGCGGGTGTGGAGGCAACATTTTAGCTCCAATTTGGGTGCCTCCTCTATTATTTGACTTTGGTGGTGGCTCACAGGACCCTTTTGCAAGGGCTCGAACTCCTACTTTCGAAAGAACATTTTAGCCTCATTCAGAGCTTGCACCATTTCATACGTTGTACCATCCCTTAAAGGATCATATCCACCAATGCTCTTTCAAGGGATCATTTGGGTCCAATAAGCTAAAGTGTGGACTCTTGGTCACAATAGTGATAGTTTTGACGGCTCTTCACAAATAGTGACCTTCATGGCTTTGAAAACATCAAATACTTCCACCTTATCATGGGCTCTCATGGTTAGCTACCCAGCAGCTACATCGGTTAGAGCCACCTAGTTGCCAAAGGGGCGTCCCAAATAAATGGGACTTCCCAATGCGGCTCAAAAATCAAATTATGAAATCTCTTAGGAAAAATAAAGGGAGCCCACTTGCACTAGCACATCCTCCACAATTCCATCGGCCTCGCCAATGAGCGATCGGCTAGCTACAAGATTACTGTAGTGGGTATGGGACACCCGACTCCAACTTCTTGAACACGGATGTAGGCTTAAAGTTAATGCTCGCTCCCCGGATCACATAAACCCACGAGCTCTAATGGGTTTGCCCAATAGTGGTCACGGATAGTAAAACTTCCTCGGATCTTTGAGCTTTGTAGGCAATCTATTTTCTATTTGAGGTGCCTCCTTAGTAAGTGCAAGCTGTGGCATAATTAAATCGATCTACTCTTGTTTGCCACGATATCCTTTATGTAATTCGCATACTTAGGAATTCCTTGCAAAACATCTACCAAGGAAAGATTAATATTATTACTGCTTCATTACTTCCATAAATTTCTTGAAGCATGCTTCTTCCTTATACTTCCTCAATCTCTGAGGAAATGGTGGAGGTGGTTGCAGTCTTCATTATCACTGCCTTTCCGCTCCCCATCACGGTATCATTCTCGAGAATTCTATGTTATTTCAACTTTTGTGTGGTGGCTTTTGGATCCCAACTCCTTCGGTTGTTTTCCACTTCTAATGGTGAAAGCATTCACCTGCTTGGGATTAGTGTACATTATCCCTTGGCAACCCCGCCCCACTTGATCTAGTATTATGTTCTCCCGGCCAAATTGTCCCGATTGAATCTCCAAGGCCTCTCGGCGACTATTGGTTTTCATGTCGGTATCAATTTTACTTGAGTCATTGCATCGAGCTTGGTTAGCTATAATGATCACTGGCATGTCTATCAATGTTGTCGGACTGAGTAGGTGCATTATTCCCTCTGAATTGAGGCTGGAAATTATTATGAGCCCCTTGGTTCCTTTCTGGAGACCATTTGGTTTGAACTTGCCCATTTGAGTGACTATTACTACCCGGGGAAAAATTCAGATGGTTCCTCCAGTGGGGTTGTAATTTTTTTTCCATCTTTTGGCCCCATTTCCCCTTTGTGCATTCCTAACAAAATAAACTGAGTCTGGATTAGCACCACATGCATGTTGAGTGCTCACTTTGCTACCACAAACTTCACACTATACTTGTGAATTTGCATTGACCGGAGCTTGTATTGCCCCAAGCTCGTACTACTAAAATGAGTATTGATCGATTACGTAATGCGTTATCTATGCGGCAATAGCGTGAGTCCATCTACCTCCAAGATCCCACATAGCTTTCTTCACCACACCGCGGGTTGTGTCAGCATTCCATTCGGGATTACCTTGTGAAATACGGTCCAATAGTGTATACAGCTCTTCATACGTCTTTTCCAAAGCTTGCCCCCGGCTACGAATCTAACAATATTTTGGTATGAGGTTCCAAGCCTCTACATAAAAGTATTCACCAACATGTCATTTGATGATGGTGAGGACAATCTCTCAACGTCGACTTGAACCTCTCCTAGGCTTGGTATGAGTTCTCACCATCATACACTTAAAACTTAGAGAATCGACTTCTAAGCCTTGTTTTCTTCGAAGGAAAGAACCTAATTAAAATTTCTTTGCGAGATCATCCCATGTGGTAATAGAATTAGGCGGTTTCAGCCTTTAACCACCTCTTGCCTTCCCTCAACAATGAAAATGGGAACAATGTAAGCCTCACATGTCGATGATACCCCCATGGGTATGTACGTGTCACCGATCTCGAGAAAATTTTGTAGATATTGTTGTAGGTCTTCATAAGGAAGACGTGAATTATTCGTTAGTGTCGATAAGCGCACCATGTTACTTCAGCTCAAATCTACCTCACGGCTCCGGCACACTTTGATGCTAGAGGTCACATTGACTATGTGTGGGATTGCCACATCGCATGCGTCTTCTTTGCCATCACTTCGAGGCACTAACTACGCCCATCCAAGCTGGTGGATGCATTTGTTGTTCAAGAATTTCCCTATTTGTAACAATTGCAACTTCCTTTCTAGAGCTTCCCTCCTTTGTAAATGAAGCTGTCTTTCCGGCTCAAAAATGGGTCACGATTCCTTATTTCTTGCGGCATTCGAAACTACTCCCAGTGCCTGCAAGAGTAAGTTGTCAATACTTGCACAAAACTTGCAAAAACCAACACTCAAAAATTTCACCAATTACTCCAGTCCCTGACAATGGCACCAAAAACTTGTTCACGCCCCAACGCACGCAAGTTGCACGTGGTCGTACAAGTAATAAGTGACTCTTTCAATCAGGTATCGAACCCACAAGGACACAGCTCAGTGGTAACTTTTTCTACTTTAGTAGTCACAATTTCTTTATGAAAGTATGTGAATAACACAACGAATTAAAAAGTTGCCAAAGTAATATAAAAGTAACACTAATTGAATCAAAAAAAATATGATTTAAATAATATGAACAATCTAAAAGTTAATGCATGACATGCAGGCATGTATAATTTATATTATTCTTGACTACCCTCTCTCTTAGGTTGATGGTCGGGAAAGATTAGATATGGCTCACAGTCTTTTGAACCTCTAGCCATTTAACTTGTTATGAGCCTTGCAACTACACATTTATGTGATGCAATAACTCATCCTCGGGCGAGTCAAAATAGTTCCCCTTGATAGCCGAATATGACGTTACCCAGTACATTTCTATCATGCGAATCTGCCTCTAATTTACAGCAAAGAAGATAAAGGACATATTCCCTATTCCAAGTCTACCCTAATAATTTTCCTCTCAGATTCAAATTAGGATTCTAATTTTACCTTAATGCAGGCCAAACATTAAAACAATGAAAATCAAGAATAGAAGAAAAATCGTTCATAAAAGAAGAAAATTCAGCTGAACTAATATGAAATTACATATCACATAATTAGCCTCCAACCTCATAATGAGGTAACTTAGCCACTCATTTGTTGATTAAACATGCTTCAACAAGGGTTGCATTAACAACAGTTGAAATTTGAAAAGAATAAAGAGAAAGAAACCTAGAATTTTCTTGACTCAAGCTGCAGATTTCCCACGTTCTCCAAAATGTCAGATCCATCAAAATAAAAGCCTAAGTATTCTATATATACAGGTGGAAAATTTTCGGCGACAAACTGGCTACGTGACGCGCGGGCTCCAGCAGCGTTAAGCCAACCTCAAAGTAAGAGAAAGCGGGCTTGTGAGTTAACTTTGAAATTAGGGCGGGGAGCTGAACTGCCTCAGCGTGCGAGCTGCTTTAGCGGAGCTCAACTCATGCCCTGAAGGCCCATCACTTTACACCTTCTTTCTTAATTTCCAAATTTTCTTCCTCACCCGTATCTTTAGTGGCATGTTGTTCAGCTGGTTATCGCCCGGCGTGATAGGTGTGCTTTCAACCAATGTTTAGCTCTCCCAGCATTTCTCCCTGAATTTAACTCACTCTCAGCACATCTCTCTTGTCACTACAAATAGTCACAACATGATGTTCTTCAATCAGAAAAGAAAAACACCTTAATTGTAACAAACATGCGTGAAAACATGTCTGTCCTTAGCACAAGACTCTTGGAAGGTTTAGAAATCACAGGTTGGTAAGTGTAAATGCCAGATCAGGCATCTCACAGATCTGGGCAAAATCAATCAATCGGCGTGTTGAAGTTGATCCGGAGCCCCCACCGTACCATCTGGTGCTGTGTAGCAGACTGGCTTTGTTGGACTCACATTTTGCTTGTCCAAAGGTGATTTATATTCCCCCAGCTCATAGACTTCATGATCACTTGATTGCGAGGTTGATTATATGAGGTCTCCACCATTTTGGGGTTACCATTCCTTCTAGTGGGGCCTTTGTAGATGTGTAGGCTGGCCAGTTGAAGTTTAGACTAAATAAAGAAAAGGTCACCTTCAACATCTGTTGGTCAATGAAGCAACCGGAAGAATATAAAGTGGTCTCAGCGATAGAAGATGAATGCGAGTTCCTTGATGAAGTTTGAGTAGTCAAGAGACCTGCGTCGATAGCACTCAAGCCACACCTCCTCTTGAAGTATGAAGCATCCACGTTGTCAATAAAAAAAAGAGGCAACAAGAGGTTTGGTTGAACCCTGAGGGGAATATGGAAGATCTAGACTAACGCCTATAAGTGAACTTGTTGGTTAGTTACCAATTAGGGGTTTAAGAAAATAATAGTGAAAACAATGATCAAAATTGTGGTGTAAAATCGAGAATTAAAGACTAACTAGGGTTTGTGTTCCCCATGGGTTCATAGCGCCGGGAATACACACGTGATCAATAACAATAGCACTTGCGGAACGGTAACTAAAGGGTTCATCCAAACGACTGGATCGTCCCTATTGAATGACCATACTCAATCACCGGGTTAGGTCTCATGAGCGATTTCAAATTAACTATTATCAATTTGTTACAAATTTAACTATGTTGCGACCACAACTCAAGTTAATACAATGATCACCAAGATCAAGGCTTTGTTGTAATTCTCTTTTCCTAATTTATACCTCTCTAGGCTCAAGCAAATGCAAAATTCCGGGCAAGTACTAACGTTGTACACTGTTAATAAATGTTTAAGCATGAAGAGGATATAATACAATAGTTTTTCATTGATTTTGAATCACTTTTGTGCAACCCTAGCACATTAATCCATCATGGTTCCCACAACCCTAGCTATGGAGGTTTTAGCCTCTCATAATTGCAAGGTTGTGATATACGTTCATAATTAAACACATAAATCAATACTTGCAATGGTAGATGAGAGAAACAACTTATTTGATTACATCAAAAATAACTCAAGAACAATTCACAAAAATCCTTGAAGAAGTCAAGACAAAGGTTGATCACAGCCAATCAACTCGATTCTATGTTGTCTCGATGTTCTCTAAAGTTCTTTCACGTCTTCTAACCTTTTGATCTTGGGCATATTTATATGCCCAAGTGATACTCAAATGCATCGTTTTTGCCTTGTTTATCTAACAATGTTTGTACTTTCTCATGTAAATTGTAGGAAAGTGTGAATTTATACTAACCAACATGATTAGCGTTGTTTGCAGGAAAAATGTACTTTTAATGAGCTAAGATGCATGTTTGGAGGAATCGGAAATGGACTTGGAAGCGAGCAAGGAAATGGACAAGGAAAGCAAGGAATAAAGAGGCTCCGTGATGGAGCCGTGTCACGGCTTGCCATCGCGGATGCATTACGTCGGAGGATTTAATTGGCAAAGATTCTAGAGAGGGTCCGCGTTGATGCCGTGGCACGTTAGGACTCAAGTACCTGGAACTTGACATTCCAGTGAAGGTGCGCGTTCATACCGTGTGACGTTGGGCAAGCTTCGCATTGCATGCCGTGCCACGTTGGTGATAAATACCTGGACAACCAAATTCCAGAGAGCTTCCGCGTTTGCACCGTGTCACGGAGGCGGTGCTCCGCGATGCACTCCGTGACACGTTGCTATTATTCCGTGAAAAATTCCCACCAGTATAAAAGAACACTTAGGTTTCATTTTTAATTATTACGACTTGGTGGAGCAAGAGCGTGGGTTATAAGCGAGTTGAGGGCCGAAAATCTTAGGGTTTCTCTCTATCTCTTTCTCCTTTCTTTCAATTGTTTGTATGATTTACACTCATTTAACGATGTTTAATCCACAAATGAATGGCTAATTTCACTTCTTGTTGAGGTTAGGAACAATTTTATTGAAATGTGATTGTTGATCATTTGGTTTTTCATCTTTTCTTCCATGGTTGTTGTATTAATTCTTGTTCTTACTGCATTAATATTTGGCCAATGTTAATGTAAATCTAAAAAGTCCGATTTCACTCGAGAGAGCACGAAATTGGAAAGTTGTAAATTAATAGGATATGATCTTTTCTTAGTTTGGGAAAATTGAGAATTGATTTACCTTGAGGATAGAAATATGCACCGAAAGTCGTATTACCGTCAATTGTGAATCGGTTTTGTATGGCTAGAACATGAATTTCTTCTTATCACGAAATGTAGGTGGAAGGTTCATGATTCTTAAGTTGGGTTAAATACGAGAGTTTTTAATCCATAGGCATAAGTTCCGACTAGCAACTTGAGAAAAGATTAACCAACTTGTATCGATAATTAATTTCTCTACCTACGTTAGTTTAGCCTCATCATGCTCACATTCATAGTTCGAATCACTTGTATATTATTTAGACTTAGTGTAATTTAGATAACAAAATATAAAAACTTTTCTTTAACATTGTTGTCTGCATTTGTAGAGTTGAAAAGTGACACTTGAGTAGATTTTCCCGTAGTCCAGTCCCGTGGGATCGATACTTGGCTTTATAGGTCACTTACTACTTGTTCGACCACGTGCACTTTAACAGTGTGAGTCATCCAGGAGCAATGAGCGAGTTTTGGCGCCAGATTGCGGGGACTGGCAATTGGCGAAATTTTTATTAAAGTGTTAGTTTGATATTTCTTTATATTAGTGTTGACAACTTGGTCTTGCTTTTGTATTTTGCAGATATTAAGTCTGGTGAACATTGGCAAAGGACAAGAGGCTGGTGGACCCATCCTTGGGCCCCAGAAAGACAATTCCATCTACAACGGAGAGGCTCTAGAGAGAAAGGCTGCGATTGCTCGAGACAAATAATCCTGGGCAACCACAGAATCCACCACTTGTGCGGGCAGTGTTAGTGCCCGAGGAAATGGCAGCTAGGCCGGTTCGCGATATGGCAATCCCACATGCTAGCAATGTACATCGCGTTGCCAGCTGAGCCGGGAGGAGGTTCGGCTTAAACGAGAACATGGTGCAATTGCTTGCACCCACAAGCGGGCGATTCGGAGGTCTCCCTCACGAGGATCACAACAACATCTTCAAACCTTTTTGGAGATAAGTGACACTTAAATTCCAATTTGGAGTGTCAGCGATTATATCGAGGCTTACATTGTTCCCATTTTCACTTTTGGGAAAGGCAAACAGGTGGTTGAAAAATTGAGCCACCCAATTCCATCACCACATGGGATGATCTTGCAAAGAAGTTCTTGATCCGGTTCTTTCCATTCGGTAAAACAGCAAGACTTAGAAGTCAAATTCTAAGTTTTAAACAAAGAGAAGGGGAGAATCTGTATCCAAGCTTGGGAGAAGATTCAAATGGTTGTTGCGGGATTGTCCTCATCCACCAATCCAATGATGTCTTTGGTGCACACTTTTATAGAATGTTTGGAACCCCACACAAATATTTTGTTGGACTCGGCCAGTGCAGGGTACAAGCATTAGAAAGACTTATGAGGAGTTGTATACTTTGTTAAATGTATTTCGCGGGTAATCTGAGTGGAATGCGGACTCTTCAAGGAGCAAGGAAAGCATTTGAGTCTTAGAAGTGGATGGTTTTATATCTATCATTGCCTGGATAGTGCGTTGCGAGAATCAACTCCAACACCCACTTCGGTAACATGAGCAGATCATTCTCAAGCCCCGGTGAATGCGGTACGGCGAGATTTGGTTAGTGTGCGGGAGTAATGAACACTCGGGTGAGTGTTGTGGAGCAAATCGACTCGGTGAACTTTGTCGGCAATGCACAAGGAATAATCACCAACGGTATGTACGGCTACAATTCTTGGAGGAATCACCCGAATTTCTCTTAGGGTAGCAACAACCATCGGGGGCGAGTTCGAGTCGGGGCTCAAAGGAATCAAGGAGGGCGACGGGAATTATCAGTCCTTGATGCTGAAACAATGCTCCTCCTGCGCCACCATCACCCGAAGCATTGAGGAGATGTTCAAGACTATGATAGCTAACCGAGCTCAATTGCGGGATGACTATGTTAAGGCGACCGATGTGAAGAACAATGAGTTAGCTACAAAGGCGGCGGGTACCGGTTTGGGCAATTTCTTGGAGCCCAAAACACCGGAGCCTAGAGGAGGACTTCCTATCGACACGGACCCCAACCCCAAGCGGTGGTCATTACAAAGGTGGTTTGCGGCTTAAGGGTGGAGCAGAAAGACCACCTCAACCGATCGGAAGCGGCGAGAAACGAGAGAGGGAGCAAAGTGATGAGAGGGGAAGAAAAAGGATGCGAACCGAGAAAGACCTCCACCCCGTTCCCTCAACGATTAAAGAAACACAAGGAGGAGGCGTGTTTCAAAAGTTCATGGAGTGCTTAACCAGTACACATTAACTTACCTCTTGTTGATGTTTTTGCGGGGAGTGCCGAAGTACGCAAAGTACATAAAGGACATCGTGGCGAACAAAAGCAGGCTTACTGAGTCTGCCACGGTGGCTCTTACGGAGGAGTGCACTTCAGGATCTGAGCGGTGCCCTGGCTCTCAAGGACCCTAGGAGCGTTTGAATACAGATTACTATTGGGCGGAGTATCCGAGCTCGCGGATATGTGATTTGGGAGCGAGCATTAGAGGTGATGCCGACCTCGGTATTCAAGTTGGGAGCTAGGGAGTCCCAGACCAACAACGATCAAATCTTGCAGCTCGCGGATCGTTCCTTGGCAAGACAGATGGTATTGTGGAGGATGTGTTGGTGCAAGTCGGCCCCATCTCTCCCGGTAGACTTCGTTGTGCTGGACTTCGAGCCGGACGGAAGTTCCATTTATTTTGGGACGTCCTTTCTTAGCAACCGAGAAAGCGGCCCGATAGACGTAGGTGCGGGGGCAGCTAACTATGCGAGCACACGACAAGGTGGAGGTGTTCGATGTGTACAAGGCCACCAAGCTCCCGGCCGTGTACGAGGAACTCGGTGTGATCAACGTGCTTGAGCAAACTGATGTTGTTCGGGCGTTGAGACACGAGGAGTTAGTGGGAAAACCCCACGACGGGGGTAAGCTTGGCGAGGGGTGAGGGCGTGTTCGTGAGAAACGTCCGTCACCCTAAGGCGGAATGGCGTGAATGATGTCGAGCGACGGTAAACCGAGGCGGCAGTACGGGAGGCAACTTGACAATTTATTGTATTGTAAATGTACAGCTAGAAAAAAAGTATATATATAAAAAATGTAAATATAAAATAATATATATATATATATATATTGTGTTGTGTTTTTCAAACCTTGGGATTCTAACGATTTCTTGTTGTAAGATAAATTTCAGGTTGATCGGAGGGCAAAATGCAAAGGATCGCAAAGGAGAAAAACGAGGTAAGAAAAAAAAATTGAAAAGTGGAAAAATAGTGAGCCCACTGGCATTCGGCTCAGGTGTCACGGAGGAGGGCCTCCGCATTACCCTCAGTGACACGTAGAAGGCTGGTCCCGGAATTTTTACAAATTTGAACGCTGCGATGGCTCCGTGTCACGGAGAGGTGCTCGGCGTTACCCTCCGTGACATGTTTAATTGTTATTCGCGTCGGGTCTGCCGGATCACCGAGTAACCCGCGCGAAACCCCACTTTTGACCCGATTTCCCCCTCATTTTCCTCATTTCTCATCCCCTCCGCGACAAACTTCCCAAAATCCTTCTCCCTCCCAACGTGCCACGGACCTAGGCACATAATTTCATCAAGTTTTCTTCCGTTCATCGAATTCAAGGTATGTTCTTCAACTCTATCTCAATTTTAGTCGAATTTTTGATTTTTAGCATGAGATGTGAGTAAACCTTACCCTATGTAGAAGTGAGCGTAAATTCATTCAAGTTATTGTTGATTGATGTTCATAATATCATTGTGATTGTATGAACCGATAAATTCATTAAGCTTGATCGAGTTTTTGTGAAATTGTACCTAGGGCTTGAATTTGAATATGAAAAGGGGAAAAATATAGTGGTGTGAAATTATTGTTTTGGGTTGTGTGTTGGGTGAGATGAAGTTGGTTGTGCTAGCGGTAATATCTTTGAAAGACCGGCCAATTTTCGGGGTAGTGAAATTGTTATATGCAAGAAATGGGTTGAATTGCATGAGTTTGTGTAGATAAATAGTTTTCTTTTTTCTTTTTCCTTTGCTAAGTGCTCACGTATAAAAAATGTGATCGATGGTAATGTTGTGATTAGTTATGCGAGTGCAGTACACCGTTGAATTCTACGAATGCACAAGGCATGTTAGTTTGTGTTTTTGTTTGTTTTTGTTTATGTAAATTAGAAATAAGTATGTTCTTGCCGGAATGCTATAATTGTGGCTAAAGACTAAGTGTGGGGTGGCCTAGCCTAACCCAACCTTAGTGAAGCTAATTTTAAGTGGATCGACAATGGGGCCCATCACGCTTTATTTGACGAGGAACGTGTCGAGCAAGACAAAGGAAAGAATTGCATCTACATCGGGCGCTAGGAGAAGAGGATCAGGCCAGGAGCAGCGAGGTCAAGCTGGCACAGTTCCAGCATGACCAACGCCCGCCAATACGAACCCGATGGGTATTTGAGAAGGAAGAAATGGTATCTGGCTTATAAGGAGAACAAGTACTTCCCGAGGAGCACATTGCAAGGGAGCGTTAGCACGGGGAGTTCCCTCGAATTGTCCACCAGGATTGACCTTTGTCGGTGAGCTTCATCTTTGAAGAGCCCAAGGAGTGCACTTGATTCGGGAGTTCTATGCAAATTGGAACCCGACGCTTCGCAGTCACACCATCAAAATAAAAGGCTAATTATCCTCTTGAGCCCCATCACACAGATACCATCACAGGGCGCAGAACACGAACGCCCATGTACTCCGGTAGGCGAATATTACTCCACCATATGCGGATATCAGACGCTCCTTGTATCAGAGCCGTTCGGCTTGACACGCTAGAGCGGGCATAAGGAGAGGGCTACCATCGAGACACTGCCCTACTCATAGATGAACGAGGAAGCGGGAATTTGGCTTAAGATTGTGTGTTCTGCTTGATTCCCGGGGTGCACATGGTGAGGATGTCACCGAGGATCGCGTATGCTTGGTGTATGCCACGATGAAAGGAGGCACGGAGATCAATGCTGGGGCGGTGATCATATTCTCCATGAAGAGGGCCGTTTGCATCGGGGGCGCAGTGTGCGGGTTTGGTGGTTTGCTAACCACGTTCTGAGGGCCTAGATGTTGAGGAAGAGGCTACTGGATTATATCCCGCGAGATCGGCGTGCCGTGGGGCGTCTGAACCAAGGCACTGACACCACTCACGGGCAGTCCTTACACTAGCTAGGCGACATGCTCGGGATCGATTACATAGCCCGCATGTTCGGAGCATAGATAGCTCGGTGCGCATAGGCGGGAGGCGGCGATAGAGGATGGGCGTGGCAGCTCGACCTGGGCTACCCTTTTCGGTGAAAACGTCGAGGGCTCTATGTCGGGTGGGCCCAGCTGTGGGCAGAGTGGATGATGACGTCCCCAGCGATGAGGAAACACGTCGCGAGGATTTCGATGTTGAGTCGGAGGAGGACGACGGGGGAGATTCGAACATGGGAAACCGAGAGCGGTGGCACCGACCGAAGAAGTGGAATACTTTTGATTGATCGAGGGGAGTTTCACGACCCACTTTTGTGCTTTGTTATTTGTATGAACAGGACGGTGTTCGGTTTTAAGGTGGGGTGGGGAGTAGTTAGGTGGTGCGGTTTATCTTGTTTTGTGTGTATATTCATGTTGTTGTTGTTTTGCTTGGAAAAATTGTGACCATTTGTGCTTTTTGTGTGTATGTTTCGTGTTGTAATTTATTTTATTTTGAAATTTGTTGTGTCTTTGTTGAATGTTGTTAGCTGGTTGTGTACATATATTGTTTATCAAAATCATCGATAGTTTTATACATATATTTTTATCGAAATCGTAGAAGTATTTTTAAAAATTTTCGTTAATTATTTTTATGATTGGGTTTCTCGGCGTTTTGTTTCGGTTCTTTCACTTGAGAAGAGTCCCATTGAGCCAAAGTCGTAAATAGTGACCGTTCCCTATGATGGATGGATGACGACCGTCTTAAGTGAAATGTAGTCGATAGGAGTAGTTTTTGTCTTTTATTTTTGTTTGTTTGGTTGTATCCATCGTGTTGCTACTCTATGGCTGAAATTCTTGTTGCGTGTTGTACATGATATTTAGAATGCAAAGGTGATTCGTATGAAAGCATGCAGTTTTGTACATATGTTGAGATACCTAGGCCATAGAATTTGATTCGGTGTAGGTGAGGCTTAATGTTTGAATTCTTGTAATTAGCTGATTGAAAGAGGTACGCGAATATGTCTTGAGTTGAGCATGTGCAATGAGTGTCTAGTGAGGTTCGATTATTCCATGCTATTGTGAATTGTCTAGAACGACTGTCGTATTGTACGAAATGAAATGAAGGAAGTGTAGTGTAGGAAAAGGATGGTAGGCGTTTCTTTGTTTTAACCGAAAGTTTTTTTTTCTTTTTCATACCCACCTCAAATGTCAAATCCTAGTTAGCCCATTGAGCCTTTTGCTATTTTTTCTTTTTGTCGAAAAGGTGTAAACCCGAGCTTAACCCTTTCTTTTCATTATTCATAAATCTAATCAAAAGCTCTTAAGCGCTCAAGAAAAAAATAATTTTCCCACGAGTGTCAAGAGGTAAATTGTGAAAAAAAAGGAAAAAGCAAAGTGATGAAAGTAAGAAGAAATCAAAGGTGCACTAGCCAGGTTTAAAGAAAATAAAGATGTATAACTAATCTTTGTTGTTTAGTCGGTATTGCTTAAGTGGGGACAAAAATAAAGAAAGACTTCAAGAATGGGAGGAGGAAGGAAGAAACAATGCCCAGAATGTGATGGGATGTATTGAAAAAGCGCTTAAGGACTATTTTCTATTATTGGTTAGCCCAGTATATACTAGTTCCGTAGCTTACATTACAACCCGTTAAGTCTACGTGATCTTACATCACGCGTCCTTATATTAGTGGAGTAATACACTAGAGGCAAGCCTGGTTCATGCCGATGCATGTGAATTCTTTTTGGGAGAAGTGAAGAACTGTGTGTATATGCCCCTTTTTGCATGAAATGTTTTAGAGTTCATATGATTAAAGCGGAATTCTCTTGTGTTGTGAGGGCACATGTTTGACGAAAGGTTGAATTTCGTGTCGGATATCTTGATCAGCTAATTTGCATGAGTTTGTCGTGCTCAGTGTCGATTCTTGAGTCTAGGAGGTCTTGAGGTGTTAATGTCATTGTAATGATGATACTATGCATGTTTTCTTGATGATTTGCTATGTAAATAATCGGTATAAGTAGCTCGGATTGTCGAGCCAGAGTAGCCATGATGGGGTGTCAATTGCATGAGGCGTAAGATTATTGTTCGGGGTGAACAAGATTTTAAGTGTGGGGTAAGAGATCTTGGGCATATTTATATGCCCAAGTGATACTCAAATGCGTCGTTTTGTCTTGTTTATCTAACAATGTTTGTACTTTCTCATGTAAATTGTAGGAGTTGATTTATACTAACCAACATGATTAAGCGTTGTTTGCAGGAAAAATATACTTTTAATGAGCTAAGATGCATGTGGGAGGAATCGGAAATGAACTCGGAAGCGAGCAAGAAATGGCCAAGGAAAGCAGGAATAAGGGCTCCGCGATGGAGCGGTGTCACTTGTTGCCATCGCGGATGCATGTCCGGAGGATTTAATTGGCAAAGATTCCCGAAGGGTCACTTGATTCATGCATGTGGACCTAGTACACGGAACTTGACATTCCAGTAAGGGTACGCATTTGTGCCGTGTCACATTGGTCAAGCTCCGCGTTGCATGCCATGCCACGTTGGTGATAAATGCACAGACGACCAAATTCTAGAGAGCTTCCGCGTTTGCACCGTGTCACGGAGGCGGTGCTCCGCGTGCACTCCATGACACGTTGCTATTATTCGGGAAAAATTCCACCAGTATAAATAGAACACTTAGGTTCATTTTTAATTATTCTGACTTGGTGGAGCAAGAACGTGGGTTACGGGCAGTTGAGAGGACGAAAATCTTAGGGTTTCTCTCTATCTCTTTCTCCTTTCTTTCAATTGTTTGTATGATTTACAATAATTAACGATGTTTAATCCACAAATTAGTGGCTAATTTCACTTCTTGCTGAGGTTAGAAACAATTGTATTGAAATGTGATTGTTGATCATTTGGTTTTTCATCTTTTCTTCCATGGTTGTTCTATTAATTCTTGTTCTTCTTGCATTAATGTTTGGCCAATGTTAATGTAAATCTAAAAGTCGGTTTCACTGAGAGCACGAATTAAGTTGTGAATTAATAGGATATGATCTGTTCTTAGTTTGGGAAAATTGAGAATTGATTTACCTTCAGGATAGAAATATATACCTGAAAGTCGTATTAGTCAATTGTGGAATCGATTTTGTATGGCTAGAACATGGTGCTTCTTATCACGAGAAATGTAGGTGGAAGGTTCATGATTCTTAAGTTGGGTTAAATACGAGTTTTAATCCATAGGCATAAGTTCCGACTAGCAACCGGAGAAAAGATTAACCAGCTTGTATCGATAATTAATTTCTCTACACGTTCGTTTAGCCTCGGCATGCTCATTCATAGTTCGAGACTCACTTGTATATTCATTTAGACTTAGTATAAATTTAGATAACAAAATATAAAAACTTTTCTTTACATTGTTATACTGCATTTGTAGATTCGTTAAGTGACACTTGAGTAGATTGCCCCGTAGTCCAGTCCCTGTGTCCAGTCCCTGTGGGATCGATACTTGGCTTACTTGAGCCACTTACTACTTGTTCGACCACGTGCACTTGCGTGTAGTCATCCAGACAGCCGAACACCTTTCCCATGAAAATAAAACATAGAAAGTATTTATATATACATAAGAATCCTTTTCCTAAGATAATAGGGTAATTTTCCATAAATGGCGCCGCCTGAGCTACTATAGATCCTACAATCCATAGCAGGATTGTACGGATTGTACCTGCTAGCTATATGTCCTTGGCTTGCTGAAATTTGGCTAAGTGTTGGGCCTTGGTAGTCGTACATGATTCCTATGAGTCATACTATTTTTTCTTGGCTTGACTCTGAGAATTCTCAATTTTGCTGAAGTTCTTCACGAGTGTGATGGTACGAATCGTACATTGACGCCACGACTCGTACTGTCTATCCGTGTCAGGAGTCAGCCTCTTGTGTAATTCTTTTGAATATTTTCACGACTCAATGATATGGCCCGTACAAGCATTGTACGACTCGTACTGAGAGTCATAGGATGCACTCTTCACAACTCAGCCATCTGAAACATTTCACGATCTTCAGTACGACTCGTGGCATCAACATATGGCTTGTACTGTGACTTGTGACTTTAGCCCATTTTCTATACTTTCAGGCTATCTTTTGCACATTCATGCTCCAACACCTATTTGTCCTGTAACCAAAGAAAAGGTGTCATATATCCTTATAAACACACCTAAGTCCATGCTATTTACTTAGTTTTGAGCGTCGAAAGTGTTGTAATCTCACAACACATGAACATCCTCAATTTATGAATTTTTCATGTCCTCGGGCAAAGAAAAGAAAAAACTAAACATGATGCTCAACTAGAAAATAAACCTAGAATACAACAGCCAATTCCAAACAAAACTTGCTCTATACATTCAACAACTTTTGCTGCTTCTTCTATGAAACATTATCAGCTAATGTACTACAGGCAACCACAAAACATGCTAAGCAGGGATCAAGACATGTCATCTAGCTATCAACAGGAAATCAAGTCATCACCGATGCTTTTCGCACAGACCAATGATAAAAGTAAACATAACCCATGTACCCTCATAACAAATGAAGTCCCCACTCACAAATATATTGTCAGATATTGCATGGGACTAAACAAGCGATACTCTTACTCTCACAAAGAAGTTTCAAGTACTGTGTATCAGATACCATAGGCTTGCCCTTATTTTCTCTGCTTCGGTCTATCAGATGGCCAGATTAGGATCACTATAGGACTTGTTGTGACTTGTAATGTAGGCTTTCGGGCTGGACATGATAAATATGAAAGATTTTTGAGTGAATATCCCTTCCTTGGCACTACATACATTGGCTTCACCGTTCACCTATTTAACCCTATTTTCTTCTCATTCCTTTTCCTCCCTNTCTTCTCATTCCTTTTCCTCCCTTTTCACCTCTTTTGTATGCATTTGTATGGGTGTGGTGTATTTTCAACCTTTTCAAGAATTTATTTTTGTTTATTTTTTTTTATTATTTTGAATTCTCTTTTTCAAGATTTTCAACTTTTTCATCTCTCTTTTATCTATCACACCACACCTCATTTTTAACTTTTTCTCTTTTCTTTCCCTTTTTCTCGTTCCCACTATTTACACACCCCTACTCTAGCCATCCTCAACTTAGGCATTTTGCCTATGTTAAGGTTCACAATGTCCACGAAAGGACAAGGGCCAAAACAGGTTCATTATAAAAAGTGGGTACGGTTCATTGATTAGTCAAAGAAAAATGGTCTATTAAAGGCTCAAAATTGGAAGGGAATCATACGATTTTGGTAGGGTCATTTAGGCTAAAAGTGAGCTTATCAAAAATGGTCTATGACCACATCCTAACCAACCATCCTTAGCCTATGCAAAGACCAACCAGGTAAGTTCTAGATCTTCAACACAGTACTAAAGTAAGTATCCAGCCTCGCTCGCTAATGGCACATGACTTATATTCACTTTACCTGTCTAGTTTACATATGGATTAACAAGACTACTCATGTTAATAAACTAAATGACATCAAAAGATCCACAGAAATCATGCATGCAGTCACAAATACATAGCTAATGCATCAAAAATTTTAAAAAGGGTTCATTTTTTTCCAAAAGTTCAAAACTAGTGCACTTTCATTGGCTAAGTACTCCTAAGTTATTTCCTAATTAATCAAAAATTACAAAATTAGAAAATAAAATCCTAAACATGTCATTTCTACTAGATAGCATGCCCGAGGGAAAAGAAACACGGCAAGAAAAACCCTCGGACGAATCCAAAAATCTCAAAAATTACAAGTACACCCCCTCCCCTTTTTGAAAATTGAGTTTCGTCCCCGAAGCATGAACTACAAGAATAGAGGGAAGGGAACATACCTGTGGCGCTGTAGGCGCTCCTATCATCCTGCGGAGGAGGTACTTCCGCTGCAATCGTGGCGCTAGTGGTGGCTGACGCACTCAGTGGTGTATCAATAGGGGAGTGGTTACCCCATCAGTAGTCTCAGCCGCCTCTACGGCCTTTGTGGTGATCGGGGATGAATGTGGCTTGCCCAAAGGGTCCTTGCCACTAGCAAGCTCGGGCTGAGCCATGGTAGAGCTACCTACTCCTCTAGCTCGCTCCTCTAGCTCTGACATATGTGGGTCATGAGTCTGCAGCTCTTTGCTTATTCCCGCTTGCGTTCTCTTCTTTCTTTCTTCCTTTTATTCCTTAAACTTTCTTCTCCAACATCCTTGGAGACTCTTTTCTTCCCTTTTTCTCTAGCAGCTATCATCGGCTCCCAATAAGTCGCCAAGTCAATCTCCTCATCAGGCTCTTCATCAAGGTCCGGAAGAGTGAGGGATGATAAGACTGCCGGTTGTCGTGATGACAACTCGACTACTTAGCTCCGAAGAGCCCCCAACTCCTCACAGAGACTGCTGGTATCCGTTTGCTCTGCCATACTCATGTTGAACCGGCTCTCAAATCCATCCATGCGAGCATGTAAGGCCTGTGTTGTTGTGTCAATCTGTGCTTTGACCCATGGCTTCACTTTCTCCATCGTAGCCTAAATTTTTCTTTCGGCCATGGTCAACCTCTTGGCCAATTTTTGGGGAAAATCATGGGGCACTAGGATGTACCCTGCTGGAGTCTGAGTCGACAGACTAGGAAGTGGTGTAGAAGAAGTGCTAGGAGCTACCTCTAAATGACCGGCATCTGTAGTCGGTGTCTCGCTCTGCTCCTATGAGGTGAGGGCATTCACCTCTGCCCCCCTGTTGGCTGAGTCTATGGAACTGCTGTGGGAAGTCGAGCTCTATTCACTGGGTTCATTTCATCCCAAATTAAGCCAATGTCTTCTATCCTCTTCCGTCCAATCAAGAGCTCCTCACCCCGTCATACTGGCATTTCTGCCTCTTTGCATAATATGAAAATGAGGCTCGGGAAGGGGATTAGAGTGCTCAATCCCACAGCCCGATCTCGTATTTTCTCTGCAATGATCCTTGGGATTAGAGTGCTCAATCCCAAAGCCCGATCTTGTATTTCCTCTGCAATGATCCTGGGGATGTTAATGGGATATCTGGACATGAGGCATGCTAATAGAGCTGCTCTGTCTGCACTCAGAGTGTTGTAATTGACCGTAGGTGCTAATTGGTGGCGCACTAGTGTCCAGCAAACTTTAGCTATGAAGTTGAGTGAGGTTTTGGTAACCTTCTTTCCACCTGAGACCCATTCTGCTTCCTCTTTGTCTTCAGCTATAACACCCGCCAACCATTGTAGCTACCTTTGTCTCTTCTCAAATCCCAGCTACCTAAGTTGCTTCAGTGCCTCCAGTCGAAACTCATATTCTGGTGTGGCATGTGGAGGTATGAACTAGGACCCCTACAGGTCCGAGAGATAGTACACTCAGAGATGCCTACCTCTCACCCTTTGACCATGACACTCTCCAATCTGGGCTGGTCTTTCACTTTATTCCCCTTCTTTTCCTTTTCCTCCATGGTCACTAAGTAGTTGTCTTAATACTCTCGAACTATCTCTGAAGTGTACTGGTCCAGAGTCCTAGCCATCCATTCGAGCCCATAAAAACTAAATATCTGCTTCATCTCCTCTACTTCATTCAAGGTGTTGGTAAGGATCCGCGGTTCTTCTTGGATGCTCCGCCTAGGTTTATTTTTGGCAGTGAGAGCAATGCCTTGTTCATAGATTTTCTGTCCTCTTGGCACTCTCTACCGATTGGTATGACTCTCCCTAGGCGGGATCTGCTGTTGCTCAGCATTAGGAGCCTCCTCCTCAGACTCAGAACTGCCACTTGCCTCTCCAAATTAGGTCTCCTCAAACCCTTCTTATGCATTTAAGCCGCTTCCCAACTCCTGATTACCTTCTTTATCTCCCTCCTCAGACTGGGGAGCTTTCGCAGATGTGGCAGTAGCTGCAACGGCTTGTGTTTTGGCCTTTTCCCTAGTGGTTCGGGTTTCGTCGATGTCTGATGTATCAACCTGGTACTCCTCAACTGAACCACTAGGGGAGTTGCCTGCTAACTCAGGCTCAGACTCAGATGTTTCATCATGTAATATCCTCTGAGCAGTTTCTTGGATGCTTTGCGCTTCATCGTCACTGTACCTGTAGAGAAAAGAGTTAGAATTCCATATCTAAGAAAGAAAAACAAGAAGAGAAATTCTCATTATCTAACCACGGGTCAACAGTACGGGTCGTACCTTGGAGGTACGACTCGTATGAAGTCCCAAAAATCCTATGTGCACGTTACAACTCGTACCACGAAGGTACGATCCATATCTTGAGTCATCTAAGGATGCCCCTTCACTGCAAATTTCTTTGTATTTTTCCATGACCCATAGGTCGATTCACAAGTCGTAGGAAGGACCATACTGCCTTATATGGACTTGGCCCTGTTCAGGTCTTTGGTATAAATGCACAGTACGACTCATAGTGGAAAACCACAAATCGTACTAGGTTTTGTACCTCTGGTCTTGATTTATTTTATCTTGGGACAGTCCCAATGAGCCATCCTACGAGTCATAGTATCAAACTGCGAGTCATAGGAAGGCTTGTGATGCCTGTCCCTGTGCAGATTTTGTTCCAATTTTTAGGGAGTCTTATTTATGTTTTGGGTACTCATAATTCCCCAGGTCTAGGCATGTAGTTCAATTTAATACTACTCATCCCTCCCCTTTTTCGTCACTACCCGTAACTCAATTTCAAATGCTTTAACGCACAAGTTCATCCACTTTAAAATTTGCAGTCGCATATAGTCCTATAACACCCTTGGTCATTGTCTCCTTCAAATTTTTCGAGAAAAAATTAAGACTCACAAGGGTTCTATCATCATTACATCAAGCACATAAGTTATCTCAATATTCAAAGCAATACACTTACTTTTTGCTTCTTTCTTCGACTAGTAGTACGAAATTAGGGTTGAGATGAACTTGCTTGATAAAGAAATTGCTCGATTGTTCTTTATTTTTGAGTTACGAGTGTGAGGGAGTCATGAGTATGCTTCGTGGGTTCGGTTTTGATTGCGTGGGAGAGGGGTATGCTTTGGTTTGAAGTTTAAATAAGTGACAAGCATATTTGAAAACCTGGGCAGAGTCAGGGTTATTTCAAAGATTTTGACTTGTCATGACTCGTACCAAGAGTTGTAGGAATGCCCCACGACTCATCCCTCGGACCCGTACTTCAAAGAGTTGAAAACTTACCTGGGGACCTAAGAGAGCCTTTTACCACTCGTACCATGTAAGTACAGTCTGTATGATGACTCATAGGTCTTTACCTTGCATAGCTTGCGTGGTTCACAAGAACAGTAAGTACTACGACCTGTATAGTTGAGTTACGAGTCATAAGACCAACCATACCCTGAACTCATTTACTGAAACACCTCTCTGATTCTCACCACAACTCATGCTACAATTCGTACAACCCTCTCACTAGTCGTACTGAGAGTCATAGCACCTACTTTTCAGCAATTGGTCTACCACCAATTTTTGTTTTTCCCTGCACACTGAACACACCTTAGTTAAATCACTTGGGTTGCCTCCCAAGAAGCGCTTGATTTAACATCGCGGCACGATGCAGGTGTCCTGGTTACTTGGAATTCACCAAACCACCACTTGGGTTGCCTCCCAAGAAGCGCCTGATTTAACGTCAAGGCACGACGCAAGTCTCTTGACTACTCAGAATTCATCAAGTGACTCAGATTCATCATCAAGTGCTGAGCTACACTGAATTCCTTCGGTTGCTGCATTGACCGACAGATGTTGAAGGTGACCTCTTCTTTGTTCAGTCTGCACTTAAATTAGCCTGCCTCTACATCTACCAAGGTCCTCCAAATTGCAAGGAATGGTCGCCCCAAAATGATTGGGACCTCATAATCAACCTCACAATCTAAAAACACAAAGTCTTCTGGGAATATGAATCTGTCTACCTTAACAAGCACATCGAATAGGATCCCCACTGGATTCTTCATAGTTCTATCGGCCATCAGTAGCCACATAGTAGTCGGTGTGGGGGCTCCTAAGCCCAATTTCTTAAATACTGTCAAGGGCATCAAGTTGATGCTTTCTCCCAGATCACAAAGTGCCCTTGCGAACTCGACATTGCCAATGGTGCAAGTTATAGTGAAAGCACCTAGATATTTCTTCTTTTGAGCTAGGACCCATATAGTTATGGCACTACAGTGATGTACATTATCTACCGGCTCATAGCTTATGGACCTCTTCTTCATCACCAAGTCCTTCATAATCATAGCATATCCCGGCATTTGTTGCAATGCCTCAACCAATGGTATGTTCACAGATAATTGTTTAAGCATTGATAGAAATTTCTGAAACTTATCATTTTCCGCCCTTTTCTTCATTCTTTGGGGGAACGGTGGAGGTGGTCGCGGGATAGCATTGTACATTTGAGTTTCCCCTTGATTAATGTCAGGTTCTTTCTCACCTATTGGGGCCTCTGGCAACTCAGCATTTTTGGCGCCCTCCATCTCAACACTCTTCTGATTCTCCTCAGCTATGCTCTCTTTTTTCCATTCAACTACAATTGGAAAAGAGGGGATAACTGTGGTCTTACCACTCCTAGTCATCACCGTCATGCAGTTGCCATACTTTGGGTTCTGGGGTGTTGCTAGGTAGTGTACCCTTTTGTCTAGGGTTTAGTGATGCTGACAGTTGCCCAAGCTACTGTTCAATCTGCTTGATGGCTGTCGCATGATATTCCACTCTCTGACCCATGCTTGATATGTCACCATGGATTTTCTTCAATTGATCATTAGTGGACCTCACCTTTTTCAGCATCTCGGTCGTCATGCTCTCTAACTTTGACTGCCCAGCCTCTCCTTCTCGTGCATTAGGAGGCACATATATTCCAGATCGGTCGTTGCAGTAGTCGTCGTTCCTTCTCCATTCTCCATCATGCTCACGACCTCGACTCCTGTCTCTGTACCCATTTCAGTTGTAGTTATCTCTATATTGGTTCTGGCCTTGGTTTCAAGAACCTTGGCGCCAATCGTCTTGTCCAGACACTTGGGTGTTGGCTCGAAAACCCGCCACTTGGCTGTCCATGAAATTTGCCTCCTCCTCAGAATTAGAGTAATCCTCTCCCATCTCCAGTCCTTGTGTCCCCACTGCATTTACCTTTTTGGCTCCTGCTCCCATAACGTTCTTTGTAAGAAAATCCGACGATGTTTACATATGAGCCAACTCCAGATCGTGTTCTTTTTCCTTCCTATGTTGGTCTGTAGTCAAACCAATAGCAAATGTACCGGCCGCTGCATCTGCTTCCCTAATATGCCATGCCCTGTTTATTTTAGTCACCCTATCAAGGATAGTAGTAACTTGCTCCCACGTGTGACTCATTAATTCTCTTCCTTCCACCGTGTCTACCACAGCTTTTGTGCTATTGTTTAATGACCTATAAAAAATTTCCAACAAACTGTCATCTGGAATCTTATGGTTTGGGCACTTTATCAACTTCTTCTTGAACCTCAACCAGGTTTCATAAAGTGCCTCAGTTTTGAGTTGTCGGAAATCATAAATCTCATCTTTAAGCTGCAACATTCTGGAGGGGGGAAAGAATCTCTCCAAGAAGGCTTGCTTGAGTTCCCTCCAGTTGGTTATGGAGTCATTGGGCAACTCTGATAACCATAATGTGGCTTCCCCTGACAGAGAAAAGGGGAATAATCTAAGCCTGATAGCATCTTGGTTAACTCTAGGCAACCTATACACCTTTCATATTCCAACAAAGTTCATCAGGTGTAGGTTGGCGTCATCCGCTGCGTGACCACTGAACACCCTTTTGATGTTTAATAGTTGAATCATGGTGCTCGTGATGTCAAATTTGGCCCCAGGGGGCAGTGGTGGTGGTACAATTTCTCCAGTTGACCCAACTTCATCAATGTATGGGTCCTCATCATTGAAGAACTGAGGGGCAATTCTATGACCTCTATTGCCCCGACAATGTCGTCTAGCATTAACAACCTCTTCTCTATCATCTTCCGCATCCTAAAGTGCATCTTGCCGAGCTAGCTCGACTTGCCTAACTTCTTCAGCTATGCGGGCATCTCTCTGTTTCCTGGTTTTCCATTCTGCGGAGTGTCCGTTCAATTTCGCGGTTCAACGGAATCAGGGGATTTCCACTACTCCGAGTACTTGGCATCCACCGGAAAACAACCTGTGGTTATCACAAACAAAAAAAAATTTAATTGAAGAAAGAACTACCAAAAGTCAAATACAAGCAATTAATCTAGTGTTAGCCTATTCCCCGACAACGGCGCCACTTTTTGATAATGCTCAAACCACACCTCCTACTGAAGTATGAAGCGGATGCTGTCAATAAAGGACCCAAAAAAAAGGTTGGGGTTGAACCCACAGGGAATATGGAAGATCTAGACTAATGCTGGTAAGTGAACTTGTCGGTTAGTTACTCCAATTAGGGGGTTTAAGAAAAATAAAAATTAGAAACAATGATTGAAATTGTGATGTAAAATCAAGAATTAAGACTAACTTGGATTTTTGTCCCCCATGGGTTCATAACTCCTTCGGGTATACACACGTGATCAATACCAATGCTTATTTGCAGAACTGATAACTAGGGTTCATCAAAACAACTGGTTTATCCCTATTGAATGACCATACTTAATCAACGGGTCAGGTCTCATGAGCGATTTCAAATTAACTATTATCAATTTGTTACAAATTTAACTATGTTGCGACCACAACTCAAGTTAATACAATGATCATCAAGATCAACGCTTCGTTGTAATTCTCTTTTCCTAATTTCTACCTCTCTAGGATCAAGCAAGTAAAGAATTCGGGTAAGTCCTAACGTTGTACACCATTAAGAAACGTTTAAGCATGAAGAGGATACAATACAAGCTTTTTGCATTGGCTTTGAATCACTTTTGTGCAACCCTAGCTCATTAATCCACCATGGTTCCCACAACCCTAGCTATGGAGGTTTTAGCCTCTCATAATTGCAAGATTGTGATATACATTCATAATTAAACACATCAATCAATACTTACAATGGTAGATGAGAGAAAAACTTCTTTGATTATATCCAAAATAACTCAAGAACAATTCACAAAAATCAAAAAGAAAACAAGAAAAGGTTGATCACAAGCCAATCAACTCAATTCTATGTTGTCTCGGTGTTCTCTAAAGTTCTCTCACGTCTTCTAACCTCTTCCCATGAAAATAAAACATAAAAAGTATTTATACAAAAATAAGAATCTTTTCCTAAGCTAACTGAGTAATTTTCCATAAATGGTGCCGCCTGAGCCACGACAGATCCTACGTTCTGTAGCAGGATTGTACGGATCGTACCTGTTATCCGTCTATCCTTGGCTTGCTGAAATTTGACTAAGTGTTGGGCCTTTGTACAACTCGTACATGCTTCCTACAAGTCGTTTTGTTCTTCCTTGGCTTGATTCTGAGAATTCTCAATTTTGTGAAGTTCTTCACGAGTGTGATGGTATGACTCGTACCTTGACGCCACGACTCGTACAATCTATTTGTGTCAGGAGTCAGCCTCTTGTGCAATTCTTCTGAATATTTCCACGAATCAATGCTACTGCTAGTACAAGCATTGCACGACTCGTACTGAGAGTCATAGAATGAACTCTTCACAACTCATCCATCTGAAACTTTTCACGGTCTTCAATACGGCTCGTAACATCAACTTACAGCTCGTACTGAGACTTGTGACTTTAGCCCATTTTTTGCACTGTTAGGCTAACTTTTGCACATTCATGCTCCAACACCCAAAGAAAAAGTGTCTTATATCCATATAAACACACGTAAGTCCATGCTATTTTCTTAGTTTTGAGCGTCGAAAGTGTTGTAATCTCATAGCACATCAGTGTCATATGGAGATATTAAATCATGCGCTCTTTGGGAGGCAACCCAAGTGGTGGCTTGGTGAATTCTGTGTAACCAAGCCACCAGAGTCGTGTCGTGATGTTAAATCAAGCGCTTCTTGGAAGAAAACCTGCCACAACCCAAACATAGGCCCAGATCGATACACGGGACAAGGAACCCTCAGAGACTCCAAGTCGACCCATGGCATGAACATACAACTAACTCCATTAATAAAAAGCAGAAGATTCAAAATACATAACATAGCGGAAGTCTAAACATGGCATTAGGTCTGAAATTACATCACATGCATTAAAAGTTGAATATAAACTATGTTCGAGAAAGCCTCTATCATAGACGAGTTGATGGGACAAGACCCCAACTAACTCTCTAAACTAAAATTGAAAATACACCAACATAACTGAATAAAGGAGGGGCCCTCAACAGATGAGGACTCACCAATAGAGACTGGTGTTACTTCGAAAGCTGGCTAGGGTCGAGGCTGAATCTAAGTACCGGAGCCTGTATCATGAAACGATACAGCATAGAGTATGCGGTCAGTACGTGGAATGTACCGAGTATGCAAGGTAAGTAAAACGGACGTTTAAAATACATAAAAATTCATAAGAGTAGAATAACATGATCATAACATAAATATTATAATGCAACATAAGACTCGAGGTTTTAAAACATTCGTAAATCATTCATAATCATGCTTACAAGAGAAAAGCTTTATTAACATAACTTGAGCCAACATATATAATCATTACCATACATAAATCATGAGGAATAGTGGGAGATTCTTATAACCGACATACCCCATATGAGCACACATGGAGCCTGATCTATAAACCCCTAGTCGGGAGGGTGTTCGTACCTTGCCAAGGGTAGAACCACGAAAGGCATGATATCACTCATGAAAGGCCCATTTGGGACAAAGGGGACAGTCTCAAGGGAGGTCCCATCATGACCTACAGTAGCACGTAGTTATGAGATTCGGGACAAAACCTGGGCCCCGAACCTACTCGGTGTTAAATACTACTCCCAAATATATATAGTGCTCATAGGATGACATACATGAAATTCATGTTCTAGTTAAATCATGATAATCATTAGCATGCTTGAAATACATGAACAAGACATGAAAGTAAGGCCCATGAGTTGTCCATAATCATAAATCATAAATCATGAGGTTCATGAGTATTTGTAAAACATGTATATACTTGATATTCATAAATTCATGATGAGCATTTGAGGAAAATCATATTATAAGTCATAAATCATAATGGGCTAAAGAGGATCAAAATCATGATGAAATCATAACTTGATTTTGACTAGAAACATGCATAATTAGGCATGATTTGATTTAAATATGAATCTATAAATTTATTTTCAAAATAGTTATAAAATCTACCCATAAATCATAAAATATTATTTAATTCATGAAAGATATTGACTCATAGATAGATCATAGAGAAATTCACAAGAATTAGATTAAACCTCGTAGATCATGGAACTTGAATTGTAGAAGTAGAATTTCATGAAATTGATAGTAGTTTGGGCATGAGAGTGGGAGGAACTCTCTTTAATAGCATCACATACCAGGGTAGATTGATTTTTTCCTCTTCCTTGAACACCCAAAAGAAATTGAAGAAGAATTGATGGATTTAAGCTTTGATCACCTCTACGAGCCTCCCATTCTTTCATGCATGGATATGGTAAGGATTAGGATAGGTTTAAATCTTTAAAAAACCTCATAACTGAGCATCAAACGACGTAGTTTAGGCCTTAGGACCATAGAAATTACGGAAAAGTCCTTAATAAACTCGCAGAGAAAACTAGACTGCCAATCCCAACAAGGGACTGGACAAGTTGCCTCCATGGACCACGACTCGTGGTCAGGACTCGTGATGTACATTGTTCAAATTCACCTGAGCCTCACCACGGAGGACCCTACGATTCGTTACTGCTGGGCACGATTCGTTACCTCCAGTCGTCGAGTGCACTACCACTTTTCCTAAGAGGGTCCCCACGAGGGACCTAACGCATAGTCATTGGTGATCATGACTCGTGGTCACCTCTCGTGATCTTTACTTCCCAAAAATCCCTGATCCTGATACAGCATAGCGATCCTACAATCCTTATCCAGGTCCACCACTCTATGAACAAACCTGCTCACCCGAGCTCTCTGATCTGCCACTAACTCGGGCACATACTTGGATAGACGGGTGAACTCCAAAGCATACTCCTGAACTGACATGATACCCTGCTTCAGATTCACAAACTCAACCGCTTTCAGTTTCCTCATCTCACGAGGGAAAAACCGATCTTGAAAGGCGGCATGAAACTCATCCCAACTGATAGGGCCTACTCCCACTGCCCTACTATCTTTCCAATGTTTGAACCAGATATGTGCAACCCCTTTCAGCTGATAAGAGGCCAAGTCGATGTACCCTCCATTTGCCACCCCCATGACTTGGGTGATCTTCAGAATCTCATCAATGAACTCATGTGGGTCCTTATCTACTTTTGACCCAAGGAACTCTGGTGGGTTCATCCTCAGAAAATCCCTAACCCGAGCTACCGCCACATTCCATTTTGAGGGAGATGCGCCACTGCCTGTTGATTGAACTGGGCGGTCAAAGCCTGTGCTAGCATCTGTATGGCTGCCCTGAATTCAGCGTGGGCAGCCGGCTCTGGTGCATACTCCTCATGGGCTGGTGGGGCCTGATGGTGCCCCTCTACATTGCCGTTCTCGGGGCCATTTCCATTTCTCCTTCCATTCACTCAATATGGAGGCATGATTCTGCAAACATATATCGCACGAGTTAGAAGAATAGATAGACATTTCATCGCACAACATGAGATCATTAAATAAGGGAATATTTCCTAAACGTTTCATAGACTCTTCGTCATAAGTGTGGCACGCTTCACGCCCATGAAAAAAGACTCTACTTAACGCGGATTTCAGATACCCTAGGACACTTCAAACCTATTGCTATGATACCAAGTTTGTCACGATCCAAACATAGGCCTAGATTGAGACACAGGACAAAGAACCTTGAGGGACTCCAAGTCGGCCCATGGCATGAACATACAACTAACTCAATCAATAAAAAGCGGAAGATTCAACATACATAACATAGTGGAAGTCTAAACATGGCATAAGGTCTGAAATTACATCACATGCATTGAAAGATGAATATAAACTATGTCTGAGAAAGCCTCTATCATAGACAAGTTGATGGGACAAGACCGCAACTAACTCTCTAAAATAAAACTGAAAATACACCAATATAACTGAATAAAAGAGGGTCCTCAACAGATGAGGACTCACCAACAGAGACTGATGCTACTCCAAAAGCAGTCTAGGGTCAAGGCTGAATCTGAGTACCGGAACTTTATCATGAAATGATACAGCATACAGTATACGATCAGTACGTGAAATATACCTACTATGAAAGGTAAGTAAAACGAATGTTTAAAATATATAAAAGTTCATAAGAGTAGGACAACATGATCATAACATAAATATTATAATGCAACATAAGACTCAAGGTTTTAAAACGTTCATAAATCATTCATAATCATGCTCATGAGAGAAAAGCTTTATTAACATAACTTGCGCCAACATATATAATCATTACCGTACATAAATCATGAGGAACAGTGGGAGATTCTTATAACCGACATACTCCATATGAGCACACATGGAGCTCGACCTGTAAACCCCTAGTCGGGAGGGTATTTGTACCTTGCCAAGGGTAGAACCATGAAAAGCGTGATATCATTCATGAAAGGCCCATTTGGGGCAAAGGGGACAGTCTCCAGAGAGGTCCCATCGTGACCTACGGTGGCACGTAGTTTTGCGATTCAAGGCAAAACCTGAGCCCCAAACCTACTCGGTGTTAATACTACTCCAAAAACATATATAGTTCTCATAGGATAACATACATGAAATTCATGGTCTAGTTAAATCATGATAATCATAAGCATGCTTGAAATACGTGAACTAACCATGAAAGTAAGGCCCGTGTGTCGGCCATAATCATAAATCATAAATCATGAGGTTAATGCATGCTTGTAAAACATGTATATACTTGATATTCATAAATTCATGATGAGCATTTGACGGAAATCATATCATAAGTCATAAATCATAATGGGCTAAAGAGGATCGAAATCATGATGAAATCATAACTTGATTTTGACTAGAAACATGCATAATTGGGCATGATTTGATTTAAATCTGAATCTATAAATTTATATTCAAAAAAGTTATAAAATCTATCCATAGATCGTAAAACATGATTTAATTCATGAAAGACATTAAGCCATAGATATATCATAGAGAAATTCACAAGAATTAGATTAAACCCCATAGATCATGAAACTTGAATTGTAGAAGTAGAATTTCATGAAACTGATAGAAGTTTGGGCATGAGAGTGGGAGGAACTCTCATTCATAGCCTCACATACCTGGGTAGATTAATTTTTTCCTCTTCCTTGAACACCAAAAAGAAATTGAAGAAGAATTGATGGATTTAGACTTTGATCACCTCTAAGAGACTCCTATTCTTGAATGCATGAAATGGTAAGGCTTAGGATAGGTTTTACTCTTTAAAAACCCTCATAACTGATCTTAAAAAGATGTAGTTTAGGCCCAAGGACCATAGAAATTATGAAAAAGTCCTTAATAAACTCATAGGGAAAAATAGACTTCCAGTCCCAACAAGGGACTGGACGAGTTGTCGCAATGGACCACGACTCTTGGTCAGGACTTGTGACGTACACTGTCTAAATTCACATAAGGCTCGCCATGGAGGACCTTACGATTCGTTAGTGCTGGGCACGAGTCGTTACCTCCAGTCGTCGAGTGCACTGCCACTTTTCCTAAAAAGGTCCCCACGAGGGACCTAACCGATCGTTGTTGGTGACCACAACTCGTAGTTACCTCTCGTGATCTTCACTGCCTAAAAATCCCTGATCCTTCTCCAACCTTGAGCATGACTGGTTCAACGATTCGTAGGGTCTGACCATGACTCGTGGTCATGCCCGTGGTGACCTCAAATCACAAATCCCAAAACATAAGGCAAGTACCTCACCACGAGTCACCTAATGACTTGTGGTCAACCCCACGGGTCCAGTAACGACCCGTTCTAAGACCTGGTGTAGATTTTCCAGTTTTTCTCCATTTCAACTCCCAGGTCCTATCTTTGGGCTTTCGGGGCAATACAAAACCCAAGTGACTTAACTGATGTGTGTTTCATGTGCAGGGGAAACAAAAATAGGTGGAAGAAAAAATTGCTAAAGAGGCAGGTGCTACAGTTCTCAATACGACTTATGAGAGGGTTGTGTGAGTCATAGCACGAGTCATGGTGAGAATCAGTGATGTACTTCAGTGCATGAGTTCAGGATAAAGTTAGTCCTACGACTCATAACTTTATTGTACGGATTGTAGTACTCACTGTGCCTATGAACTATGCAAGGCATAGACCACAATGGAAGAAAGACCTATGAGTCATAGTACGAATCGTACCCTCACAGTATGAGTCGTAAGATGTTCTCGTAGGTCCACGGGTAAGTTTCTCAACCTCTCTGTTATGGGTCAAAAGGATAAGTCGTAGGGCCTCCCTATGACTCGTGGTACGAGTTGTGACGGGTCAAAAATTTTAAAAACACCCAACTCGGCCCAAAATTTTCAAATCTTCCCTATAACCTATTTAAACTCAAAACAAATCGTACCCTTCTCCCATGCACTCAAAACTGAAATCACAACAAAAACTCACAACTACCTCACACCTGTAACTCAAAATCAAAGATCAATCAAGCAAGTTCTTGCTCAATTAACACCAAGAATCCCAACTTCCAATCCTAAGTTTCCGACTGCCAATCAAAGTAAGCAGTTATCAAGTAAGTATACTTCTTTGAATTTGATAAATATGACCTATATGTGTTTGATGCAAACCTACTTAATCCCTGAGAATCCTCTTAATGATTGAAAAAAATTTTTAAAAAAAAAGACAATGACCATAGATGTGAACAAAGTTGTGTGTGAGTGGGTAGGGGCTTGAACTTGTAAAAATTGCACATTGAACTATTAAAATTGAGCTACAGGTTGTGATTAAAAATGGGAGGAATGGGTAACTGGAAAACATGTTAAATGCATGCCTGGACTTGGGGAATTCTGAGTACCCAACACTAAATTGAAATCTCCTGCAAATTAAGTCGAAAATAAGGTAGGGACAGGCTTCACAAGCCTTCCTACGACTCGTCGTTTCATATTATGACTCATAGGATGGCTCGTTGGGACTTTTCCAGGTCAAATTTTTAATAATCACGAGGTATAAATCCTAGTACGGCTCATAGTTTACTTCTACGAGTTGTACCTGGCAGTCGTACCAAGAATCCGAGAAGGGTCAAGTCCACAAGTGACTGTAAAATCCTTCCTACAACTCGTGAAATTGACTTACGAATCATAACATGAGTCATGGAAAAATATAGAAAAATTGGTGAACAGGGGTATCCTCATATGACTCGTGGTACGGATCATACCTTCATGGTACGAGTCGTACCTCAGAGGCATAGCACTAACTTGAGACATTACAGGTCTTAGTACGAATCGGGCCTCTAAGGTGCAACCCGTACTATTGACCCATGATAAACTTCAGAGGACTTTGTTCTTGCTTTCTTTTTCTTTTTTATGGAATTCTAACCCTCTTTCTCTACAGATACAATGACGATGAAGCGTAAAGAATCAAAGGCAAGTTAACAAAGGACATTACTTGATGAAACCTCTGAATCTGATCAAGTGGGCAGCTCCCCTAGTGGTTCAGTAGAGGAGTATAGGGCCGATATATCGGACACTGATGGAACCCGAACCACTAGGGCGAATTCCTAAGGCCAAGCCGTGGCGGCTACTGCCACATCTACCGAAGATCCCCAATCTGAGGAGGTAGCTGAGGAAAGAGCTCAGGAGTCGGGAAGTGGCTCTAATGAAGAAGAGGGGTCTGAGGAGACCCAATCTGAAGAGGCAAGTAGCGGTGCTGGTTTAGAGAAGGAGGCACCAAACGTTGAGCAGGAGCAGACTCCGCCTAGGGAGAACTACACTATCCGATGGAGAGTGCCAGGAGCTCAGGAGATATATGAGCAAGGAATTGCTCTAACCACCAAAAACAAACGTAGGCAGAGCATTCAAAAAGAGTCGCGGATCCTCACAAATTCATTGAACGAGGTGGAGGAGATGAAGCAGATGTTCAGTTCTACAACTTCGAGTGGATAGCTAGGGCTCCAGACCAGTAAACTCCAGAAATTGTCCGAGAGTTCTACGCCAACTATTTGGCAACCATGGAGCAGAAGGACAAAGAGCAGCAGAAGTTGAAAGATCGGCCTAAATTGGAGAGCATCTTGGTCAGAGGCCGAGAGGTCGACATATATGAGCACACCATTGCTTGGATACTATATGGGCCCTGTACATGCTACGCCAGAATATGAGTACTGGGTGGAGGCATTGAAACAAATCAAGAAGTTGGGCTTCGATGAGAGGAGGAGTAAGATACAGTGGTTGTCCGACGCTATCGCTGAGGACAAAGAGGAAGCAGAGTGAGTCACTAGCGGAAAGAAAGATACAATTAATTCTCTAAATTTTATAGAAAAGGCCTGCTGGATGTTAGTGCGCCACTAGTTGGCACCGACGGTCAATGACAATACCCTCAGTGTAGATAGAGCGGCTTTGGCACCATGTATCATGTTCAGATACCCCATCAACATCCTGAGGGTCATCATAGAGGAGATGCGAGATTAGGCCATGGGATTGAGCACTACTATACCATTCCTGAGTCTCGTCTTTAAATTAAGCATAGAGGCAGGCATCATGGTGCGCCGGGGTGAGGAGCGCTTGATTGGAGGACAGTGGATAGCTGATATTGTCCTGATCCGGGATGAAATGAACCTAGTGAGTCGGGCCCAACTTTCCACCGCCATTCCACTGACTCGACCTATTGGGGGCACACAGGTGAATTCCCCCACCTCACAAGAGCAGGGTGAGACACTGGCTACAGATGCCGGTTATTCAAATGCATCTCCCAGCACTTCTGCTGCACCACATACTAGCCTCCCGAGTCAGACCCCAGCCGGATACCTCCTAGTGCCCCAGGATTTTCTCTAGAAGTTGGCCAAAATACTGACCATGGCCGAAAGAAAGATACAGTCAATGATGGAGAATGTCAATCCCTAAGTGAAAGCCTAGATCGAGACAGATGCACATTCCTTACATGCCCGACTTGACGGGTTTGAGAGTCGATTCAATAGGCGCATTGCTAAGCAGACGGATACAGGAAGCCTCCGTGAGGAGTTGGGGGCTCTTCGGAGCTAAGTGGATGAGCTGTCATCATGGCAACCAGCAATCATAGCAGCCCCACTCTTCCTGACCTTGATGTGAACATAGATGAGGAGCTTGATCTGGCGGCCTACTAGGAGCCCACAAAAGTAGGGAAATAGAAAGGGAAGAAGAGGGTGTTGAAGGATGTTGGAGATGAGACCCCGAGAAAGAGAAAGAAGAGAGAAAAAAGATAACACAAGCGGGTACAAGTAGAGAGCCTGCATACTTATGATGTACACTTGTCAGAGCTGCAAGAATGATCTAGAGGAGCAGGTAGCTCCACAATGGCCTAGACTGAGCTTGCCAGTGGCAGGGACCCTTCGGGCGAGCCACATTGGGCCTCGACCATTCCAGAGGTCGTAGATATGGCCGAGACTACTGAGGGGGTAGCCACTCCCCCTGTTGATCCACCAGTGAGTGCGCCGGCCACCACCACCACCACAATTACAGCGGAGGCACCTCCTCCGCAGGATGACATGAGCCCTTAGAGCACTGCAGGTATGTTCCCTTCCCTCTATGCTTAGATTCTATGCTTCGAGGATGAAGCCTGCTTTTTAAAAATGAGGGGGCGTACTTATATTTTGATATTTTGATTCACCTGATGATTTTTCTTGTCGTGTTTCTTTTTCCTCAGGCATGTTGTCTAGTCGAACCGGCATGTTTAGGATTTTAATTTTGTGTGATTTTGGTTTAATTAGAAAGTAGCCTAGGAGAACTCAACCAATAAAGTGCACTAGATTTGATATTTTTGAAAAATGGACCCTGTTAAAAAAATTTGACGAATTAGCTGTGTACTTGTGATTGCATGCATGATTTCTGTAGATCTTTTTATTTCATTTAGCATATTAGCATGTGTAGTTTTTGTTAAGCCATGAAAAAACCGGACAGATAGAGTGAATATAAATCATGTACCATAAGAGAGTGAGATCTGATACCTAGTTCAATACTATGTAGAGGATCTAGAACTTGCCCGATTGGTCTTTGCTTAGGTTTTAGGATGGTTGGTTAGGAGAGGATCATAGGCGTTCTTGTTGAGCCCATTTTTAGCCTAAATAACCCTACCAAAATCATATTATATCCTTGATCCAAATTTTTGAGCCTTAAATAGATTATTTTTTTATTTGATCAACCAATTAACCATACCCATTTTTATAATGAATCTGTTATGGCTCTGGTCCCTCCTTGGACATTGTGAACCTCAACATAAGCAAAATGCCTAAGTTGAGAGTGGCTAGAGCAGGGGTGCATAAAGATTGGGAAGGTGAAAAAGGGAGAGAAAAGAGAAAAAGGTGAAAAATGAGGTGTGATGTGACAAAATAAAAAGAGAAAGAAATAAAATTCAAAGAGTGAATGACGCATAAAAAGTTTGAACAAACACACCACACTTATACAAATGTATAAAAAAAAAAGGGGGTGAAAAGGGAGAGAAAAAATGCAAGAAGAGAAAGGGTGAAAAAGTGAAAAATGGAGCCACATGTATGTAGTGCCAAGGAGGGGTTTTAGTCACTCAAAAGATTCCATATCTACCTTACCCAGCCCAAAAGCCTACATTACAAGACAAAGCAAGTCCTATAGTGATCCTAACCTAACCATCTGACAGACCGAAGTAGAGAAAATAAGGGCAAGCCTATGGTATCCAATATGCAGTATTTGGAACTTCTTTGTGAGAGTGAGAATCTCGCTTGTTCATTTCCATGTCATATATTTTGCTATATCTGTGAGTGGGGGACTTTGTTTGCTGTGAGGGTACATGGTTTGTGTTTAACTTTACCAATGGTCTGTGTGAAAAGCATTGGTGATGACTTGACTACCTGTTAATAGCTAGATGACATGTATTGATCCCTCTTTATCATGTTTTGTGGTTTCTTGTAGTACATGTGCTAATTTGGTTCACATAAAAAGAGTCAAAAGCTTTTGGAGACATAGTGCAAATTTTGTTTGATATTGGTTGTAGTGTCCTATGCTTATTTTCTAGTTAAGAGTCGTGTTTAGTTTTTCTTTTTCTTTGCCTGAGGACATGCAAGAGTCTTACGTTGAGGATGTTGATGTGTTGTGAGTTTACAACACTTTCGATGCTTAAAACTGAGAAAAGAGCATGAACTTAAGTATGTTTATATGGATATAAGGAACTTTTACTTTGATTCTAGAAAAAATAAGTGTTGGAGCAAAGATGTGCAAAGGAAGCCTTAAAATGCAGAAAATCAACCAAAGTACCAGTCTCAGTATGAGTCGTACCTTAATTGTACGAGTCGTATTGAGAACTGTGATGAAAGTCAGAAGGTTGAATTGGGACGAAGGCCATATACGACTCTCAGTACGAGCCGTAACTCGAGTCGTAGAAATATTTAGAAGAAATTGCGCAGAGACAGACTCCTGGTACAGATGGACTCACGAACCGTGGAAGCAATGTACGAATCGTACCAGGAGACATGGTGAACTTTAGAAGATTTATAGTACTTGGCAGAACTTAAGGCACTACAGATAGTACGAGTCGTGGCAAGAAGGTACGAGTCTTACCACAACACTCGTGAAGATTCTAGAAGATGTCAGAGTTCTTAGGGACAAATCATGGAAGCAATGTACGACTCGTAAAATGAAAGTACGAGTCGTACCAGCATGATAACAATTAGTCAAATCCGCAGTAGCCAAGAACTTATAGAAAGTAGGTACGACCCGTACAATCTTACTATGGGTCTTAGGTCCAATCATGGCACAGTCGGCACCAGATATGGAAAACTGTCTATTAGCTTAGGAAAACATTTCTAATGTCTATATAAATATCCTTTCCATTTAATTTTAGTTAGAGAAGGACATAATTGAATTAGTAGATGTGTGAATAGTTATTTTTGTGAATTTTTATCAAGTTTTGTGGAGCAATTCTTGGGATCAAATTCTTGATTTTCTACATTATTCTTTAGATTATTCTTTGACATTCCAATTTGATTTTCTTCCCATTGTTGCTATAAGTATTTAATTATGTATTTTTTTACGAATACAAATTATAATCTTACAACCATGAGAGGCTGAAACCTCCACAACTAGGGGTTGTGGGAACCATGACGGATTAACAAACTAGGATTGCACAAAAGTGATTGAAAACCAATGCAAAAATCTTGTATTTTGTTCTCTTCATATTTAAACATTTCTTAACGGTAACAACATTAGGACTTCTTCAAATTCTTTACTTGCTTGAATTTAGAAAAGTAGACATTAAGAAAAAAGAATCACAACAAAGCCTTCATCTTTACGATCATTGTATTAACTTGAGCTGTGGTCGCAGGATAGTTAAAATTGGAATATATTGATAACGTTTAATTTGAAATTGCTCATGAGACCTAACCCGGTGATTGAGTATAGTCATCCAATAGGGACGAAATAGTCGTTTAGATGAACCCTAGTTATCAGTTCTATAAGTAAGCATTGGAATTAATCACGTATGTATACCCAAAGTAGTTATGAACCCATGGGGAACACTTGCCTTAGTTGTTTTCAAATCTTGATTTAAATCAAGATTATAATCTTTGCTTTAACATTGTTTTTTTGAAACCCCCAAATTGGAGATAACTCACTAACAAGTTCACTTACTGGCTTTAGTCTAGATTTTACCTTGTTCCCTGTGGGTTCGACCCCAATCTCTTAGTTAGGTACTTTATCGACAACAACCTCGTCATACGTTGTCAAGAAGTGCGAGCTTGAGCGTTATCAATTCCGTTTTTACTTTCCCGTTAACTATATGTTAAGGAATAGTATTTGTGATTTAGAGCTAACTAGTTCAGGCAAAAAAGAATCTGGATAACAACGACGACAACAACAACAACAACAACAATAATAATAATAATAATAATAATAAGACTTGTAGTAAATAAATAAAAGTATGAGCTTGTAAGAAATTATTCAGAAAGACGTTTAAGGAATTAGCACATAATTCCTAATCCCCTTAATAATAGCCCTCAATGTCCAAATATATAGAGATACTAACATGAATTATTACAAACCGAACAAGATGAAAATCCTATGAACTACAGCAGCTTAACGAACCAAACAGCCCGTGACTCTTTCCGGACACCATGCCCAGCCGACTCTTCCAGCCATCCGAACACTATTAGGACTTAGGAGCCTGTCAACTCAAACAACCACTGAGACATACAAAGTAGTCTAAAATATACCTCTGAACATTAGTCACTATTAGCATCATATCTTATCTTCTTCACATCTTGACATTGGCTCATACTCTTGAAAATACACGGTATTCATGTATATAAACCAACTTTTAAAAGAATAGCATTGATCAAATTAAGCTTAAGGTCAAAGGAATCTATATACTTACTAATTTCTCTAAATGCCTTGACACGTTAAGAGATATTCTCATTCTAATACAAAGTGTATTCTTCTAACTGATTAAATAGACTTAGTGAAGGATCTTAAGCATGAATCATGATCAGGTTGTGTATTGGAGTTGCTAGGACCAAATTATGCTATTACTCAAATAAAATATTGGCATGACATGTAAGTGATGATACCATTAGTTAGGACAGAAACAAAGATGAACATAAGACTTCGAGTCGTTTAAAATAAATTTAAACATCCCAATCAGACTTGTCCTTATTCTTATCTAGACTTGGGGGAGTGTCTTTTGACACAAATAGATCATGACGGGGAGGGTATAAGGTCAATATAAAGCATGTTCGTACAAATTACTGAAGTCATGCTAGTACACATAAAAGGACATAAAATAATAATATCAGTATTCATATCAAATCCGACATAGACCCACTCACTCATGTTGAGTCCCCTTAAACAAAAAACTAGGCACATATAAAGTCAAGAAACATACTTGAATGCTTTCCACCAAAATGCTTAAACATTCGAGCAATTTCATTATTTATGACTATGAAAGAAAAATATGTAATACATAGAATTACCACATAGTGATAAGATATTCATCAATAAGGTACTAATCAGTTGAACCGAAGTAATTTAATAATAAAAATTCAAAAGCGAATGTCTGCAATAATCAGTATATACCAGCTATCCCAACAATGATGTTCCCCGATTAATACCCAAACTAGTATAGGAGGAAAGCAAAGTAAGAACTAAATAGTGTTCTTGGTAAAGAACGAGTGCGAGGAATGATGTGCTTCAAAGTGTGTATTCTTTTTAAGTGCTTCCGAGCCTCCTTAATAAAAAGGAATACAAACATTTATAGTCAACTATGAGGAGGAATTACTTCACTAAAAGGAAATAACTATAATTAATCCATGGGGAAATAACTATAATATCAATCCATGGGATTTGGGGATGGCAATCAAGTATCAAAAATAAAAGGAACGTTAACTGTAGAAAAGGAATTCTTGCAAAAACATACCATAATGATAAAAATCTACACTACAATCAAAAGTCTATGCTTATAAAGAGATCTTTTATAGTAAGAAAATTTAAAAAAAGGTTCCAGATTTGGAATTTAGGGATTTCTTCCATTTTTATCATGTAAGTATGAGCTAAGGAGAAAACATACCTGAGTTTTAATAAAATAAAATATAAGAAAAAGGAAAATTACATGTATGCTCAAGAAACCCCGAAAAGTACCTAAAGAAATGGTAAGATCTTACCATAATCGTGAGTATTATACCGTTTGAACCGTGTGGACTCTATTCTTGACACTTGGGCCCGGATTCTTTCACATTTTTGGTTCACATCTTTGTCGTAAATGAAAGAGGCGGGTGAGCGAGAATGAAAAAAGAAGATGAACACCGGATCTGTTGGAGAGATCGTCGAGATTAAAAGCGGAGGTTATAGGATGAAAAAGAGAAAAAGAAAAGATAGGGGTGGCGGATTAGGCTTTTGGGTTAGATGAATTAAAAAAAGAAGTGGGTAGGATTTAATCTGGCCATGAGATGAACGGATGTGATTAAAAAATTAGAAATGGGTCGAGTTTTGGGTTTAAATGGATCATCTGAATTGGGTTAGTTGGAAATGGGTTAATGTGTAGAATTTAATTGAGGCAGAATTGAGTTTAAGGTCAACATTGATTAAAAATTGCTAAAATTAACACACTTTTGATAG